>PPKL02000018.1:0-230278 GCA_003707665.2 Ogataea pini | reverse complement strand
AGGGTCTTACCCTTAACAACACCGGAAGCCTTGGTCTCCTTTTGCCAACCCTTGTACCATGGGCAGTTAGCAGATGGCTCAATCATGTTGTCACCGTTCCAACCAGAGATTGGAACGAATGGAACAGTCTTTGGGTTGTAACCAACCTTCTTGATGAAGTTAGAGGTTTCCTTAATAATTTCCTCAAATCTGGCCTCAGACCATTGAACAGAGTCCATCTTGTTGACAGCAACAATCAATTGCTTGACACCAAGGGTGAAAGCCAACAAAGCGTGTTCTCTGGTTTGACCGTCCTTAGAAATACCAGCCTCGAACTCACCGGTACCACCAGCAATGATCAAGATAGCACAGTCAGCTTGAGAAGTACCAGTAATCATGTTCTTAATGAAATCTCTGTGACCTGGAGCATCAATGACAGTGACGTGGTACTTTGGAGTCTCGAACTTCCAGAGAGCAATATCGATAGTGATACCTCTTTCTCTCTCAGCCTTCAACTTGTCCAAAACCCAAGCGTACTTGAAAGAACCCTTACCGAGCTCGGCGGCTTCCTTTTCAAACTTCTCAATGGTTCTCTTGTCGATACCACCGCACTTGTAAATCAAGTGACCGGTGGTGGTAGATTTACCAGAATCGACGTGACCAATGACGACGACGTTAACGTGAGTCTTTTCCTTACCCTATAATAAATGATAGTGTTAGTGAGGAATTCACAAAAAAAACGCCAAAAAAGAGGAAAACTCTCTTGAAGTACTCTCCACTTACCATTGTGTATTATGATATGATTACTCAGAAGGAAATGCTGTTGATTTCTGGTATGAGATAGACACCAAAGGAAAGGAAAAAAAATTTCAAAATGTGGAACCCACTTTTTTAACGGCGGATTTCACACATCTTTTTATATTCCCTTCATTTTTCGACGGAGAAAATTTTCATTAAAATTTTACTGAATTTTTTTTTTACTCTTAAAAAAGATTATGCGGATAGCGTGCTGAAATTTACGCTGCCAATTTGAGGTAGGAAGGACACCATAAAACGTTGAAGCTGCTCAGTGGATCAATGAAAAAAGGCCGGTTTATGAGAAGGATTCAATTATATGAGTCTTACTTCTCGGGGTCGGTTCATGCACCAACAGGTTGGTCCCAGAACACCGAATCCCCAATAGAGTGTTCCTTGATTTACTCAACCATCCGATTTACCCGGCCTTTCAAATAGACCCCAATGGCAGATTCGCGTGCATGTGTTTCCCGATCTGTTCACCGCTACAGGTAAGCCATTGCAGGGGGAAGACATTTCAATTTGCTTGATCCGACTATGCATCTCCGGATTTAGCAACCGAAACACCTGCAGTACTTTTGTCCTAGCCATTCAAAGTAGAAATTAGTAGACCACGTAGCTTATTCACTGTTGCTAGAGAAACTCTGAAATTTCAATTCTATTGCGTTCTATCTAGTCCTATTGTTTCAGATAAAATACTCGAGTCCGAAACTCACACACTGGAACAATCTAGCAATAATTTTTTTTCTTTTTTAATTTTGTCTTGCGTGCGTGGGCCCTATTGAAATAGGGCATCCGTACACAGAGAGTAGATTACGTAAAAAATACCTTTTTTTTTTCTTTGTTCTCGGGCGCTTCATTCGCAGCGGTTATCCCTTTTTTGATCCCTCTTTTTGTATCCTTCTTTTTCTCCTCTTAATAATTCGGCTTGCTGAGATCACCTGGAAGTTCATTCTAGTGAATGCTCACGTCTCGTGTAAACCAATTTCACTCCATTTGATGCTATCTTTGAGCTCCAATTTTGGGAATTCAAAGCATGCAGACAGTAGACAATCCTGACGATATATCTATGGTGAACTCCATGTCCACCCTTTCCAAAAGAAGAAAAAGAAGAACAGGAAGTCTGAGACTTGCTAGAAGAACTAGAAGTGCCTCTACAAGCGAATTTATACCCCTTTGCGATGTCCAATCAACTCCATCCAATCCTTTGGGAAGAACTCCTTCCCATTTAGGCAAAATGTGGGGGGCCCTCAAATTCAACAACAAAGACATCACAGAAGCAAAAGGGAAACCCAATTCCAAAAGAAAAACGGATGATGCAGAGCTCAAGACTAAACGCACAGGAATTGTGAAACAGTATTTACCAAAGGGAATTTCAATCCCTCCTTCCAACTATGCTTTTACGTTTTCGAGTGGTAGCCAGCAGCAACGATCACTAGACAAAGGGCCTGTAGGGGAAGAAAATCCAGACCAATTCTTGCCTGTGAATGATGGAAATGTGGAGCTTGATGATCAAGAAGGCGAACAGAAGGATGAAAAGGACAGCAGTATGAACAATTCCATTTTAAAATCAATCATGAAGCAAGGAAAGTCTACACTCGCCCCCACAGTGTTTGATGATGAAGGAACATCAAAAAAATCAGTTTCATTCAAAGATGATGTTTCTGTGCTAAGCAGCTCTGCTAAAGACGCCCATGATGCCTACACGTTTCCAATGAATGGCAAAGGGAGGAAGATCAAAAATAAAAGTGATCCTGGCTCTAAATTGCTTTCGGTCAATTTATTTCAACAGTACTTAAAACCGCAATCTAAATTGGAGAGTGAATTGGATGTGAATTACAGCTCACCCGACTTGGAAACTATGTGTTTTGAGCCGGATCATGCAACACCAGAAGATGATCCTGTTTCTTTAGATGTTCTTTTCGAAGCACCTATGATTGATGAAAACCTACAACAGGTGGAAGAAAGCGATAGTTATCTTGGATCACAAGAAACCAAACGGAAAAAACACAAATCTCCTTTGAAAGCTCCAAAGAAGTTATCACAAGGTTCATCAACGGCACAATCTCCAATACAGCAACAGTCACTTTTCCATTCTGACGCTTCTACGCCTTTATTAGATTTTGCGAGTATGTCAAACTACTTGGAGAAAACTTTGAATAAAGGTACTGTGAATACTGGAAACGAGTCTCCAGAGAGTTTGACATCAGGGACTGCTTCTAGCCGAAAAAAAACACTAGGAATTTTGGAGGTGCCAGAAATTGAGGAACTTGATCTAGAGAAGATTGATGAAAGCATCAAGAAGTTGAAGATAAAAAAAAAGGAGATCAAGCGCAAACAACGTTATGAGTATTGGCTTCATGGAGGTATTTTTGGTGGATGGAGGAAAACTAGTGGCCATCAGGAGGACATGAGTTTGAATTCTCCATTGACAAGTATGATGATGGAATTTCCAACGCCAGAAAATCAGCTGAAGCAATCTCAAAGCATCAGAACTATGTTCAAAGGGGATAGTTCGGCTGGTGAGGAGTCATCTTCAATGACAGGGCAGAAATCACCACCCAGAAGGGCCCGACAAGTAACTGCACCACCTCCGGCACCTGTGCCGGAAAATATTTTTTTGGAGGTTTCCGGTTTGAACACTGCGCGGCGACGGGTTTCGATAAGAGATTTTTTCCGTAGTGGCACACAGAAAACAGGGGTAAACAGCGATGGTGGTGTTGATCAGACGCCAGACGTTCTTCGGGATGTTTTTTCGGATCTGAGTCTCGGGGGGCGTTCTCCGTACGTGAGTGGATTCAGTGAAGGAGGACTGGTATATGGTGATGATTTGAGTGAGACGTCGCCATCGCTAGTTGTAGAGAGTGGTCAAGAGGGGCAGGAAGATGAAGGGGTGACGAGTCAACATACTACGCAGTTCACTAGTTTCGATTCGTCAATGACTTCATCACAACTGGAGGAAAGATTTGCAGGACGGCGACGCAACCAGTCAAAGTTCCAATAGGTTAATAAGAGGACTGATGTTAGCATGAATAAATGACGTAAATAAAGCACGCACACACAGAAAATCAAAAACCAAAACGCACATGAATAAATCAAAAACTGC
Organism: Ogataea pini; assembly: GCA_003707665.2. Classification (NCBI taxonomy): domain Eukaryota; kingdom Fungi; phylum Ascomycota; class Pichiomycetes; order Pichiales; family Pichiaceae; genus Ogataea; species Ogataea pini. The sequence continues at coordinate 226,398 of PPKL02000018.1, read as the reverse complement.
GGTAGTTTCCGGTTATTGTGGAAAACACAACTATAATTGGGAAAAAGATTCGAAGGAAATATATCCGAGGAGTTGAATGAAACCATGGAGAAATTATGGAAGCTTTCATGAATGAGGTGGTGTGAGTGTGACAAGGTTGAGGTGGTGGGTGGCCCACGAATGTGTCACTAAGTCGAGTTGAAGGTTTCTGAAAAAGGAAGGTTTGGGGAAGAGATAAGGAGATAGCCGGAAAAAAAGAGTGGAAAAAAAGTTAGACGTGTGCGGCTTCAAAGAATGCGAAGCAGTGATGGAAGTAAAAATTGATCATATATAGAAGAGAATCCAAAACAAAATAATTTGCAAATAAGCAACGAAGAAAAACGATTCTTTGAGTGACGATATTAAAGGGAGAGTGAAGTAGGTGTTGCTAGTGACACGTGGACGCAAACAAAAAGAACTGGAGATTAGACTATTTGATGTCTTCTTTAAATGACCACATTCCCGGTGGAGGCAGTTTTGGTGCGGGATTAGGCCCCCGACGCGGGTCAGTGACCCAATTGAACGACACGGCCCCCCTTGTGAAGCTTGTTCGTTCGGGATCAGGATCATCTGTGGCTGGTGATGAGGAGAATTTTCTTGGAGGTAATGATGGTGTGCGTGATTATGGATCGGTTACGCAGGAGGAATTTATCCAAAGCAGACGGGCCTCTATGAGGTCGAGTTTCCTGACAAAAATGGGCGACGACGACAATATATTAGAAGTTGAAACAGACAAAAAAACTGAAGTTTTGATGCTTACGAAGTTATCGATTCCTTTGATCATCACTTTTTTATTGCAATATTCGTTGACAGTGGCATCAGTTTTCAGCGTTGGTAATTTAGGATCTCAAGAATTGGCTGCTGTTTCCCTTTCGAATCTTTTGGCGAACATTTCGTCTTACGGGATCATTCAGGGAATTGCGTCATCGCTTTCGACGCTTTGTCCACAGGCTTATGGACGCAAGGATTACAGAGCTGTTGGATTGCACGCGATGCGGTGTTTTCTGCTGTTGGTGCTGATTTACGTGCCAATATTTGTCTTTTGGTATTGGGGGTCGTATCCGATGCTCGTTGCGCTCGTTCCAGATGAACGCTTGTGTCGGTTGGCTTCTGATTATTTGAGAATTCTCATTTTTGGTGTTCCTGGATTCATCATTTTTGAGGTCTTGAAGCAATTCTTACAAGCTCAGGGCATTTTCCAGGCTTCAACGTATGTCCTGGTGGTTTGCGCGCCACTAAATGTTGTGCTCAACTACCTGCTGGTTTGGGATAAGCGGATTGGAATGGGATTTGTCGGTGCTCCCACTGCGGTTGTTCTGACCAACTGGTGTATGGCCATGATGCTTTTAGTTTACAGTATCTTTGTTCGTGGATATGAATGTTGGTGTGGATTCACCAAAGATGTCTTCAGAAACTGGAAGCGTCAACTTGTGTTGGCTGGTCCTGGTGTTCTGATGATTGAAGCTGAATGGTTGGCATTCGAAATTATTTCGTTTGCTTCGTCACGTTTTGGAACAAACGCATTGGCAGCTCAATCGATTGTGACGACGACATGTGTGACGATTTATCAAATTCCATTTGCCATTTCCGTGGCTGCTTCTACTAGAATTGCATGGTATATTGGTTCTGCGTCGAAGAACGCTGCTGTGACGGCTACGAGTGCTGCTCTGCTTGTGGGAGCGGCATTTGGGATTTTGAACGCGACAATTTTGGGGACTTTCCGGACGAGTATTGCAGGTCTTTTCTCTAAAGATCCGGAGGTGATCAATTTGGCAGCACGGGTTTTGATTTTGGGTGCCATTTATCAGATAAATGATGTCATTTCGTGTGTGACAGGAGGTGTTCTTCGTGGCCAGGGAAGACAGTATATTGGAGGATGGTTGAATCTTATTAGTTACTATTTGCTGGCCCTTCCGGTGTCATTTTTCCTAGCCTTTGGAATGGGATTAGAGCTATTTGGACTCTGGGTTGGAATGGTTATTGCGCTGGCGTTTGTTTCGATCTCACAGAGTTGGTTTGTGTTGTCTAGTGATTGGGATTCGATCATCAAGCAGTCTATTGAGGATGGTATGATGGAGCAGCAGCAGCAACAACAACAGACCGATGTGGAAGGCTTTTCCGAGTTGAGGTCTTCGAAAAGCACTGCCAGTTTTGTGGAGCATAATTTGATGAGTCCGACAATCTCTATTGGCGGGGATATTAATGTGGGGAGCTTGAATATATGAATTAGCGATGAGCGAACGATAATTCAAGAGTGAGGAGTGAATCATTTCATACGAAAAGAAGTGAACTTTAGATATGAGTGTGAGTAAATACAGTATATCACTTGCCTAATTGCTATCTCTGTTTAACACTCACTAATTGAACAGTTGTTGATGTACTATAAATGTAGTTTAATTAGCAGTACTTGGCTTCAAAAGAGCTTAGTGAATCGATTGAGTTGGCTGCTACTCACCACACCTCGCACCTACGGAGTTGGCCCATCGCAACAACTGTGGCATAAGCTTCCAGGCCACCTGTTTTTTGTTAATCAGCTGGTGAGAAATTTGATACAGGAGAACAGGTAGATAAACAGTGAATGCTGAGCATTGCGAGCAACAACGGACGACGACTGAAGCAAGTGAGTGGTATCGAGGTTCTTACAAAAACAGTTTTGAATAGTGGATATCAAGAGGTCAATTGGAGACCAATTAAGGAGACCAATTGAGAGGATCGAGCTTCAGGACGTATCGACAGTTCTGATCCACGAATTGATTAATTGATTAATGAGTAAATCTTGTATACAAAGAAAACCACATGCCCAGTGTATAATTCATAGCATTCATTCTGAAGATGGCCGCTTGAAACGAACAACGACTTACAATCAAAGCGGGTTGTGCTATAAACTCGCTTAATGCATCCTCCTTTTCTTGTCGTTGCGTCGATCGACCCTAGGGAAAACTTTTATAACTCTTTCGCTCATTTTTATCTCTACTTCGCTCATATTATTTAGTGGCAAAAAAGCATATCTTCATCTCTACATTACTCTTTTTCTTAACCTCCCACCATCCCCCACATGTCCTGGTTCGGAACATCCGCTTCAAACGGACGAATTGACGACCGCATCAATGACGCCACGTCGGAGTTGATTCCGAATGGAGATATTGATTTTGCAGTGGCGCTCGAAATCAGCGACCTTATTCGTTCAAAACAAGTGTCTTCAAAAGACGCAATGCGTGCACTAAAAAAACGGTTCATATCCAACAAAAACCCAAACTCACAGAAGTCATCGCTCAAACTCATCGATTTTTGTATAAAGAACGGTGGTGAACATCTCCTCTCTGAAATATCTTCTAAAGAGTTCATAGACCCTTTAGTTCTCACTCTCAATGATAAACATCTCAATTTATCAGTCAAAGAGTACCTTTTGGAACTCGTTCAATCATGGTCCATTCTTTTCAGTACAAATCCGAAGCTCGGATATGTCAATACAGCTTATACAAAGCTCCAAAGTGAAGGGTTTCAATTTCCGTCGATCAAAGATAGCTTCGAAAGCTCCTTGATCGAGTCAAAAGTCGCCCCAGAGTGGGAAGATTCTGACGCTTGCATGATGTGCTCAACTTTGTTCACTTTCATCAACAGAAAGCACCATTGTCGTTCGTGTGGTGGCGTTTTCTGCGGCACTCATTCGGCTAAAACATGTGAATTACCTGAATTGGGAATCACAATTCCTGTCCGTGTATGTGACACTTGCTACCAGGAACACAAGGATAAAGCTCGCAAAAATAGGAAAAAAAAACGGCATCCGGAGGTTTCCGGTGCTCCGGTAGTCACTGCTGACGACGAAGATGAAGAGCTTCGTAAAGCTATTGTTATGTCGCTCAAGGAAGCTGGAACTCAAGTTGCTCCAGCCGCAACAGGAACTGTGACTACGACTTCAATTCCTTTATACGAGGGTGAGGACGAGGAAATGAAAGCTGCCATTGCCGCAAGTCTCGCAGAGTTGAACCAGTCAGCTCCAGCTGAAGTGGTTTCCCCAGCTGTCAATGGGCCGTATGCAAATCTCCTACCGACATCGCAGGAACCTTCCATTTATCCATCGACACCCACTGCGGTGCCTGCTCCAACAGCACCAGCATTTTCGCCTGCTCCCGCTGCTGCCTTCGATCCTACTAGCGTTAGCGGTGTTGAGGAACAAAACATCGTTCTTTTTGCCCAACTCCTTCAAAACATCAAGAAAAATCCTGTCGAACATCGTAACTCGCTCGCGGACAACAATGCGCTTGAAAACCTCCACTCCAACATACTCAAAATCAAGCCAAAAATCGATACACAGCACGCCAAACAATCTGCAGCACTAGATAAGTACCAGGAACTGTATGCCAAAACGTTCGCCATCTTCAAGTTGTATGACGAGATTCTTCAGATGAGAATCAACCAGCGAGATGCTTTTGCCACTGCGCCTCAGTACCAACAGGCCAATATCCCAATAGCATTTTCCGGCGCACCTCATGCTTCGCTTGGTTATGCTCCTCTCCCATTTGATATGTCACACATGACTGGTACTGCATCAGTGGCTCCTTCTTCCCCGTCACAGTACTATCATTCGGGCCCGGTGCACGAGGAAACGCAGCAGGAAACGCAGCCGGAAACCCTCAAGGAAACGTATGCGGATTTGCCGCTAGCAGCAAACCTAACATCGGAGAGTACATCCCTTTCAACACCCGCTACCGAGCCAGTAAACTTAATTGATCTTTAGACAACAAAGAAACATCTTCGGACGGCGTCGCAAGCCTGTTCGTTTTTTCGGACTTTACAACATAATTTATAGTGACCTCGGAGATATTTAGGTGACTGTCTGCGAATTTCGGTGTATCCGGTGTTCCAGCCGTCCGCGGATTCCGGCAGAAGCTGCAGCAAAAAAAAATAAAAACCGGGAATATCAAAATCGAGGTTTTTCCTAGCGACGAAATGGTGAAGTCAAGGGTTTTAGCTATCATAATTGTGAGTAAACCACATTAGCGTGGCATTATACAACGTGAAGTTCGGTGCCATGGACCGAAAACGCCCGAGAGTCTCATCGGCGTGCACGGTTTGCCGCAAACGGAAGGTCAAGTGCGATAAGAAACGACCTGTTTGTGACGTAAGTGTATTCTACTACCATATAGAATTAATCTAAGTCATGAGGACTAACTATATATATAGGGGTGTATCAAGTACAAAGTGGCTCACCTGTGCGAGTACTCGAGACCTGAGTGGTCATTAGGGCCTGGACGACGAATTTTGTCGGAAAATATTTCGCTCCCTGTTACTAGCAAATTAAGTGGTGGAAATTCTGCCGTCAATAATGGGGTTGTCAACGCGAACTCTACTTCGTCCGATTTGGTTTTAGTACATCAGCAAGAACTGTCAGCATTGAAGAATAAGATTAAATCACTTGAAAACGAAATTGGTCATATCGCTGGTCGAAATTGCGGTGCCGACGGCGGAACATCCGCAGGAATTGTGGCTGAGTCAATTTCAAAAAATGAAGATCTAGTGGAGTTTCAAGGTCCAGACAGCATAAATGGACCCAGACTACAAGCTTACCCAGTAGTGGGTGTGTTGTCAACCAGAAATATCTTTTCAAAAGATCCGGTTGTGTCTGTGTTTCGACAAGTCTCACGGTTTGGTGAACTCAAACATAACCCAGATTTCCATTATAATGTTCTCAATGTCGCGCCTCTAGACGGAGAACGTTCTGGTGATAACAGTGTCGACCAACTGTTCAAGCAAAAAGTGAAAGAAAGTATCCGACTCGAATATAATAAGGGAAAAGAAGTAGCCGATAGACCGATTTTGGCCGATTTGGTGCGAGCATTACCACCGAAGAAGGCAGCATGGTTGCTTTTAGATCGGTTTTTCTTGTATGTCCATCCGTTCTTTCCTTACATTGACCAACAAACGTTCTTCTCAGATGTTCAGCGCATGATTGGTGCTCGTGAAGACGCTGACGAGCCCATTGTATTAATCCAGCCTCTAAGACCAGTGGTTCTTTCTTTGCTACTTTTTGCTTTATACTTGGGACGACTCACTTTGTTTGATAACTGCAAGAAACCGATCCCAGAGACGGAAGCTGATCCCGATCTTTCGTATCTTGTCCGCACACCCTTGCACGACAACACTCTTGGTTTGGCACAGTTATTTGGAACATCTTTCCAATTGTTCAAAGCCTCAACTCTTCCCACTGTTCAAAATCTTGTGTACACACGAATTGCTTTCCGACACGCTCCAGAGGAAGGCGAGCACTTGGAATCAGAAGCTCTGGCTGGTCTGGCGCTTCAAATGGGACTGGCGGCAGGACTGAATAGGGATCCCTACACCTCTACATCAGCGGGGGCTGGTGTTGATGGTGGCAGTTCCGGAGGCGGATCTGCTGCAAAGACAAGCGGAATTTCCGCAAATACTAATAACGAAAATAATTCAGGTAATTTTCCTGGACCCATTGTCGGAAACGTGGCAAGCACGGCAAATCTTCTCCGTAAGCTTTGGTTTGGAGTTCATGTTGAAGACAATTCTTTGGTGTTCCAAACAGATACCTACTTCCCAACATACACCCATTTTGATACAAAACCCCCAATTTTCCTTGGAGCTGCCAATGCAAATAATCTCAACATCGAAGCTGAGCGAGCCAGTATTTCCATCACAAAAGACCGGATTGAGTTTGACCGTCTATTCAGAAAAGTTTGTTCGCTTGCACTCAATCTCCAACAGTTACCACGACTTCAGGAGGTTTATTCATGTATTTCAGATCTTGAGGCTTTAGTGTCTCGCCGGATTGCTCCATTTCCGTCATTTTTGCTACCGATTGAGCCATCCAGTGGAGCGTTTGACCGCCTCAAAAAGGTTCATCAGTTTCTCCAGTATCTTGAAGTGGAGTCATTGTTGGTGTGCCTATATTATCACTTATTTCTGCACTATGAAAAGACATCACGACCACGTAAAGCACTGCTCATGTTTACCAAGTTTCTTCGCCAGTCACTCAAAACCTCGGATGCATGTCACCGGGTTGTGTTTTCCATTTCGACTACTTTTGGTACAAGCTTTGATTACATCATTACTCCTTCATTGATTCTCACGATTGGTCGACTTCAATGGCAGTATTGTGCGGTCGCAATGCGTTTCCGACATTTGTATCATTACAAGCTTTTGGACGCTCAAATGACGGCTGAATTGAAAACCGTTATTACGAACGTGATCGGACGAATGAACGCATTGTTTCGTAGGAACATTGCGATTTTTACTAAACTCAGTCACGCATATTACTTTGCCTGGAGGCTCAGCAAAATTCATACCTACGTTTACCGGATCCTTTTTGTTGGTGTTCTAGACAACGATTCGGAGCTCTTCCGTGAACCTTCCGAGCAACTTTATGACCCAGAGCTTAATGTCTTGTGCGAGTGGGATTTTTCAGATCTCGAGGCCGTGTGGGCAGTCATCATTGAATACCGTGGTGATGATGATTTGTCTGGAAACAGTGGCGGTACAAGTCCGGAAACCGGAAACCATGTTAATACCGGTTTCGGAGAAGAAGAAAATCAATCTTCGACTGTTGATAAAAGTTGGATCAACAAGTTGATCAGCTCGAGAATGCACAATTTTGTGAGTAATTCTACGGTGTCCGACGACTCGGCGCCTGCAATGGCAACTTCTGCGGTAACCATGGCCGCCCCTGCCGCAGCTGCCACTCCCACTGCTGTGCCTGGACTCACCTTCGTGGCCTCAGCCTCTAATGTCGCATCGGAATCCCCAGCTGCACCGCAAATGCACTACACCACGCCGCATGACACACCATACACCGGATCTGACATTCTTGCTGACCCAAATCTACGGCAGCTGTTTGACGATCTCGATGAAACATTGCGTAACGCAGTTCTTTCGTTCAGTGATATCTGAAGTATCTGGTCTCCGGGGTGCAAGGATGTGCCCTCACGAAAACTCATAAAAAATCAGCATCGCGTACAAATAAAATGTTTATAAACATACTATAAAACTGTATCTGTTTTTTCTTTTCCTACCCGAACCTATAATGAACTGGACACTCTTAAACTGTGTCGCACTGATTGTGTTTACTTCAAACGTGCTTTGTGAAGAACTTATCTGTCCTGAACCGCACACGTGCTACCCGAAACTGTTTGAACCGTCAAAAGATTGGAAACCGATTCTCGAAGGTCAAGTTATTCCAGCAGGTTTGGACATTCGACTCAATTTGGACACACTTACAAAGGAAGCCAAATTCTCCTCCGACAATTTGGGCGACTCTCTTGCTCCTGTCATTATGGCCAACTCACCTCCAGAATTGCTGATTCCAGAACCTTCTCATACAGGCTCAAATCCTTTAGACTCTGAGCACAGCCTTGCTTACGTTATCAAGTATTACTCGAACCCAAAAGCTGGTGATTACGATTTGCTTGTGAACCATCTTGAAACAGTCAGTGAGCTGTGCTCGCAACTTGATTATGGATATGATGTCATTGAACATGCAGAGCCATTTTTGAAATTATCGGGACTGTACGAATGGGATCTCAGTGCCTTGTTTTCACGTGCACAGCTATCGAAACTACAACAGAAAGCCACGATTGTCCTTGCAGCCTCGTTACGTAACAATGCGGCTGCACTGGATCGATTTGCGTCATATTTCACACATCCGGAGGACTTTTTGCGTCGTTTGACCGAATATTCGGCTTCCAACAGCGACGAATTGTTATTTAGAAGACGTCTTGGATTGCTCGGATCGCTTCTCACGAATCGTGTTTTCCGTACCTTATTTGAGAGTGGTGAATTCCCAATCCGCTTGTTGAATTTTTTTCCTCAAATTCAAGACGCGGTTGCCAAAGAGCGGATATTGCATGTTTTAACGGACTTGAATCCTGCTCTTGAGAAACGTGACGGTGGGGATCCGAACTTTGCGTTTGCACAGACGGCACAGAGTGTTTTAGCTGACACTACCACGGTCTCTGATGAGGTGAGAACGTTGTTAGATCATTTGAAGAAGTTGAAATTAGAGCAGAAAAGCCTTTTCAAAGCTAGTTCTGAGTTTCTGGACTGGTTAAACGAGCAAATTTCTTACAGCAGAGCGAATTCTAACTCAGCATTAGCACAATATTTGGTTTCATTGAGACATGAGACGTTTGGGAACCGAATGGCTATGCGCAAGGCTTTTGTAGACGAACTTTGATCAAGATTGTAAGTATTTTGTGAGTGAAAATTTGGTCAACTTGATGCGCAATGCTGTGTAAGAGATGCAACGATGACACACCGCCACCAGGGCAATGAGTCCCAGATACAGTGAAAGATTGACGTGAGTGTGGTAAGTATCCGCGACATCTTTTCCGGTTTCGAACGTGCAAGTTTCGCCGTTGACAAGTTGATTTGGCTTGCAATAGAGTTTGAGATCATTTGTGAAAACCAGATTTGCGACAGACATGACACAATAGTGTGTTGGAGAAAGATAGTTCATTGCCTTGAGAAGTCCGTCGATGGTCATGGCCAAAAGGCCTGACATTGCAACACCAATTGAACAGAATATGGAGATGACATTTAGTGCGAAACCGGGATGTTCGAACACAGTATTGATGGAAAGTCCAAGCGACTCGCCAGCATTGACAACGAGCGTCGTTGTGTATGCGATTGCGAAGAACAGACCGGCACTTGTCTGAAATCCGATGACAAAGACCATGAAAACGGCGAAAATGAAGCATGTGAGGAGCTCAAACGGGATCTCAAGGACGAGATAGCTGATAAAGAAGGAAGTGGGTCCAACTGCGTCATCGTTATACTCGTCATAGAAGTAGTCGCGTTGGGACGGGTACGCTGCCATGTTATTGAGCATTCCATTGAAGTAGAGAGAAGCTAGTTGTTGGACGAGTCCTAGCCTGTTTTGAATGCTGAGTTGGTCGTGCTTCAATCTTGAGAAGAAAAGAGACAAAATAACGGCCATTCCAATGACAGAACTCAACCTGGCGATGAGGATGTTTTTGTCGCGACTCAGACAGAGCCATTGACGGTGGGTTAGCACGAAGAAACCCGTTGTGAAGCTAGCGGGTTCTTTGACGATGGAGTTGAACACTTTCCTGAGATCTTCTTTGCTTGTTAGCAGCGTTGCATTTTCGTCAACGATCCAGTCGTTTTCGAGTGCTAACCAGCATTCGTGGATGTGTTGTACTTTTCTTTTGCCGGTCCGTTCAATCTCGTCGTTTGCAGTGCTATAGGAGATGAGATCCATGGCGAAATCGGCAATATTTGTGAATTTGGGGACCGGATATCCAATTTGTGAAAGGTGGCTATGCAGTTTTGATTGAGATCCATTGAAAACGACATTGCCGCCCTTTGCTAGCAGCAGAATTGAGCCAAAAGGTTCTAGACTTCTTGGTTGGTGTATTGTCATGATGATCGTTGTTCCGCTATTTGTGAGCTGTTCGAGACATTCAATTATGGAAGCAGCGGTAAACGAATCAAGTCCCGAAGTTGGTTCGTCTAGAATGAGTACTTTTGGAGCGGAAATGAGCTGAATTGCGATGGAAAGACGTCTTTTTTCTCCACCAGAGATCCCTTTGATCAATTCGTTTCCAACAAGAGTGTTTGCACAGTCTCGTAAACCCATTTTCAAAATGAGTTCGTCGACGGTTTTGTTCAGTTCTTGAGCAGACATGTCAGCCTTTGCTAGTCTCAGTCTTGCTGCGAAACGGAGTGTTTCTCTGACGGTGATTGAGGAGAGCAGATGGTCGTCTTCTTGAACGACGTAAGAACATATTGGTCTTGCTATGCTGAAATTTTCGATGCGATAATCATCGAGGTACATTTGACCGGACGAGGAGTAGCTTGTGAGGAGTGATGAACTGAGTCTGCCGCTAATCAGGTTTAGCAGGGACGTTTTTCCGGATCCCGACGGCCCCATAATGGCATTCAGTTGACCTGGTACAAATTGAGCGTTCACATCATTCAAAATGAGTTTGTTTGAACTTGAACGAGAGATTCGTTCCAAAAACGAGCTGGTTTTTCTGGCTTGTGATTGGCCCAACTTTTCCCGAGTATATACGGCCAGTCTGACATCACGGAGTGTGATTTGGACTCCATCGCTTGACGGCTTTGATTGAAATTCTCCACCCAGCGTGACCTTTTCCGATCCCTGTGAAGCAATTTCTTTCCCCAATGAAACATCCACCGGTCTCAACTTCAAAATCATGCCAGAGACGACAAAAGTCCCTACACAGAAAGCAATGAGAACTCCATAAGGCAATCCTGTCCAATTTTCCCAAAATCCGAGCGAACGGATGATGTATTTTCCCGAATATGCCTCGCAAATGCTGTCAAGATCTGGATAGTTTGCCGGATATTTTGAGTAACATTCACCTCGATAGCCGGTGAACTCGTTCGAAATAAGGTAACCAAATGAGTACCACTGATAAGCGACGTATTTGCACCAACGAACATATACAGGCAATGCGCTTGCATTGGCGTACATTCCGTTGCTCATAGTTTGAAAAGTGAAGTTCAAGTTACAAATGAGCGTTGCAATTGAAACATCTCTCGAAAGTGAGCAAGCAAACGAAGCAAACGCCATAGAATTGAGATGGAATATAACATTCCCAGCGAAATACCGAAAAAAATAGATTGCAGAGTCCGTTCTGAGTCCAAACATGTAATATGTGCACAACGAGTATAACAATGGAACAAAGATATCCTCAGTGAAGAATTTGCTTATTCTTCGAGCCAAAATGAATCCGGCAACAGAAACGCACCCTTCAGATCGTTCTCGGTCGAACACTTTAAGATCCATCTGACACAATCGGTAAGTTTCATACAGTAGAAACAGATACGCTTGAAGGGAGCAGGCTGTGTACAAAGAGGCTTGAGTTGAGCGAAGACCGGCTATTGATCCTCCAGGCTTGAAGAACAGCCAACCGGAAACAAGTCCGAGAACCACTGCTTCCATAACGAGTGCCGAGTATCCGATTGGATCACGGACTTCGAGAGTCCAATTTCTACGTGTTAATATGGCCACTTCTCGGAAAAATGGTGCTCTTCCAACGGCATAATAGTTAGTTGACTCGGATGGTTGAGATGGAGCTTTTTGAGATGGACATTTGTTCATCTGTTGCTCCCATTTTTTCACTATGATGGCCACTCTTCTTGAAGACTCTTCCTCGTTATTGGCTGTTCGGGTGTCGATACTTGTCAAATCGATTAAATAATCTGCCGGATTAGTGTCTTCGGGAACAGGATAACCGATTGATTGAAAATACGGTATAATTCGTTGGAAAGAGTCTCCATAACATAGACGTCCTTTTGATAAAATCAACACCTGGTCAAATTGACTGAAGATATCTGCTCTCGGTTGATGAACGCTCATTATGATGGTTTTGTTAAGTCGTTTTGCAAGTCGTTTCAGTGTACTACAAAGCAAAAATGCGTTAAAGCTGTCTAGACCTGTCGTTGGCTCGTCAAGCAGGAGAATAGATGGGTTCGAAATCAGCTGAATCCCAACACTCAACCGTCTTTTCTCTCCTCCACTGAGTCCTTTATGCTTCCTATCGCCAACCAAAGTATCACGACACTCATTTAAGCCAAGTTCTCGTACTATTTCCTCGACCAATCGATTCCGCTCGGACTTGGAAGTGAGTTTTGGCAGTTTCAGTTCAGCAGCAAACATCAAAGTCTCAAAACAAGTTAGTTTTGGTATCAGAATATCCTGTTGGATCACGTAAGCATGACGAATCTTATCCAGACTGCTGGTACCATTATAGGTGATTTTTCCTGATTGAGCCAGTGTAGAGGTGTTAAAATGACGATTAGCAAGAGAGTTCAGCAGTGTTGTTTTCCCAGATCCTGAGCCTCCAATGATACATGCGAGAGAGCTTGCTGGAATTTGGAACGACATTGGATGAAGAATCTTTTTCACGGAATCAAAATCGTTTTTCTCAACATCGGCTTGCTTTTTGCTTGGAAGCCATCGACGCTTGTGTGCGGCAATGGCTCCAATGGTAAGCTGTTCGACTCGAATATCAACTGGCTCGGTTTTTGTGAAGTTCAGAGAGATTTTTCCGGGAACGTCGGCACTATTGGGTTCTCCATCGCTCGTTTCGACCTGTTCTTTCATGGTCAGTGATGGCTGCTTCTGTATGCTTAACAATTCATTCGATGGGTCAACGTCGATGTGTTGATTGGCTGGCATAATTTAGGCGTATGTTTGTTTTACGGCATGTGTTGTAGAGAGTATTGGCAAATAAGAGAGAGATAGTGCCGATGACGGTGTATTTAAGGAGTTTTCCGTCACCTAGAAATGTCTCTCGTAATTATAGGATTGAAAAATACGAGGAAAAATGAATACGAGGAGTAGCGCGAATTACGTAATCATTACATAACGACGAGCGAAACGAGTCTTGAAGGAGTGAATCACTTTGCTTGGTTAGTGAATAGTGTATTAATGAGCAAAGCGAGTTGTTTCTGATCAGTTTGAAGATTGAGGTTTCAATCCGGTGAATCATCTCATGAATAGGTGAGTTTCCTTGTAAAATAAATTAGTAATTCTCTCGCGAGGAACGACTCGCTTCGCCCGTCGTTCGCTAGTCGTTCGCTCCTTACTCGCTCACTTTGCTCCTCTCAATCATTGGCTTACTAATCCATGTATTCACACTCTTCGACGAAAGAACCTTGTCCTTGTAAATCTCCCTCAAAAGCTGCATCGAGTCCTGATCCAAAGAACTCGAACTCGTCGACGATTGACGTCGCCTTGGTTTGGAAGGAGAAAGACGTTCTCCGGTGCTTCTCCGAAGCATCTCCAACTCTTGTTCAAGAACTTTGATCCGACTCTCGCGAGTCTTCTCCTCTTGAATTTTCTTTTGAAGCGTGGTTTTCAACTCCTCATACTGATTTTTGTAGTTTAGAAAGCAATCGCCAGCATCAAATTTCACAGAACGAAGTTGAGTTTTCAAAAACTCATTTTCCTCTCTCAATTTCCGATTAGAAGCCGTCAATTCCTCCATAGAGCCGCGCAGCTCCTGTTCCTGACCTTTTTGACTAGCCCGAAGTTCGTTATATTTAGAAACAAGCTCAAAATATCCATCATAAACCTCCTTATTCGAGTCCAGCTCGCTCTTGAATTCTTCACGTAACTCTTTGTACTTTGTCTCAAGCTCGTTATGTTGTTTTTGAAGCTCTTCCAGTTTGGTATTCCCAATGACAAGATCGAATTCCTCGATCAATTGCGATATTATCTCGTTATTTGCATCTATTTTCTCAGCCAATTGCTCGATTTCTTTATTTTTGTTCTCATAAAATCTCATTGGCGGTTCAGATGACTGCTTTGGAAATTTCCCAGGTAGAGAAAAAAGATCTTCTGTGTTGCTCTCTCCATACCATTTCTCGCGGTTCCTTTGTATCCTACTCAAAGTATCGTTGATTCTCCAATCATCATCGTCCTCGCTTCTGTATGTCATTGAAGGTGCTATCACTGAACTTCTTCGGCTTGAAAATCGACTTCTCGTATCTTCGTATAGCTCGTCATCATCGTCATCAGTCATGTATTGTTCGTCTGCAAAACCTCGAGGCTCGTATAATCCACCAGAATTTCTTATCGTATTTGCACTGGTCAATGAAACATCTTCATCCCATGAATGTTCCGATGAGATATTCTGAGTGTTGAGTGGACTGGGAGATGGACCGAAAAGAGAGCTGTAAACTTTGCCAAAAAGACCGGGAGCTTTTGAAATTGTGGAGCTCTGATCGGAGTTCATAGAAAAAGAAAAGGACAATACTTCAATGCAACTATGGTGCCATCTTTGTATGAACCAAAAGGATGTAGGAGATCAACATGTCTGTCTGAGAAATGTTCTTTGGAACGCGTGCGCGTATCTTACAAAGACATTATGTAATTTACTCCTCACACCGATTTCTTTCAAGGTTTTTATTATTTTTTTTTTTTGTTTTCTTTGAAACCCGCATTTTTTTGCCATTTATTCAAATCAATTGAATAAATATTAATTCCTTCTTTTTGTCTTCTTGTTACCTCGCCTTCTGCTCCCCCAGTATGATCTTATGCCCCCGCTGGATACCATTACTGGCGCTTCTACTGGCCCAGTTGTGGCTCGGGGTGCACGCTTCCGGTGCACGTGATTCCCAGGAGCTCATCAGTTATCCATACGAGGAGTATCTTGAATTCAAGCCCCTCAAAAGAAACAACCTTCTGGCTTCGTTCAATTTCCAACTCAACTCATCAAAATTTGAACTTTACGCCGATTCTCAAAAACAGTCTAATCATTACACGGTTTTTTCCAAACTTCTAGGCCCTATTCTACAATCAACAAATACTAGAGAATTGCACCTCCGTTTCAGTCAAGGATACTACGATCCGGAAGCATACGGCAAACTCCCAGTAGACGGTGCCATTAGTGGAGGTACTGGAGTGGAATTATGGTCATTGATTGAGGCTGAGTCACAGGAAGAAGCCTTTTCTAGCTGGATCAAACTGTCTAATTCTCTTTCTGGGCTGTTTTGTGCTTCTCTCAATTTTATTGATTCCGCTTCCACAACGTTCCCAGTCACTCTTTTTAAACCAACAGCCGAATTCCCAGTCCAAAAAAATCTTTATCTTTTGCGCAGTGCTCTGCCCAGAGAGCCGGTTTGTACTGAAAATCTGACACCTTTCCTCAAGTTGCTACCAACAAAGGGTAAAGCGGGAATATCATCTCTGCTCACTGGACACAAAGTTTTCAACTCACGGTGGTCATCCATGTCGGTTGACATCATGACGGAATGCGATAACAGCGGGAAGTGTTTTTACAAGATGAACCAGGCTATCAATATGGTACTCAATGTTCCAATGGTTCTGGAGAGAAACGAAATGCCAGTCCCAAAACCAACATCAGGCTCCGAACTCAGATGTGATCCTGAAAAATTCTCAGATTTGTACCATTGTTTCCCGCTTGGAGAGCCTTCGGAGCTTGAGTTTTCTCTGTCCGATTTGTTTGGAAAGCCAATACAAGGGGGAAGTTTGATTTCGAAAAAGCCTTCCAGAGTATGCGTGGATGTTAACACCGAAAATTGGACGCTTGTGGCGCAGCAGAAAGCGTCCGCAAATGATTGGACCGCCATCTCTCTAACTTCCTACAACCCCACCAAACAGTGTCTCGACCTGACTTCTCCCGATCAACTCGAAATAAGCTTCAACACTTCCGATTCCACTAAAATAACTGAGCTTGAGACGCCACCAATCATGGCGTCCCGATCTCTTTCTGGCTTTTCTCAGGACTCTGGTAGGTTCAGAATCGATCTGTTGAACCCTACAGATGCCGATGAAAGAGTCGTGATTTTCGAAACACTACCCTGGTTTGTCCGTATTTATCTGCACACCCTGACAATTACAGTGAATTCCACCGCTACTATGAGTGTCTCAGATCCCCAGTTCACCAGCTATTTGGACGAAATTATTTACAATCCAGCTACCGATAGAAAAAAGCCATCGCATTTAGAGCTTTTGCTGCAGGTTCCAGCACATACAAGGCTGCAGCTCGGCCTTCAATTTGATAAATCCATGCTTCTATATTCGGAGTATCCTCCAGACGCCAATCACGGGTTTGAAATTGAGCCGGCAGTGATTGCGATCTTGGAAAACAGTACAGATAATGTGGTTTATCAGATGAGAACTACTACATCTTTGCTAACATTGCCAACTCCTGATTTTTCAATGCCATACAATGTGATTATTTTGACATCGACTGTTATGTCGCTTGCATTCGGTGCAATTTTCAATTTGCTTTGTAAGCAAACAGTTACTGAAGAGTTTGCAGAAGCTGCCATGGAACAGAACGGATTGAGGAGGTTAGCAGTGAAGATTAGGGAAAAGAAAGAACTCATGAAGAAGAAGTTGATGGACTTGATGAAGCCGAAGCATAAAGACGAATGACGAGCAAAAACGGCGAACAAAAGTGACGAACGAAGTGAGTCATTCGAGCCGTGAAACGGGTACTATGTGTCAAAATACCAAACGAAGCAAAAAATCTCGCAATGAGTGAATGACCAGCAAAAGGAGTGTTCAACAGGTCATGAGAGATGTGGTCATTCGACTGAAACCGCTTCGCTCGTCATAGGCGAATGGCAATATGTTCTGTTTATAGATGATTGATTCTCTACTAATTGTACATGCACTAGAGAACTTGACTTCCCAAAGTATGAGTCAAGTTTCTTCTTTTTGAAAAGTCAAAGTAAAAAGACGAAGGAACAGCGAAATACGAGTGAAAGGAGCCATACAGCTTACCCACCACTTGCACACTTCTCGTTCCGCTCGTCAAGATCGCTTCTTCTTCTTTTCACCCAAAAACTCATCGATCACCTTTACCTGTCTTGCCACTCCACAAGCCATCCAATTCAACCTCATCCATGTTTCAAACTTCATCAACGTTTCCTCCAAAACGCGATTTACCCTTCCATCCATCCCGGCAAACTTGTTCGGATTCAACAACACATTGAACAGTGACTCCCATAGCTCTTTCTGCCAGTATCGTCTGATTGGCTCTTTCAACTTCCAAGTTTTGTTCATCTCATTCACCTCAATTGGTTTTCCAAATAACATCGTATGGATCACGTTGGCAACACCATAGTAATCCGGCTCGAATTTCCAGGGTTCTCCGCGAACAATCTGTGGACAGTCTTGATTATCAGTGTGTGTTAAATGCGCAATAAAACGAACGTTTGTAGGGAACAGCCACAAGTCAATTGCACGGCCAAAATCTATCATAACAATACCATTGTAGCTTGGTTTTCCGTTACTCGTGACAGCTGAACTTAAATTCAGCATACAGTTGTCTGGTTTGATGTCTCCATGGATAATTCCAATGGAATGAAGCTGTAAAACTTGTTTGATAAGCTGAATTGTAAAATAAATTATCACAGATTCTTCCATTTTGATGGTATTTGAGTTCGTGAGATTCACAAGATCAAGCACTGTACCTTGTTTCAAGTAAGGCAAAACAAGAAAAGACTCGTCTTGCGCCATGAAAATCGCTTCAGCAGTGATGAACTCACCTTTAGCCCGCGATTCCAGCTGTTTCAACACATAAAACTCCCATTCGCTAGCTGGTGACTCCAGTTTGATCGCGTTCAAAGTTCCATCGGGTTTCTCGCTTAAATAGACACTGGCATATCCGCCTTGGCCCAGCTCTTTTGTAATGCAATAAAGCTGGTCCTTAAACTTGAGCATTGAACTTTTGCTGCCCATGATTGGGGCCGTGTTGGGCTTGAACATCTTCTTGAATGTCACTAGTTTCTCAGTCCGTTGATCCAGCCGGTGGTAATTAGCGTGACTGGACATTCCAGATGGTAGTTTACTGAGCAGATTCCTTTGTAACTGCGGCTCAAATGGGTTAATCAGGACGTCTTGTGTCTTAACTTCATTATTCAATGGCTCTTCCACAAATGGAGAACTCATTCCGACATCTTGGTCGACAGGCTTGATGGGTGTGGCTTGTACATTGGTGATTGTTTCGGTAACAAAGTCGCTCAATCCGTGGTCCAGCGTGGGCTCCTCCTCGGGATACCCAGAATGATTCTGATTATGCGTAGAATCATCATGATCTAATGGTTGATTAATCATTGCAAAAACATCATTCACACATTGCTTAGAGAAGAATGTCAAAGTGGGCGAGTTCACAAGCTTCGATATTCCATTTTCGTCATCTCTGTCGTTCTTCTTAGCGTCCACCCTTTTGGCGGGAGTCTCTACCGTTTGCTCTTGCTTCCTCTTCCTCGTTTGCTCGTACAGTCCCCTGCTCATTGCCAAAATCTCCATCAAACTGCGCTCTTCAGAATTATTCTCCGGATATAACAAATCGAAATTGAAATCAAGTTTTTCTGTGCGTTTTCCAGGGTTTTTAATAACTTTGGTAACAGGAAAACGATGAGATTCGTCTCGAAACACGGGGAAACCATCTTTCGAACGCGACGGTGGACCTGAGACTTGTGCCAACTTCTCTCCAGCCCACGAAGTGGGTTGCATCACATTCTCCTTCTTTGAATTCTTTTTGGTATCCAAATGAGTCCATATTCCAGAGGAATTTTTGTTATCGCCAGCCTCCTGATTGTCTGTGTAAACGCTAAAACTGGATTTCGAGCCCGGTCTGCTACCCGTGGAAGCTCCAACGCGCAAGCCGGAGCCGCCTGGGTTCGCCAAAACACCCAAAACAGGTCGCACACGGGCTTCCTGTTCTCCTGACTGTTGCCTTCTCAATTTGAAGTTCTCGTAAGCACGATCAAGCCTGCTCAATGGTCTCGCTTTTGTCTCTAATCCCATAATATAGAGATCCTCAGCCTTCCTCAAATCGCCTTGTAACTCCATGAAACTGGCAAAATTCTCATAAAAAAGACTCAATCCATGACCTATTTTTTTCTTGAATAGATAATTGAAAATGTCCTTTGGATTATCACTGAATTTGATATATTCCAGCCAAACTTTGAAGTAACGAATCTCATTCTTGTAATATTCGTCATCTTTGAAATCATGTGTTATTTTTTCAAGTAGTTGGATCAATCCCGACTCATTTGAGCATCCAGCAGGGTAAGTATTGTGGATCCATTCAAGATATTTGAGGTAGTGTTCTAATGGGTCGTCTGATTCCTCTAATATTTCAGGTTTCAATTGTGCTTCAATTTCCCTTCTTTGTCTTGCCAAAAGTTCCTTTCGAGTTTCTTTGCTCATGTTCAATGTCTTGGCTAAGCTGTTGGCAGAACGACCTTGTTTGAGTGGTAGTATGTTCTCTTTATCAACCTCAATACGCGAGAATTCGGTCACATTCGATGCAGTGGATCCGAGCGATCCGCCGCTTGACAGCTCCCGATAAGAACCAGTAGACCCATTCGGGCCATCACGTGTGCCAACACTCATATGACTATCTTCAATTTGGTTCACTCTAAAAGATACGCTATAGGGAACAAAACATCATCTTCAGATGTAAACAAAAACATAGAAAATAAATACAAATCTACCTTTTTAGTTGTCGTGTGTCCACCAATCCTTTCACATGTTACAGGTCACATGATTTCATAATAATAATTGTACGAACACTATATACAAGTTGATCCATCCCGATGAAAAGGCCTCTTAAGCCAACTTTGCACCATCATCATTGTGGGGATTTTCTCCCTCCGCCGTATTTGGCAACAAATACTTCTTGAAAGCATCATTCTTCTCCTCGAACGGTCTTGGGCCAAGTAATCTGATCATATCATCTCTAGTAAGAACCTCCTTATTCAACAACTCTTGAGCAACGATTTCCACCTCGTCAATCTTTTCGGTCAATAATTCCCGACATTTCTCGTGTGCCTCATTAATCAATCTCTTCACCTCGTTATCAATCATCTCAAATGTCTCCTCACTGAACGACTTGTGAACCTGCATCTGCTGATTACTACTCTCAAACGTGATAGTTCCCAGCTTCTTGGACATACCAAGTCTCAAGATCATAGCATTGGCCATCTGAGTCACTTTCTTGAAATCATCAGCCGCACCAGTCGTCACGTCAGAAAAATTAAGCTCCTCAGAAACGCGTCCTCCTAATGCCATAATCATACGGTGTTCGAATTGCTCCTCAGAAATCAAATACTGGTCTCCCGGTAAGTATTGAGCGTATCCAAGAGCGCCTCTACCTCTTGGAATAATCGAAACTTTCAGCAAAGGATCGGCATATTCCAAATACCATCCGCAAATAGCATGGCCGGCCTCGTGATAAGCAACAGTCTTCTTCTCTTCAACGGATAAAACCTTCGATTTGCTCTCCAAACCGGCAATAACTCTCTCGATTGCCATTTCAAAGTGCTTGAGTTTAACAACTTGGGCATCCTCTCTAGCAGCAATCAAAGCAGCCTCATTACAGCAGTTTGCAATATCGGCACCAGAAAATCCAGGAGTCAATGCTGCTAATCTACCAGCAAATTCGTCGGTAACCGGCTGATCAAGCTTGATCGGTTTCAAATGGACCTTGTAGATTGCTTTTCTACCTTCGATATCCGGTCTATCGATTCCAATATGTCTATCGAACCTACCAGGTCTCGTCAATGCCTTGTCCAAAACATCGGGTCTGTTGGTACCGGCAAGAACCACAACATGATCTGTGGTATCAAAACCATCCATTTCCACCAAAAGTTGATTCAAAGTAGCTTCCTTCTCGTCATTCGACATCATTGGAGAGCTCTCTCTAGCTCTTCCAATCGCATCGATTTCATCAACAAAAATAATACAAGGGGCCAACTTTCTAGCAGTAGCAAACAAATCACGGACTCTCGAAGCACCAACACCAACGTACATCTCAACAAACTCGGAACCGGAAACTGAAAGAAATGGAACTCCGGCTTCACCAGCAGTTGCCTTAGCCAACAGAGTCTTACCAGTACCAGGAGGACCGGACAAAATGGCACCTCTTGGAATCTTGGCTCCTAGTTTCTCGTACTTCTTGGGGTGCTTCAAAAATGACACAAATTCCATAATTTCCTCCTTAGCTTCGTCACAACCAGCCACATCTTTGAATTTAACAGAAATATCAGTCTCCTTGTTGAAAAGTTTCGCCTTGGATTTTCCCAAGTTCATGATGGAGTTCAACGGACCTCCCGCTTTACCACCTGGACCTTTTTTTTGCAACTGCTTGGCTAAGTAATAAGTACCACCAATCAAGATGAAAGTTGGCAAAAATGGCAAAATGTATGAAAACATGCTTGATCTTTGTGTATAAGCGACTGGAATTCTCTCTCTTGAAGGTATTCCAAGTTTGTCTTGAATTTGATCAACTTCATTCTCAAAAAACTCAACTGAACCAATAGTGAACACAATCAATCTTGGATGTTGAGTCACTAATTCTGCTTCAACAAAACTATTATTTATCACGGTGATTTTCTTAACGAGTCCTTTCTCCAAGTAGTTCACTTTGAAATCTTGAAATGTCAGCTGATTTGTGTCACCAGCAGACGTCAAACTGTTGGCAAAAAGAGTCAAAACAAGTCCGGGAAGTATCCAATCTGTCCATTTGGTGTTTTTGAAGAAATCTTGTGGCTGTTGTGGTTGTTGTTTACTGTCTTTGCTGTCTTTTTTATTGTTCTTTTTATCTTCTTTGTCGTTACCATCGTCGTTGAGGTTTTTAAGTGACTTTCTAAATTGTATGTTGTTAAACGAGGAGAAGCTCCTTAGGTGTTTAGTTGGTTTGGGAGAGCCAATAAATCGCCTCATTGAGACATTCATTGAGCCCGAGTTGGGCCGCAGCAACAGAAACATGTGTTGTAAAGAGGGTCGATGTTTTTAATAAGTTTACTAATAATAAGTTGAATTTTGCCACTAGTTGACCTTATTTTCTCAAAAAAAAACCTTTCGAGAATCGATTTTGGTGAGGCCTTCCAAACCAGGAGGTCACGTGACGAGTAGTGCATAGCATGTGATCTGTATCACGTGGTTTCACCCTATGCTTACTTTATCAGGGTAACATACCACCTCTACTTTCATGTTTTCAGGACCGGGTTTTATTGTTTTACTCACCCACGACTCGCTTCCACCGTCATCCCTATACATTTGTAGTGTGACTCATTCGTCGCACGACTCGATCGACTCACCTCGCTCGTCGTTTCCTCATCGTGCTCTTCAATCGTCTGGTATATTAAAAGCAATACTAAAAAGTTTCCTCGTCAATCATCTTCACGTCATTCTCCTTGTTCCCATCAATCACTTGGTTATCATCCTCTGGTATCTGAAATCCCTCGGTTGTGCTATACAGAATCTCTTGAACATGAGAAAGAACTTCAGGAAGTCCAACTTCAATTGGTTCATTTAGCTGTACTTTTTCATTCATATTTTGACACAAAATCTCAATATCTCTAAGTTTGTTGAAGTAGAAGTTTCTCTCTGCCTCCAAGCTTTCTTGAACCAATTTGAGCTCATCGATCTCAGCTTTAGCTGTCTTCAAGTCATCTTGTAACAGGGTGACTGTTGGTGAAGGCCTTGCGAGTTTCGCGGATGGAGTTCTAGATGTTGGACGGGCTGATGTGTTTAGCGGTTTCGTATCTCTCTGTTTTTGAACAGAGAGTGAGGATCCAGCAGAAGGAGCTAGAGATGATCTTCTACTGATAGAAGCATTGACACTTGGTGTGCTGTGATTTGAGAGAACTCTTCTCCCCGAACTTGGTGTTATCGAAGACTTTCTTCTGGAGTTTGGATCATAATCATCTAGTCTGTTTTCAGACCAAAGTTTACTCATCCATTGTAAAAATTCTAAATTATCTTGAAGTCGGCATTTCAGTAGCTTTTCAACAGGAACCTCACGTGTGATTTTATGTTTCGAGAATCCGCTTTGCAGTATTTTGTAATTGTTCAAACTTTGGTACTCAGAAGTCGAATTGAAGTTGACTTTTGACATTGGTAAATCACCAAAGACCGAATCAAAGATTTGGCAATAAATAGCACCGTTTCCGCATTGTTCGATCTTTGTGTAGTTCAAGTCGTATGTGGTGTTAATCCATTCAAGAAGTTCAAGTCTCGATGCTCCGATCGCCATGATTGTGGATGGAGATGGGAAGGGAGTGAAGGAGAAAGGAAGAGAGGTAGGTAATGATGATGTTAGAAATTTTTATGTAAACAACGCGTTTCCCATAAGAGAAAAATTTGGTAAACTTAATCGACGCGTCGATCGACTGGAATAGCAACGAGCTAAGCGAGATGTTCGTCAGTGGGTGGGCAGTGAAAAAGTGAGTTCAGTGAGTTCGTCACGTAGATACAGAGACATGGTATCAAAAACAGGTTTGTTATGTTCAGTATCGAACACTTTGGTGGCTGTTAATCGATGACGCACCGACAAAATAAAGGACCTTCCAGATATATACTCGACGCATCGGTCGACGCAGAAAGAATCTTGATGATGATTGATCAAAATGTTTTGGTTCTCGATCACAGTAAACTTTCCATGAAGACCTCATCAACCATAATAACCTACACAAAGTGTGATATACGAATCCAGTCTAGATTCAGTAAATATTCAATAAATAATCAATAAATAATCAATAAATAGTCAATAAATAATCAATAAATAATCAATAAATAGTCAATAATAAATAAATAAACCTCCATCGGCTCATTGGAAAGGACTTTCAGGTCTCTTTCTGGGAGCGAGACTGTCAAAATCTCTGATAGTGTTGAACTCACCGTTTCCATTGCATGGGAAGTATCTACCAGGAACACTGTCAATTCTAGGGATACGATTCTGTGGATTGACAGTACTTCCCACATTCAACAGGTCAATAAACTCGGCTCTTTTGGCAACACCTGTTTGATACTCCACGTAAACTTTGTCGATTGTTTCCATTAGCTCTGGTTTCTTGAATGCTGCAATAAGAGGAACACCATCGTTCTTTGCCTTGTACCGTTCATTGGCAACGCTGTAACCGTACGCGCCAAAAATACCGGCTATAAAGAGCAAGGTGGCCTTGTTGAAAATCGGTTCTGCCTCTGACAGTGCTGGTCCGTGCCCGTGATCATCGTGGTGGTCCCCCTCGTGATTGTTGTGACTCTCTTTGTGTTCGCTGTTTTGCTTTGCTGCACCAGAAAAGTGTCTGGTGACAGCAATCCGACGGCCCTGAGTCTTAAGCACGGATCCAACACAAAGCATGTTCTGGTTATATTTATTTGAATATGGTGAAGAGCAGTAAGTTTTGCAGTGTATAACTAGCACAATTTTCAACAGCCAATCTTATTTGTCTGGAAACGAAGGTCAAAAAAAGATAAAACTTCGACGCGTCGATACTTCAGTGCTCATAACCTCAAGTTGAAATCGTCGCGACGAGAATTGTCGGTTTTTTTTTTGTTCAAATTCGACAAGAATACAAAGCGATTTCTTTCTATATATGTCCCTGTTATTTTGATCTCCCACCAAATTAAGTAGAATGAGTGAGACAAATGGAGTGGACGCTACGAATGTAGCGACTGAAGAAACATATCCGGTTACGGCACCGGAAACGGCTGTGCAATCACCAAAACAGGATGAAGAAGAACTGGACGATTTGTTTGGAGATGATGAAAGTGATGCAGAAAAGGGACAAAGTCCTAGGAAAGGAAGTGGAATCGACGCGGCCAGTGGCGAAGACGATGATGAAGATGACGATGAAGAAGTTTTAGCCGATCAGAGCGACGAACAAGAAAGTCTACAACGTGCAGAGCTAACATTACCTAGACATCCAAAATCTCATCGTCCAACTGGTGACGCTATATCTTTTAATTTACCACGGTTTTTGTTTGTGGATCCCGAGCCTTTTGCTCCAACTACGTTTGAGACACAATTGGCTGAATTTATACAAGAATCCAAGAAACATAACACCAACAAAGAGCTACAAGATTCGATAGAGTTCAAGAAATTGGAAGTTCAGAACACAATCAGATGGAGATACGCAAAAACGGAGTCCGACGAGCTTTACAAGCAATCCAATGCGTCGATTATTGAATGGGAAGACGGAACGATGTCTCTCAAGATTGGGAATGAGTTTTTCGAAGTCAAACCAAAGCCGAACGATGACAATTTGTTGGCGTTCCAAGGTGGACAAGTGCTTATGTCATCGGTCAACATGAACAAATCGATCCAAGTGTTACCATCTTCAACCAATTCGAGAGCACATAGAATTCTGGCAACAACTCTTCAATCGACGATGAGAGCTAGAAAATCTAAGAAAATCAATACGATGGTGACGACCGAAGATCCAGAGCTCAAGGCACGTGAGATGGAGAAAGCACAACGTGAGATCGAAAAAGCGCGCAGAAAACAGTTGGCAAAGCTTGCACAGCAAGAGGAGAGGTTGGAACGCGATAAGAGTGGAACTGCTTCGGCAATGTACAAGAGTTCATCGCAGTATGGTAATATTGACGTTGGCGAGTCCGACGAGGAGGGCGATGATTACGACGATCATGACGATTTCGTGGTTAGCGACAACGATCATGATTCGGGTATGGATGATGATGAGTTGGATGAAGCTGCTGAGAAATTGCGGAGTGTGAAACGTGCGGGCGCGGCAATTTATAAGGAGAAGACTGCGGAAGCAGAGGATGATGACGAGGGTGTTGTTAGGAAGAAGAGGAGGATTGTTCTTGATGAGGAAGATGACGAATGACGAACAAATGACAAGCGAAGCGAGTCATTTGTGGGTCAGAGTAATTACGAGCGGACAACGAGCGGACAACAAGCAAAGCGAGTTGTAGTTGAGTCGGCTACAAGATTTCACAAACGATGAGCTATGCTCGTGATCTCTGAGTGAGTTACAAAATGACAAAGATAATAGTTAGACTGTATTACCTAAGAGTATAATTTACTAGCAATTGACGAGTGCAGCAAATCATATGTGAGTTGATTGCAGAAAATAATCAGTTCAACGATTCGACTCGACTCGACATTACTCCAGTTGTAGCGGGGGTGCTGCATGTTATGCCCTTTACACTCTTCAATTATCACTCGGACAAAATATCAATGCATAATTACGTAATGCATTAGATATTTTAGAGCATCCCCGGGTAACGTTTGTCCTTCTGTTGTTATTTTTTTCCTTATTGATTTTTTTAACATATTAGAACAACACAACAATTTATTGCCACTGAATTGAATTGATCTGTCTAATTGAGCAAGAGATCAGAGGAGAAACACAATGTCTTGGAACGGTGAGTGTCCTTATAGACGAAGTTTGCTGTCCTACCGTCCAATTACTAACAAATCCCCGCAATTTAGCATACACAGATAATTTGGTTGCCACCGGCAAGCTTGACAAGGCTGCTATTTACGGTGCTGATGGATCTCTTTGGGCCAGTTCCAACAACTTTCAATTGGTTGGTAATGAGGTTCAGAGTTTGGTGAGTGGATTCAATGATCCATCTCATTTGTATGCCTCCGGATTGCATATTCAAGGTCAAAAGAACTTCTGTATTAGAGCTGATCCAAGATCTATTTATGGTAAGCATGATGCTGAAGGTGTGTTGTGTGTCAAGACCAAACAGGCCATTTTGGTGGCTCATTATCCTGCCGGTATTCAGCCCGGTGAAGCTGCTAAGATTGTGGAACAATTGGCTGATTATTTGATTGGATTGGGCTTTTGAAGAGCTCACGGCGAACGAAGCAAATCGTGAGTTAGATGTGAGCTCGCTGAAAACTAGGATCGCCTCCCTTGAGTTACGACGGTTTATAGTATACGTTAATCAGGATACCTAGTCTGTACTACCTAGTCCATTCATTTTGGAGGGGTGATGACATTCACTGGCAATCTTCCGGCACAACCGTAAGGGAAGATAAGCACGTTCTCCAAATCCCAAACGTCAGTCTTTGCGTAAACGTCTCTTTTCAACATTTCCATTATCTCTTCTCTGGAGTTTGCAACAACGTTGTAAGAGGAACCGGCAAATTCGGTCTTTGCATCGTCTTTGTAGATAGCACCGCAATTGGTGACACCGTGATTGGCGAACAAATCTGGAATTCCTTGCAAATGTTCACCTCTGACAGCGAGTCTATCCTATAGAACCCAGCGAATGCGGGGAGTTCGTTAGTATTACTAATTCGGTCAAACTTTAACGGCGGTTGTACTCACTCTTCCTGGTTTATCGTAAACAATGACCAAATATTCCATTTTTGAGAGGTTTCTGACTGTTGTTGCAAAAGTTCGAATGGTGTTCCTGCTAAATTGGAGCATTGATTAGAAGAAGATGTGTTGAAAACGTGAACTCAAGTAGAAAATAAATTTTCAAGTGCCGGAAATAATTATCGGAAACTCGCACACCCCCCTACTACAATTTTACACCCCCCACCCCCTGATAATTAACAATACTAATTGACCACCTACACCCAGTGAGTCAATAGACTCAAATGATGATCGGAGTGACGAGAAAAGCGAGTCACTTCGTCTCGTGTCTAATTAAATAATCGAATCCATCTTCCCGAAAACAGCAACAACAGCAGCAACAACTTCCAACATCAACTCGGTTGGCTTCTCGGTTTCAATCTCCTTGGCCACCTCGTTAAACAAGTTCAAACCAAGTCCCACAGTTGACCCCTTATCAGCAAATGGATACTCGCTGAATTGACCAAGAATCTCATCGGCTCTGACAAAAGCATTGTCTCTATTTTCAAAACTCAAATCCATTAAAATGTTCTCGAGAACATTGGCTGCACAACATCCAGCAGCAAGACAAACGGTCCTGAGATACTTGAACCCAGTAGATTGAGGGAAGTACTTTTCGTCGTACTCGATGATGAAGTTTCTGTTGGTCAACAAAGCCAAGATCCGATTTGTCACGTTCTTCTTTGGCGTTGGATCTTGTATTGGATGTGTGGCCATATCAAACAACAAGAAATTCTTTCTTTCAGTCTTAAGAACACCTTTGTCAACCAGTCCTTTTGCAAGTCTTTCTCTAACTTGTTTCAATTGATAGTTGATTTTCATCAAATTCCATGTCTCACCAGAAAGTAAGTCAATCCAGTTGGTCACACTTAAGTGTTGAGGGTCACTTTTTATCAGTTTCAATGCCTCATCAAGCAATGTCTCTCCAGTTAATGAACCGTCTATACACTCAATAAGACGGTCAGGGAATTCAAATCGTTTTCTCGCTGGATCGTTTACCATCCGAATTTTACCACGGAACGCCAACTCCAAAATAATCAACCCCCTCAGGGCATATGAAATGTTATCGTTCCAGAACGATAAGTATCCTTCTTTATCTTTCAAACCAATCAATAAAACTTCTTCCATAAGCGTCAAAAGTGGAAGGTTTTGTCCCTGAGAATTCTCGACAAGATCTTCTGGGTCGTACGCAATCTTGTGTTCTCTAGGTTCCTCGCTTGCTCCTCCTGATTCCTCCGTTGTCGCCGACACCTGCCGGCCTCCACGTCTTCTCGAAAGCCCTGACGACATTTTTGGTGTTGTTTATTCGCAATTGGTCTTCGCACGCCGCTTTAATGCCGTCCAACAAAACAGAGGTATTGTTGCCGCGTTCAGTGCACTTTTGTTGGCTTATTCGGGCCCAGTTATTATAGAGTACGTAGTCCTTTATTTATGAAATACACATCAGACACCAAATATTTTGTAAATCACTTACCTGTTACTTTAATCTTGTCCAAGCCCGAAAAAAAAAACGGTGGCTCCAACACGACTGTGCAAGGATGTCCTTACGGCGAGTGGGCTTATTTTTTTTTTTGGTTTCGCACGTGCAGATGGTCACCAGACCATTGAAGCCGGCAAACCTGATATATTGGATAAGAAGGGTCCGGGGTAAGCTTTAAAAAAAACAAAAAAATAAACACACCAAAATGAAAAGAATAGTAGATATTACCCGATAAAAAGGGGGCCTCTGCTATTCATAATTGATTATCCCCCATTGATGACAAAGACTCATCGCCTGCCCCGAGCAACACTCCAGCAGAAATTGGAAGTACTCGATTGGCAAAAAGGACCACCATGGAAATCTCAAAGTGAAACTTTAGAACACTTCAAAAAACAAGCTAGGTTCAGTATCAGCCAGGCAACCCTGTCAACATGGATGGCCAGAGAACAAGATTTACGTACGCAAGCACAAAACCCACTTTTGAGCAGGTATCGTCGGGCTCCTGTGATGAAGTATCCGGAAGTGACACTCGCTGTTGAACGTCATCTTAGAGAATTGAGCGCACGTGACAAAAATGCCTTGATCAAAGACACTTACATCAAAGATACATTCAAAAGGTATATGAAAGAATTTGGCTATGATGAATCGGACCATCGGATTAGCTCGGGTATGATATTTTCGTTCAAGAGAAGAAATCGTATATATAAGGGTAAGTTAGGAGCCACCACCTCGGGACAATCAGACTTCGAAGTCCCTGAAGGCCCTGAAGAAGAATATCGTCAAGTCCCACGAATCTCAGTCAGTGTTTCTCAGGACAGTCAATTGGATGATGATATGGCTAATCCGCCCCAAAAGCCCCAGAATCCCGAACAATCGCCCCAAAACCCTCAGCAGCCTCAAGAAACTGAGGTTGTACAGACACCAAGAGAACTTGAACAAAATTCATCCTCTCAATTTTCCATGCCTCAACAACAGTCTCCTGAAATGGATCTCGCCTTTGATGAAATCTTCAGCAATTCTAGTGTCGGATTCAATACCAGACTTATTCACTCTGACGATAACATTTCCTCTCTTCTCAATCATTTCGCATCTACATCTCTACCAAACGGTTCCAACATGTTAGAATTTTCGCAGCCCCAATCGCAACCTTTTGCCCCGCCGACAATACCACAACCATTTGAACAACCAACACAAACTAATTTACCATATTATCCCAAATTTCAAGATTCATTGCAATCTTCTGCTACCACTTCAGGATCCAAAAGACCTTACATACTTGAAAACTTCACTTTTTCTAAAACGTCTCATCCAAACTCTGAAAAAGTGGAAATGATTCTTGAAAATATCACAAACGGAAAGGCAACGCTATATAATTCTGGAACTTCAGCTATTATGGGAATACTTGCCTATCTCAAACCTCCGAAAATATGTATCAATGAGTCTGGATATCAGGGAACTCATCGAGTTATCAATCTCCTTTCAAAACTTACAGGAATGGAGAAACTTCCATTAGAGAAAATCGACAAACTTACACCAAACTCCGTTGTTTTGATTGAAACTCCGATGAATCCTGAAGGTTACGTTATAGATATCTCCAATTATGCTAAATTGGCTCATGAACGGAATTCTTTTCTTTTGGTGGACTCCACATTGGCACCACCTCCGTTACAATTTCCCTTTGATCTGGGGGCAGATTATGTGGTTTATTCTGCTGTCAAATATTTGGCAGGTGTTTCTGATCTTGGGGCAGGTTTTGTTGTTTGCAAGAACAAAATTGATAAAGTGAATCTTCAAAATGAGAGACTTTCATTGGGGACAAGCATTGCTAGTTTTGATTCGTTCCTTTTGTTGAGATCTTTGAGAACGTACAAAATGAGAATTCTCACACAGTGCCAAAATACAGAAAAGATTGTGACTTTTTTGCGATTGAATTTTGAAAAGTATTCCTCGATTATATTGAAACTACATCATTCATCGTTGCAACTCAATGATTTCGTTAAAAAACAACTGAATGGATATTTCAATCCAGTTTTGGCGATCGAGTTCAAATCACAGAATCTCGCTGAACAAATACTGAGAAAGTTTAACTTTTTAAGCAATAATCCAAATACAGAAGGTGGTGAAACAGTTGTTGAACAAACGTCTAAAAATCCAAATTTCATTTCCTCGGATGGTGCTTACACAAAGGGAAGTTTACTCAGATTTAGTATCGGTTGTGAGGATTATCAGGATATTATTAGAGATATCGATCAGGCCATGATGAGCGTCATTGTTGGCAAATGACAGACGATGAATAACGAGCAAACCAAACCAAAGCAAGTCAAAGATTTATTACCGGAGCGACGAGTAAACAGCAATTAGACGACGAGCAAAAACATGATAATGACTCTGGCAAGCAAATGACTAGCAAAGTGAGTCATCTGCGAAGTATGACAGATTGAGATTTACTATTTGATTATATAAATGCACCATCACTTTCATCGATAACTTCGCCTTCTTCTTCACCCTCATAGACAACTCCTCTTTAATGGCTCAATCAAATCGATCAATTCATTTTTCACGAAAACCAGATAGTAAGGAGTGGCATTGTTATTCTCACTGAAATTGAAAACTTCATCGATTGTAACCTCACTGACAATTTCATCGTTGTACTTCCTGAAAAGATTGGACTTTGGATCTCTGATATAAATCCAATAATGACCATATGAAGCTTGACCCCTGTGAATGAAAATTGCGAAAACAGAGTATCCAATTTGAGTCAAATCTTTGAATTGATTAGTAATCAAAGATTGCAATTTTACCATTTCCGAATTGATATCCTTGAGTTCGTTATCAATTTTCTCAATCTGAGAATCAAGAACTTCAAAAATGTTCGAATCGATCAACAATCCGATATCATTGACAATCTGTGACTTAAGAAATTCTCTAGTAGAGTCCAAAACATCTCTCAATGGAAGGCCATGCTCGTTCGGTTTCAATAACTTTGACCTGCGTTCTTGAAGCTCAGCAATTCTGCGCTTCCAATGGAAAACCTCCTCCCGTTTAGAAATCAACTGGGCATCGGTGGTTTCCATATATCTGTCCATGTATAAATTCTGCTCGAATGGGAGGGGTTCGATGGACTTGACTGGTATCAATCTTTCTCTGTCAAACTGAACTCTTTGAATTTGAATTTGAAGGATGTTTGGAAGCTGAGTAATTGTCAAAGATCTCTTCACTTCCTCATTGTCCAGCTGCAAAAGATCTTCAGTGAAATACGTATCAAGAGCATCGTAAATGTCTTTAGGATGATCTCCAATATTCACAATTAAATTCAAAAACCTCTCCTCCTTAGTTCTGGCATTGGCAGATTCGATTTCCTCTCTTGTGTTTGGATCAACAGGCGTTAATGTCTGTTTGGTTTTTCCGTAAAAAAGCTCTTTCACAAGATCGATTTGCTCATTATCGCTGTCCAGGTTTGAAGGCTCCAAGGCACTCTCAATTTGAATCAGAACGTTTTCAATACATTCGGTCACGTCCTGTTGTCTTCCCACTTCCAATGCGTTTTCAATCTGGTCTGCACTGATTTTGGCAGTGGCGGCCGTCTTCATAAGGCGAACCACTTCATTATCCCCATTTTCGCTTTGTTCAGCATCTGAAGTGGTCAAATCAATAGCATCAACCATTTCCTGGTCACTTTCCTTCGCATTCAAGTCAATCAGATCCTCTTCTTTCTCATGTTCCATGTTCACGTCACCGTCATTGTCTTGCGGACTCTCAAACTGCAACGACTCCGCAGTTTTTGCCGTCTCCGAGATAGAATTTGGATTCGACTTGTTATGCACCGTATAATACAAGGGACAGTTCTTGTTTGTTCTGAGATGATCCAAGGAACCACAAGAAGCACAGCTTCTCCCCTTTGTATTTTCCTTTCTAATAACTTTGTTATCCTCATCCATTGACTTTTGGTCTTCCTTCTCATCATCATCCGCGAATTCTACCTCATCGCTGATAGGACTGAACGCAAGATACGCCAATTCTCTTGTAGGCTGAACACACCGTTCATTCTCGTGAATCAGCTTGTGATACAAATCTCTAAGCTGGTACATGAACTGGTGTGATCTCTCTGTCTCCTTGTAACCAACAGTTCTGCCACCAATCCTTCTCACGCTGTAGTTAGGATTGAGGTCAATTTTCTTCTTCTCAAAGGTGTCATTGAACTGCAAAATCAACGACCGAAGAGGCTCAATGACAAAATAATATTGCAGAAGAGAATTCAAGTAGCAGGTGTTACCGATATTGTTAAGACCTGCTGGAGTCTCGTCCGTAGCTAACAATCTCGAATCAATTATACCGGAGTTCAAATAGCCTTCAATCAACTTAGATTTCCTGGTTTCTCCAATCGTCTTTAAACACACCCACAGTTGATAAAAATCAGAGTTCACCTCCTTATTAACACGTTCCTGAAAGATTCTCACCACTGACGAATCGTCCGCATACTGGTCACAACCAATGTTGTTGTACGACTCTTCCAGCGAGGGACAGTAACTTCCAAATTGCGGTAGGGTGGAATGGATGTATCCGATCAGCATCATGGACTTTCTGTGTAGAGCAATGGTTAATAAAGCCCTTGAATATAGAGAACTATGGTAGTTTGTATCTTCCGATTTTAGCTGATACGCCGTCACCAGAATGTCATCGTCGACAGAAGGATCTGTTTCCAAAGAGTCGTAAGCTTCCGTAACGTTGAAAAGCGGTTCAGTGTCCAAAAACGATTTGATGTCCGAGCTCTCACGATATTGTCCAACTCTTTCCAAGGCCTCTCGCAAAGTCGATCTTTCGTATTTGCTTGCACTGAAAACAAGACTGCTTTTGTAACCCTGAATGAGCTGCTCGTCGGTGAGGTTTTTCGAGACTTGAGGATCCGAAATATCAAAGCCAAACTTTTGGAAATTGCTCTTTAACTCAGCATACCCAATGACACCCTCTGACCTCAAAGTGGACACTAACAACGTCAAGTCCTGACTCTGTCTGGAAGTTGCACAGAACGTTAATGCATCAAAAAGTTCGGGAACTGAGTCGGGATTCAGTTCGGACATTGTTGTGTAAGCATCTATGATGAGGTTGTTGGAGTAGTAAGGACATGCACTCAATACAGTGAATCCTGAAGAGTAATTGAACTTTTCCCAATATTGTGTCTGTTGCCCCAGGTCCGATTCATTGAGGACGCTGAAAACCTGACTCATATCTGACTGGAAAAACACCTTGATCTTGAAAAACTCGTGTGAATTAGGGGCAAAAATTGATCCGATATATACCACTTCTGTGAGTGCACGGATGTAATAATCGCAACCAATTTGGGTGTATTTTTTGAGATCGCTGAACTTTGGAGGCTGCAGTTCGTCGTTCATATATCTGAAAAACAGTTTCTCTGGAAGCAGGTCAAGATGCAGATGAGTATTGAGAACGGGCGAGTTGCTCGGTTTCAACGTTTTAATGTCGTCGTTTTCCAGATTCACCAGTGGTCCTTTAAGAACTTTGAAAAGCGTGTTCATACAGTCCAAAGGAGTAGGAACGATAATGTTGTCAATCTCCTCGTTTTGAAATTGCGACAAATATGCTGAAACTCTGAATTGAATCTCTTCCTGATCGAACGTTTTGAGATCTTCTGGGGTCAAAACAGGCGGATACACTTCAATTCTTACTAATGTTCCAGTTGTTTGACAAACGTAATTGGCAGAATCGATAATTTTTGGTACCGAATTGAGCAAAACTTGGCTGTTGTAATCGGCATCTTCCCCGAGTGAGGATGAGGCAAAAGAAGCGAGTTTATCAACATCTAAAATCAAATCTTCTTTATCTTCTGGGAGCAACTGATCGTCATCGAACCCGAAAAACCGATGTTTTTGTTGCATCAAGTTACCGTGGCCTTTGATTTTGATTCTAAAGTGGAGAATAGGCTGTTTAGGGAGTGACAATTGAGGTGTTGCAACAATAATTCCATCAATTTTCCATAGTTTTTTCCCCCGCATAAGGTCTGTTTGCGTTTCTGTGTTGATGCATTCAAGATTCGAGCTCGGTATGAGTGCGTGGTATCGACGGACGTTATTTTTGACGAATCCACTGAGTCTGTCTGCGTAAAAAATAGGTTCTTCTGCCAGAATTCCACTAGCAAACTCACCTTCAAGATCAAGATCACTCAAGAGAAAGTATGGATCGTTTCTCAAATCATCGAGCAGTCTTTCGGTGGTCTTGAAGAACTTCGCCCCCTGAAAATTGTAAGTTCTCTCTGGCAGTTTAGGAGGGTCGGATTCCGTGACTTCTTCGAAATAAGGAGGAGTGGCATCAGAAATTGCTTCACCTACGGTTTTTGTGGCGTTTTCACCCTCTTCATCCGCCACGATCAAGTCTTCATTGCGGATCTGGTCAAAGTCGTCTTTTCCCACAGAAGGATATAATTCGCTTAATTCGTTGTTTTCTGTTATTGAGCCGGGCAAATCCGGGTACGGTGGGGGCAACTGATTATCTCCCATTCTAATGAGATGGTTAGAAACGGATTTATTGGGAAGAGGAAATTCGGTTTCGAATCAGTTTACTTGTCATGTCGTTTGCCTTCTTTTTGCCATTTAGGCCTCTTGAGAATGAGGCACAAAAAATCAACCCCCGACGCGTCGGCATTGTGATCGGCGCGTCGAGACTTCGAATGATTCGATTTTACTTACTTTTGAGCGTCGATAGACGCGTCAATGACCTAACTGATTCAACTTGAAAAATATTTATCTACTTCTGAAAAATTCGAAAACCAACCTACTCCGAGCATCTACAGGTTCATCAAAATCCACAATGACTCTGTCAGGGCTCGGAAACACATCCTCACAGAGAAATATGTCCGTTAGTGCTGAAAGTGCGGCGCCAAAGCCGTCACAATCCCCAACTCCCCTGGACTTGTCGGCCAATGTCTCTTCCGACTCAAATGGACTTCTCTCCCAAATCCTCTCGTCAAACCCCTACTTCGCGGCAGGAGGAGGCCTCATGGTTCTCGGTGGATCCCTGGCCCTTTTACGGAAGTCTGTTGGTGCGGCTGCGTCTCTCGCTCAGCGTAGGCTGCTAGTGGATCTCGAAATCCGTAGCACTGATAAGTCATACAATTGGTTCCTACATTGGATGTCAAACAACAAGAACACCTCGTCTCGCCATTTGAGTGTTCAGACGAAATTTGTGCAACACCCTAACGGGTCAATCCAGACAGGCTTTTCGTTTGTGCCCGGTCCCGGAAACCACTGGCTCAAATACAACAAAGCTTGGTTTTATGTGAAAAGAGAGAGGTCTGAAAGAATACATGACTCAGGTGTTCCAATGGAAACCATCACCGTTACTACGTTGTACAGAGATCGGTACCTGCTGGCGGGCATTCTGGACGAGGCCCGTGCGATGGCAATGCGTTTGGCTGAGGGGAAGACAGTTTTATTCAAGAGTTGGGGCCAAGATTGGAGACCTTTTGGACAGCCAAGAAAGAAAAGACTTGTTGAATCTGTTATTCTCGATGAAGGAATCAAAGAGCAAGTGATATCCGATGTCCGTGAGTTCCTTAAGTCTGGTAAATGGTACCACGACCGTGGTATTCCATACAGAAGGGGGTATTTGCTGTATGGTCCTCCAGGATCCGGTAAAACCAGTTTCATTCAAGCACTTGCTGGAGAACTTGATTACAACATTGCAATTCTCAATATCAGTGAGCCAAATTTGACCGATGACCGTTTGGCTTACCTAATGAATAATATTCCGGAACGCACAATTCTGCTTCTGGAAGATATCGACGCTGCTTTCAACAAACGTGAACAAAGTAGGGAACAAGGATACGTTGCTGGAGTGACTTTCAGTGGACTGTTGAATGCTCTGGACGGTGTGGCGTCTGCAGACGAGATGCTGACGTTCATGACCACCAACCACCCGGAACGTCTGGATCCGGCGTTGTTGAGACCGGGACGTATCGACTTCAAAGTGTTGGTCGATAATGCAACAGATTACCAAATTGAGCGCATGTTTTTGCGGTTCTATGAGAACGAGACGGAGAAGGCTCAGAATTTCATTAGGCGGTTCCGCGAGTTGGAGCTGCCTTATGTCAGCACCGCTCAATTGCAGGGTTTGTTTGTCCAATTTAAGGAGAGTCCAGACCTTGCGGTTGAGAATATTGACATTTTGAAGAAGCCTCATCTGAATAACTTCTTCTATGAGTGATGTAAATAGACAAGCGAATGACTACCGAAGCAAGGCATTTGCGAAGTATGGTAATAGTGATGATGATGTTACAAATGAAAAAACCAGATTGATAACCAGGATGAATTTGATCAAATGATAGACGAAAAAAATCTTTCTCTCAGAATGACCACTTTTTTATCTTGTGGGTAATCAAACCAGTTGTAGATCAACAATTCATGAGTAAACTGGAATGAACAAGGCGAGATCAACCAGGTGGACTGGACAAAGTGGGATTAATGACTCGCTATGCTCCTCATTCCCTCATTAACCCCTGAATCTCTTCAACATCTCGATTCTCGCATCTTCAAGATGTCTATGTAAAATCTCGGAGCTCGCATCCTGTTCTGACAATTCACTTGCTTTCTTAACCACTGCATTGAGGAAACGCATATAGTTCAAATAAAGAAGAAGATCGAGGTTTTTTTGTTTGAGTCGAAGTGATGTGCGGGTTCTAAGAACTGATTTATGTCTTTTGCTGATCTTTTGATGAGAGACGGCCATTTTGTGGTGACAAAAGTTGTAAAGTAACTCAACTTTAGAAAACAAAAGAAAAAGTAAACAATCAATCAAAAATCAAATATTTAATTCAAAATAATGCGAGTTTATAAAAAAGAGGGAACGATAATGTTAGACAGATCTAAGAAAAATTATTTCGGTAAATTCTTCGAACGCGCAGGATTCCATGTTACGTAATATCCGGTTTACGTTACTTCTACTGGTGGGTAGCATCTGAGTGAGATCTGGACACAAATCTCCAAATGTGCTCAGTAAGTAACAACGATGTTTAAGATATGTTTTGGCCACACTCATTCACCACTCAACACTTTGACCAGTGTTCGATCTAGCCCAAATACCGTAGATTTCTCTCGGCGCATCGGCTACATTAAAAACATACTATTTCCTTGGCGACATCAAGACTCATGATATAAACATGATGTGGAAGACTTTTCTCATCAAATCACCAGCCCAACGGACAACTGTCGAGTAAAAAAGTTTCTTTATATTGTACTTCATTATGACTGCTGTGTAAAATGTTATACTCAAATTTCAATCAAATTAAAGAATGTTGCACTCCCGTGGAGTGTCGGAAACCGGTTATTACTTAAATTGTTACGTAACATTTTTTAAATTTTGAAAGTGCCAAATAAATAACTGATTTTCTGTGAAAAAGTAAACTCATCAAGCTGAAAGGGTGCTGAATACGGGAATAATTACAAAAGGATCCCTCTGTTCTGCCGGAAACACACTCAATCATATCTCCACGTGCAGACTTCATTGTGTACAACTTCTCACAGTCTTTTTGAGCCTCAATTCACCTTCAATCCTACACCTAATTGTTAGCTCATTCTCCTCCCACCATGCTTCGCAGATTCTTCAAGAAATACCTCACTCTTCCTGAATTGCCCACCCAGCTCACTTTGTTGGACATGAGCAGAGTGGAGACATTTGATAGAATTCAAACAACATCCGACGAAACCCTGGGAGGATACTCAACCGTCCATTTTGAGCCGCACAGAGATCCACAATCAGGTCGTTTGGTGGCTCATTTCCATGGCAATCTCAATCTCAACCTCCCTGCTGATCCAAAAATCAAAAAATCCGGGTGGGCCATGTGGAAAACGAAAAATAGACAACGCGACACCAAAACAGATCAGTTCAGACCATTCTACATTTCAAAACGTTTCACAAATTTTTGGTGGGATTTCTCTCCTTATCATGTCCTCTACATGAAAGTTAAAAATAACACTCCAGATCGTAATTTCATGGTCAATATTCAAACAGATACCATGTCTCGGACTGATTTGTATCAACATCGGATGTTTCTGCCTCCTCCAAACTCCCCAAGTCCGCAAAAATCACAATGGCAGGACGTTTTCATCCAACTTGACGATTTTGTACTCACCAACCGTGGGAAACTTCAAGTTCAATACCAGGCAGAGTTTGAAAAAGATCGGATTAAAAGTGTCGGGATTTCTATATCCGATAACAAATTTGGTGAGTACAGCTTGTTCATAGATACAATCGAGTGTTTGAGTGGGATCGACTACTTCTATAAGTTGGGTGAGGCTAGAAATAGAGAAAATAAGTTGTTGGAGTCAGAGAAACAGCATCAATTGCAAGCAAAGCTGTGACGAAAGACGAGCAAAGCAATTCATCGTTATTCATCACTTTTCACATATTTATCACCTTATTTATCACCTTATTTATCACCTTATTTATTACACCATTGTACTACACTCCATTCAATCATTCTAAAGCGGAACTCAGATTGAGGCAATCAAATAAAGCATTATAAATCAACGAGTAATAACGAATTACGAACAACAAGCGAATGAGAAGAAAAGCAAGTCATTCGATTATCAACTCTATGTTGCAAGTGATTTCATGGCAGAAATAACTGACCCGCTTCGCTCGTTACTCATTCGTAATTCACTCAACCACTCAAAACTCGCACGACTTGCCTCGCTCATCGTATGCTCGTCAATTCTTACTCCTCTTACTCGCTTGATCGGCATTTTCAAGCTCCCGTTTCAGTCCAGCCGCAACCGTGGTACTGGACTCATCAGCATCCTTCTTCATAGAACTCGAGGAAGCAGATGACGAAGCAGAAGAAGTCGAAACCAGCAACGGACCGTTGTTCGGATTCAGCAGAGAGTACACTGTATTCGATGTCGTGATTGCTGCGTTCGTAGGTGTACTTGTTGCCTGTGAGGCCGGGGCCGAATTAGTAGAACTCAATGAACTTGTTATAGGTTGGGTCGTGGCTGCCAATCCACCAGCATGATGAGGATTGAAATATCCCGACAACTGTTGTGTAATAGGTGGTTTCTCCTGCGGGGTCGTTGGGAAAGGAGATGAAATTGGCTGTGATTGTGATTGCGACTGCGATAGCGGTGGTTGTGGTTGTTGCGACTGAGCCTGTTGTCCTCCGTCAAATAATGGTGGTGGGTGCGGTAACGAAGACGGAATCGACCTCGGTGGATTGTTCAATGAGTACATGTGGCCTGCCGACAGTCTCTTTTCCTCCATAGGAGTTGTAGGCTGTGATGGAGTGATCGAGCCCGGTCTAAGGACGGGCGCTGGTCCCGCTACAGGCTCAGGGCATGTAGGGCCGGCAGCTGTCTGTTGAGGAACCGAGTTCGAGATAGATGGCTGGGACCCCGATGCCGCCTGGTTTTTGTAAAAAGGCAGTGAGTTTGCTGACGAAGGTCTCGTTCTTACTTCCCCAACCTGACTGAACCCGCTCTGAATAAGTGGTGAAGGCTGTGAGCCAGAAGCTGGAACTGGCGGTTGCAACGCAAGTGGGTGTGACAACACTGCAGTGGCGTTTGACTGGGCCCCAGGAGAATTTGGCGAATGGTAGCGTTTCACAGAAGTCGGGGACCCAGAGAATGGCGGTCCAATCGCCTGAGGTGAAGATCTTCTTAACTGTTGTTGCGGAGTCGGAGGACGCAATTCTGAGTCTTGATATTGACCGTAGATTGCAGGGGATTGATCGCCAGAAGGTTGTTGTCCATGAGAAGTTATTATAGCAGGAGGAGCTGGCTGTAAAGGATCGAAAACTGATAAATTTCTAGACTTATTGGATGAAACACTGTACCGAATGTCCTTATGCAGAATTGGCGGCTGGTCAGGCCCCTGTTGGTAAGGATGGTGGATCGATGATGCAGAATTTCTTTGCAAAGGGACAGGTGGTGGAATCTGCTGTTGTATATGTGAAAATGACAGATTGTGAGGCGGTAAAGGTGGTGGGACAGATGATGGAGTCTCTGAGTAGTATGGTGAAATGGTGTCTGCGTAATACCCTGGTCCGTTAACTGATTGTTTCAACGCCATATCTCTTGAGGCACAACGTTGCAAAATGTTGTTTCTGAACTTTTCAAGCTCGTGGAATAGTCTCGTACATGTTTGCTCACCATGTGGATCTTGTTGTTTATTTTGAGTGGTTTGAACCAATCCAACAAAATCTTTAAAGACGTCGATCAATGAGACACAATCATAATTTGTTTTGGTCAAGTTGTCCTTGAGAACCTCATACCTATAATTCAAGGAGTCGTAGGCTCTGAAAAGCTCGTTATAATGCACTCCAAGTTCGTGCAGTTTGAGTTCCTTTCCTGGTCCCTGTTGGTGAAGAGATGACAACATCTGCTGGTGCAAATACGAGTTTGTCAGTCTGTTCTTCATCTCCACCTCATCTTGCGACGGAGAGTCACCAAAATCGCCAGGACTGTTCGGATTTTGATATCTATAAGGCACGTAGTTTTGAACATCGCTGCCTGGTGGTGCGCCTGGTGGACCAGAAATACTTCCAGGAGGGCCAGGCGGGCCTGATATGCTGCCAGGCGGACCGGTAATGCTGCCATTTGGACCAGAAACACTATTGTGATGGATAACAGGCTGCTGGGACTGTGGGACCTGTGCTTTGACACTGTGAACTTCTTTCTGAGATGCCACGTTTTTAAATGAACGTCGCTTGATTTGGTTTAAAGAGTCGTAATTTCCGCGTTTGAACCATCCGGAAGAGTGTTTGAACTCCCAGACGAGCGAGGATCCTGAGGAAGAATGGTTTGAATTCTTTCTAGATGTTGAATTGGCATTTCCTGTGTTGGCATTAGGGGTGGATGGACCTGAAGCGGCTCCAGATACAGCTCCAGGGGCAGCTCCAGCTCCCACCACCTCAGTATTATACGAGTCATTCACCTTATGGAACCCATACATGTTGAGCTGACGAATAAAAGACGCGATGTTAGCGTGCTTAAAATAGTTGCTTAACACTTTTGAAAACTCTTCAGTGGGCATCACGTAGAAAGACGCTTGATTTGTACTCCACCAAATAAGATGGTCGAGTTCGTGGTCTTCGAGCATAGCGTACAATTTATGGATAAAAGAAGTTGTTTGGCCCTTGTTTTTGTCAGGTTGACTGAGTGATTGTTGCGACTGCTGCTGTGATTGGTCGACTGGGTCGACTTGTGATTCCAATTGCTGG
This sequence comes from Ogataea pini, assembly GCA_003707665.2. Classification (NCBI taxonomy): domain Eukaryota; kingdom Fungi; phylum Ascomycota; class Pichiomycetes; order Pichiales; family Pichiaceae; genus Ogataea; species Ogataea pini. The sequence goes on along the minus strand of PPKL02000018.1, from coordinate 184,051 downwards.
TCATCCAGTGGCTTGGCTGGCAATTTATCAGCCGGTTTTGCCACTGCAACAGGCTCCTCCGATGGCATATTTGCCTGAAATTGAGGGATCAGGTCAGCGCTGTTAGTGTGCTGAGGTCCACTATTTTGGCATCAAACGCGCGCTGCAGATGCCAGGAATGTCCCTCTATACGTTCTTTCGATGGTGATGATCCCTTTGGTTGAGTCACTGATCGGGATACAATATATATATTGTAAAACACGCTTATTCATTTGAAAAAGCCCTCTTTTATTCAGTCAGAGCTTTTTTATTTTTCCCACCATTTGGTTTTTTCTTCCATCTTCAGTGAAATTTATCGCCGCGGAACCTGTCGAAAGTTATTGCGGGCAAAAAAATTGAGCAAAGTTCACGGCAATTACATAGAATCGACTCCAAAACATTATTAGACTAGGTTATTTAGGATCTTGTATGAACGGGCCTGAAGGGATGACACCAGTGAGAGCACACGGGCTGCAAGGCCCTGTGCGCCTCCGGAAGTCGCGCTGCGCAGACGGAACCGCGAGTCGAACTTGGCAGCAGCGCGCATTTCGCGGAAAAATGATAGCATCACCAAAGTGAAGTAGATGCGAATGAGGGTAGTGACCAGAGTGAGCAGAACGGTAACAAAGAGTTCGTAGCGCTCGGATGCTGACTGGGAGGCGAGATCAACGCCGGCAGCCCCCACGGCATCGGCCGCACCGGCACCGGCCGCAACAGCCCGTGCAGCGAGTCCAACAACGCTCTTCTTCTTAGATGGAGCAGTGAGGTCAGTTGGGGCAGACTTGATGTCCACTGCTGTGGTGGCAGCTCCTGTCGCAACACTCTCAGCGGCAGCAGACGAGTTGTGCTCGACGAACCAACTCCATCCGAAGTAAACAGTAAATAAACACCCTCCAATAGTGTCTAGCACATACACCCACACCACTAGCGAGAAAAGGTTTATATTTGGGTTGCGAACCTTACGGAACCCAGCCATGTAGAGCACCATCACGAGCGTCGAGGATATGTAATAGAGCCATTGCATGGCATCGATTGGATGGTATGTGATCAATGATAGCAGACCGTACACTCCACACATTTTGTTGATGATAGCGTAGAGCAAGACGAGCTCTACGCCTGTATATAGGGGCAGAACACCAACAAATTTCTAAGGAACGGTTAGTGGCTCGGAAGAGAAACCAACTCAAGATGGATCATAGACTTACTTGTGGCAGGGACTTGAGAACCGCCATTTTCTATGTTATTGAGAAGAAGGTCAGATGGTTTAATGCTGATTTGTATCTCTAGACGTTTTTGTATATGTTGTGTTTACAAGTATTTTTTTTTTTTAGCGAGCATTATTCTATTCTGACAGACGAGGTAATGATTCAATTCTAACGGGTGGTGGTGTACCAAACGAAAGAAATTGTTTGGCGATAGGGCAGGCGATAATGGCTAAATGTGAACAGTTTTCCCTGCTCAGTACATTGTAGTTAGTTGTTACCGTTGGGCCCATTGGTCCATCAATAAAGGTGATCAATGGACTTTCACCGCCTTGATTTTACACTCCGATACTCCGGAGTGAAATGATGAATGGAGTTGACAACAGATTATTTGAGATGGTTATAAATTACGCTTAATAAAACTTTTTCTTTCTGTCTCTCTCTTTCTCCTTCCTCTCTCTCCCTGTCCACCTCTCAAGTCCTCCTCTTTTATCTCTTTCATGGGCAGTTGGAAATTTGTACTTTGTGTCACGTGAGTAGCACAAAATTTTTCAAAAATATTTTTTTTTATTTTTTGATCAAAAATATCCTTCAGGTAACATGGGTAGATAGGAACTGTTGAGTATCCTCGATTTGAGACTGTTAGAAGATCAAAATACACAATGTCTGATACTGAACAGCAGCTATCTCAACAGCTGCATGAGGCAGATCTTTCAAGCGATTCAGACAGCGACTACGACTCGTCTGATTCGGATAACCAATCTAGCTCCAGAAATGGTAGCCAGAGCCAGAACAGCAACTCGCAGCACCGTGTTTTGCGCGAGAAGACCGATTTGCTTGAGAAATACGCTGAGAATATCAAAGTTGATCAGTACTTGTTTGGAAAGCATCGTATCACGCGAGACAAATCGGAAAGAGCCACTGTGGAGCAAGTTTTGGATCCTAGAACTCTTGGATTTTTAGCAAAATTGTTCAAAAACGGAACAATTACCGAGATTAATGGGTGTATATCTACAGGAAAAGAGGCCAATGTGTATCATGCGGTCAACGAAAACACGGGAGAAGAATTTGCAGTGAAAATTTACAAGACTTCGATTCTGGTGTTCAAAGACAGAGAACGATATGTGGATGGAGAATTCAGGTTCCGTAATACCAGAAACCAATCAAATCCACGTAAGATGGTGAAACTTTGGGCCGAAAAAGAGTTCCGTAACTTGAAGCGGTTGCATGCTTGCGGGATTCCATCTCCAAAGCCTGTTGATCTAAAATCTCACGTTTTAGTCATGGAGTTTTTGAGTAAAGGGGAAGGATGGCCTTCTCCGAAATTAAAGGACTATGAATTTTCGAATATTGATGAAGTTGTTGTCTATTATCACAAACTTTTGATTTACATGCGTTGGTTGTTCCAGAAATGTCGTTTAATTCATGCAGATTTGAGTGAGTACAACACGATTGTTCATCAAGGTGAGTTGTATGTTTTTGATGTTTCCCAGTCTGTGGAACCAGACCATCAAATGTCAATGGATTTCTTGCGTATGGATATCAAGAATGTTAACGATTTTTTTTCGAGAATCAAGAAAATCAACGTTTATCCGGAACGTTTGATTTTCCGGTTTGTCATTGAGAAATGGTCCAACATTCTGGGAGAATTGAACCTTGGTGAAGATTTTGTTGTGGAGGAGGAGAACTTCGAGGTTTTGGAGCAATTTTTAGGCACTATGCCTTTGAAACTGGATGAGGATGATCAGGAGGACGAGGTTTTCCGTTCGTTGCATCTGGTGAGTTCTTTAAATCATCTTGAAGAGCGGGACTTTGAGAAGTTCCGTACCGGTCAGATGGATACTCTTCGTGATTTGGTGGTGGCAGGTGAGGAGGACAGTGAGGACGTGGTTAGCGAGGAAGACGACAGTGACGAGGACGATAGCGACTATGACAGCGACGAGGACAGCGATGATGAAACTCCAAGACGGAGAAGGGAGGTCATTTTGAAAGGAAAAAAGCACGAAGATAAAGACGCCAAGAAGGAGAGGAAAAAGCAGGCCAAAGAAGCTGCAAAGGAGAAGCGCAAGACTAAGTTAAAGAAACATGTTAAGAAGAAGTTGTTGAAGAAGGGGGGGCATAAATGAGAAAGTTCGAGGTTTATTGTTAGTTAGTCATTAGATAGGTTAATAATATTTGTGAGCAAAGCGAGCGAGCGAAGCGAGTTCCGTGTGTGTGTTGTAAGCATGTCGTGTGTGTCTAGTTCGCTCGTAGTGGGCCACAATATATCACTTCGCTTGCTTTGATAACTGTCATTGTTTGAGCTCTCCCAACTCGCTTCGCTCGTCGTTGATTAGACACTACCCCCCGAATTACCATGCCCTCCAACCATTCCTGCCATTTCCAACAATGCCTTCCCATCATCCCAGTTCATAACATTCAATTTTTTCCTAGCCTCAGCCTCCCTATTTTCCCAATCCCATTGCTTCTTTTGCTCCTCAATTTCCTTTTCCGATCCACATCCCCAAACCTCGAGATTCGTTATCGCAAAATTAGTCTCAAACTCTGGAACACGACTATCCTCAGAAAAAATAGAACCCGTTGTGAACGTTCCTGGCACCGCTAAGTGCCGGAAACTCGCAATCTCCATACTGGAATCCACCGTCAACGAAACCTCACCCGGTTTATACACCTTAACGTTGTTCTTTACAAGAGGAGGCTTGCTTCCAAACCCAAATCCACCTCCAAGAGTATTGAAATAGACAAAATTAGAAGCAGATCCAGAAGCCCTGTATATACACTGGTGAGGACTCAACTGAACAATCAGCGTATCAGGGTCACCAAAGCATTCTGAGTTGGAAATTTTCCATGGTTTGGCTACGAAAACCATGAATGTGACCTGTGGAGATGCCGTTTCAGGCAGTGTAGGTGAACTCTCGTTTATCGCATGGAATCGTGGGAAATCCCTTGTGAAATAAGAATACTTCTTGTTCTGAAGCTCAACGGAAGATAGAGCTTTTCCTGAAACAAATAAAACTGTTGGAGCATTCCACTTGAAAATCTTAGACTCCATCGACCTCATTGAGAATCCAAACTCACTTCCCGTGAATAGTTTACGTAATCGAGTGTAAACGAGATCTGACGGCAGAACAGTGGCCATTTGTGCAAGTGTAGGCTTAGTTAGTATGCGAGACTCGACTGTTAATGAATGTTGATATTGGCCTTTCACTGTTGAATCGTATAACATCGACGCCAGACAAAGACTCATTGGATGGAGCAAATTTGGCATGGTTCCGTTGACCTGTGAGGTTCCAACAATGCGCTCAAAAGTCGAAAAGGCAATACTTTTGGAGGCGATGTTCTCTAGAGTGAGTTCCAGATCAAACGAACGAAGAAGATTCCAGGCCTTTGTCTCGTGCAGTTTCCATGCTGTGGCCGTTAGATCGATCTGCTGGCCGATTGGGAGCGGTTTCCCAAGATTGGCTGCGACGGGGGCAGCCAGAAGCGAGAAGGTGATGATTTTGAGCAAATCTAACGCTTTAAGCGGGTACTGTGTAATTTCTATTCCGTCGAAAGCTTGCACCGTCGGCACAAGCATCCATTGGATTTTGTCGGAAACGGAAACGATGTCGACGAGGTCATCTGAGTTGTACTGTGGGGGGTGAGTTTTTCCCATTTTTTCGTCGTGTTCGCTGGGAAAAGAGTAGCTAAAGGAGAGGAACTGGAGCATTAGAAGGAATCTGTGGTGGCTACCAAAAAGCTCAGCGAACTTCTGGTCATTGAGAAGTGTAATGTTCTTCAAAAGACCCGCAACGTTGATTGTATCGCTGGCGGCGGCACTATTGCTGCTGCCTATACGACGGAAATTGGGGAAGAACGAGATGAATTTGAGAGCCCGAAATAGCGAGTCTGTTGCAGGGAAATCTGAGGGAATTTCAAGAAGCTCAAAAAGTTTTGCTCGTGTGATCTGTGCGTCAGCGGCGAGCCCGTCAAGTTTCAAATTGCTCTGGAGAGTGTAGAGTTCAATGGGTTTGAATAGTCTGGTAATGTCCTTGACGAAGGCATGTTCGAGAATCTTTCTGGACACTTTACTGTTGACGAATTTAACTGTCTGGTCAGATTCCGTGGGTCTTGACGACGATTGACCCATTTTTGTGACGGTAATAGTAGATCACAAAGAAGGATAGGGTGATTTGTCTGGTTAAATATCACTTATCTGATAATAAAAAAATAGTGGCAGAACTTCCTATTTGGGAGAAGAAAAAAAAATATTTCACTAATTTTTTTTTTACCAAAAAACTTCTGATTTTTCAGTTGATTATCAGGAAGTGCTTGTGCTCAGACATCCACCTCACTATTTGCTGCTTTCTTTCATTCACAGACACTCCACGACACAGAAAACGCAATGGTCAAAAAAACAGCAAAAAAATCGGGCTCTGAACGGCCTCAGCAGCCCCAACAGCCAGTCACTAATGATTCTCGTTTCGCAAAGGTTTACAGCGATCCACGGTTCAAAACGCCCAAGAAGAAGGACCTCAAGGTTTCTGTCGACGAGCGGTTTAGCAAGGATGAGCTGGTGATGGCAAAGTCGACTGCCAAAGTTGACAGGTACGGTCGTCGTCTCGACAAGCAGAAAAAGGATGAGGTTTTCGAGAAGTATTACAAGAAAGAGGAGTCTGATGAGTCGTCATCCGACGAGTCATCCGACGATGAAGACTCCACCGAGGTTGTTTCGGCGCTTGATAGAGCCAGAGGTCTGGTGGAGGACGCTGAGTCTTCGGAATCGGAATCGTCTGACGACGATTCCTCTGATGTTGAGTCTGATGCTTCCGAAGTTCAACTTGAGGAAGAGGCTCCTGCTGAGTGCGACCCGACCTCGGTGTTTGCCTCAGTCAATATGGACTGGGATCACATCAGTGCGGTCGATCTATTCGCAACATTTTCAAGTTTTGTGCCAAAAGGAGGTCGGATTGAGTCTGTTGCAGTGTATCCATCGGAGTTTGGTAAGGACAGAATGCAAAAGGAAGAAATTGAAGGACCGCCAAAGGACCTTTTCAAATCAGAAAAAAACGAATCGGATTCTGATGAATCTGACGATGAAGACCTCGATTTACAGAAAGCTGCTAAGAAACTGTTTGAGGAGGAAGACGATATTGATTACAACTCCAAGGCCTTGAGAGCTTATCAGCTGCAACGTTTGCGGTACTACTACGCTGTTGTGCGGTGTGACTCTGTGGCAACTTCCAAAGCAATTTATGAGAGCTGTGATGGAACTGAGTACGAGTCGACAGCTAATCTGTTCGATCTGAGGTATGTTCCTGAGGAGATGGAGTTTGATGACGAACCAAGAGACTCTTGTTCTAAAGTTCCGGTCAGCTACAAGCCTAACTTGTTCATCACAGATGCTCTTCAGCACTCGAAAGTGAAGCTGACGTGGGACGAAACGCCTGCTGACAGACAGGCTATTTCGACGAAGGCTTTCTCTCAAAAGGAGATTGATGATATGGATTTCAAAGCGTATCTTGCTTCTGATTCGGACGACAGTGATGCCGAGGAAGAGCTGAAGAATAAGTACAAGAGTCTTGCGGCTGGTGCTTCGCAGCTTGCGGCTCCTGCGGACGCTGACGCCGACGGTGAAGGTGACGTCGACATGGAGATCACGTTCACTCCTGGATTGAGCGAGAAGAAGGACGATAGAAACGATGAAGACGAGTCGACGATCAGCAAATTGCAACAGAAGGAGAAGGACAGACGCAAGAAGAGAAAGGAGAAGTTGAAGGAATTGAAGCGTGCTGCTGAGGAAGAGAAGAAGAACAAGAAGGAGGAAGCCAAAAAGTTGAGGAATAAAACGAACATCTCTACACCAGATTCTAAGGCCCAGGCTGAGCTTGAATTGTTGATGATGGATGAGACCGAGAAAGAGGACCAACATTTCAATATGAAGGATCTGATGAAGGCCGAGAAGCAGAAACAAAAGAAGAAGAAGGGAAAGAAGAGCAAGGGTGATGAGGAGGAAATTGTGGTCGATGTTGAACTTGCTGAGGACGATGACCGTTTCAATGAGGTGTTTGAGGACCATAGATTCGCCATTGATCCAACCAACACTGAGTACAAGAAAACTGCTGTGATGGAGAGTATTTTGAAGAAGGGTAAGAAGCGGTCGCACAAGGAGAAGAAGGGAGAGGAGAGGAGCCAGGGAGGCAGTGCTGTGAGTCAGCTGGTCGAGAAGATCAAGCGTCGTAAGAAGTGAGACATGCTGCGTAGTGAAATAGATAGGATTATGAGCGAAGCAATTAATTAGGAAGTGGTTTGTTTTCGTGTGAAAAGAATATCATGTGAGGCTCCGGGGACTCACTCATGACTTGCACAAGACGAGCGAAGCGAGCTAGTTGTGGCGGTGCTGGCTGCGCCACAAATCTTTGATTTTTTTTCATTACCCGTTCATTGAATGGCAGTCTGTTTCTCGAACGCGTTGAAATTGTTAGATTTGTTTGAATCAGTTATTTATAGTTTACAACAACACCTCCCCTACATCATATCAATAACACACCCATAATGAAGCTCGCAACTGGAATTACAGCAGCTTTGGCGCTCGCGTGGGGATGCGAGGCGCTGCACTTTTACCTTGACACAGACGAAACTAAATGTTTTTATGAAGAATTGCCAAAAGACACCATCGCTGTGGGCAAGTATGAGTTGTACGAGTACAATGCCAAAGATAACGACTACTTTCCAGTCGACAACTTGAAAATGGAGATTACTGTCGACGAAACGTTCGATAACGACCACCGTGTTGTTTCGCAAAAGGGTGAGCCAATCAGCCAATTTACGTTCACCTCATGGGATTCTGGTGAACACAAGTTTTGTTTGACTCCTCGTCACACCAACTGGGCCAAGCGTGCCAAACACCGTGTTGTTTTTGACCTTGCTATCGGTGATGCCAAGCCGCTTGTTGATTCTAAGAGATCTGGCGACATCAATTATCTCACCACCAAGACCAACGAACTTGTTAGAAAGCTTCAGGAGATCAGAAGAGAACAATCTTTATTCCGTGAAAGAGAGGCTCTTTTCAGAGATGTTTCTGAGTCTGTCAACTATCGTTCGGTCAAATGGACCATCATCCAAGTTCTTGTTTTGGTTGGTACCTGTGTGTGGCAGTTGACTTACTTGAAGAGCTTTTTTGTCAAGCAAAAAGTTGTCTAGTTTATTATTATTGCATTGTATTCTCACTTCTGCTTGTATAGGAATTAAAAAAAAAAAAAAAAAAAAAATTAGTAGATTGAAGTATATTTTCCTTGTAATTAAAGGTATATAAAGATATTGATCGCCCTATGGATTCCACTAAGGAACAGCTTCTGGAACAAATCCGGTCTCTACAACTTGAGAATCAGCAACTTCGTGCTGGTTTGACTGAGGAAGCTGGTAAACCATCGCTTCCTCTTTCACTCGAAGAGTACCAACGCTATGGTCGTCAAATGATCGTTCCAGAACTCGGTTTCCAGAGCCAACTGCTCCTGAAAAAGGCCAAAGTTCTCGTTATTGGAGCTGGTGGCCTTGGTTGTCCGGCTCTACAGTATCTTGTCGGTTCCGGTGTCGGCTCTATAGGAATAGTTGACCACGATACGGTTGATATTTCTAATCTCCATAGACAAATTCTCCATTCAACAGAAACGGTCGGAATGCTGAAATGTGACTCTGCCAAATTGAGACTTGAGAAATTGAATCCAAACGTTGAAATTATCACTCATCCCGAGCCCATTTCCACTCTCAACTGTTTCCGAATCATCGAGTCATATGATCTAGTGCTGGATTGTACAGATACTCCTGCTACCAGGTATCTCATCAACGATGCAGCAGTTCTTCTTGGGAAGACAATTGTTTCTGGCTCGGGCCTGAAAACAGAAGGACAGCTATCCATACTCAATTTCGAGAATCATGGACCATGCTATAGGTGTTTCTATCCTACTCCACCGCCTGCAAATTCTATCACCTCTTGCTCTGATGGTGGTGTTCTTGGTCCTGTTATTGGAGTTGTCGGCGTCATGATGGCTTTAGAAGCGATCAAAGTGGTTACCAAATTCTACACGGGAGACGGTGCCGAATTCAAGCCGTTTTTGAGCCTGTATTCTGGTTGCAATCCACTGCAGTCAGTTCGTACTTTCAAAATGAGAGGAAGATCACCAAAATGTAAAGTTTGCAATCCTGAAACGAGACAGATCTTCAAGGATACTATTGAGAACGAGCTCGATTATGCCGTTTGGTGTGGTAAAATGAATTACAACGTTCTGGAACCACAAGAGAGAGTTTCTATTGAAGAGTTCAACAAGATTTACATGACACAAAAGTCTCATGTTTTGGATGTCAGAATGAAAGAACAGTTTGAAATTGTCAGTTTGCCAAACACAATCAATGTTCCCTACTCACAATTAAAGAATATGGACAGTTTACACGAGATTTTGCCGGGCTTCACCAAATCCACTCCAATTTTGGTGGTCTGTCGGTTCGGAAATGACTCTCAATTGGCTGTGAAATATCTCAAGGAAACTTTCAGTCTTGAAAATATCAGAGATGTTGTCGGAGGTCTTACTCAATGGTCTCGCAAAATCGATAATACATTTCCTATCTATTAATACAATAACGAGCCAATCACTAGCCAAAGCGCACATCACCCATGCTCGTCCTCATTCATGGCTCGCACTCACTAATTTCTCCACCACCACCAACCCATTCGCAAATGTGCAACACATCAAACTCGCACAACTAGCGCCATTGAAAAACCCACAGCTTGTCACGTTGAGTCTATTGTCATGAATCACACTATTTTCTCCGCCTTGTTCAGAAATATCCACACGATAATTGAGATTCAATCTAAACTCGTCTTCATGACAATCCAACTTCATTATCCTCACAGACGGTGTCGGAACCTTCAACTTGACAGAACTAAGCAGTTTCTTCACAACATTGTACAATCGAACACTTCCGTTGACAAAACCAGTTATAATCACCGGACTGAATTGTGAAACACCAACGGAAAATGCTGGACTTTCTTCCCACAATGGAAGCTGAACCTGTCCCAAAACGTCTCTTTTGCTAACAAATTTCGGCGTTTTGGTAGCATCAATCATCACAAACCCGTCTATCAGCGCAGAATATTGAACCTGACACACAGGAACACGAGTCTTTTGACTCTCTGCAGTGACATTCAAGTTATCCAAGTCCACCAGATAACTGGTGCCGCTCGTTGTGGACAGAAGAGCTGTCCGAGATGGTCTGTCTGTGAACAGACGGTCTGCAAACGTTGAATTGATTGCAATTATGCTAGAAATCTCCAATGAATGAACATAATGCGGCTGTTTGGGACGTCGTATATCAACTTCAGATATGAACCCTTCTGTTAATCCAAGTGCCAGTGTCGAGTTTGTCGTCCAATCGCAGGACATTATCTCAAAATCTGGAATTCTTATCGTTACTGATGCATCCTCCAAGAGTGTGTATTTGGATGGAGTCAAGAACGACTTGTCAATCTTCAACACTCTTGCGCTGCCGTCTTTGAAAACACACGCCAACAAACTGACGTCACTTTCCGAAGATGAAAGCCATTTCATTCCTGTTATAGCACCGTAAGGAATCACCATTTTCTTGTACAAAGAAATCTTCCGCGTACTCAAACCCATCTCGTAAATCAACAATCCAGAATCGTACGAAGAAGTTGTTGACAGAGCCAGATCTTTGCTGATCGAAGATTCAGATCCAACCTTGGCTAGCACAGATACGAAAAGATATTTTTTATCGTCTATCGTTTTGTTGAACCAAGAACTGAGTAATGGGAATCCACCTGTATTGATAGCAAATCCGAGTCTATAGCTGTCATTTGTTGGGAATTGTCGAATACTTTCAGAACCAAAAGTATTCCGTGGCTCATCATTGAATCCAAACTTCAGCGTGTCTGCAATTGGAACACGATTATAAAATTGATCTCTCGTTAAAGGTTTTTGAACAACATCTGGGATCTTTGGAATCGAACCCAATGGCAGAAAATCATAATTTCTAATCAAATTATCGTTGAAATGAAACACATCTGGATCCATATCATCTCTGGCAAGCTTGAACTTCTTTGCATACTCAGAATTGAGTGGATGGAAATGTAGAATTCTAGTTTCTGCCTGATGTGCTGGTCTTGTTCCTGTTCTTTGTTTCCAAGGAGTAGCTACAAATGGACTTTCTTCACTGAAATATTCCTTATTGACTTTATCGACAAACTCCGGATCAACTGCTTTCTCTTTGGAATCTGTGACAACTCTAGGGGATGCTTTCTTAGGGACGTATCCTGGTGGTGGGATCCATCCTTTTGGTTTTCTTCCTCTAGTTTCTATTTTCTTCGGCTTTTCAGGTTCTTCGGAAGAATCCATCTCAATACGCTCATTGCCAACATCCAAATCAGCCAAAGCTCTCTTCTTTGGCCGACCCCTTTTCCTTGGTGTAGGTTTGGCCGTAGATGTAGCCTCCGGAGGTTCAGGCGTAGAAATACTGGATCCGGGGTCCTGTTGCGCATCCTGCTCTTTCAGTGGCATGATTATATCGTATCTTCCGGTTATAAGTAATGATCGTTGAGTCCCAGGGTCATGGGCTAATGTACAATTGAGGTGAAGTTGATGAGACTCTTTGTTGATATATATATTGTTTATCTTTTCAAATTTTAATTCATGTAATTTTTTTTAAGGATTTATTTTCGTGATGATCATGTGACGAGTGTCACGTGGTTCTAAGTCATATCTATTAAGTCAAATTGTAACTTGCCAACTCACGCATTGTATAATCACAATGGAGTGACAAATGACTAGCCTTACTCATTCATCGATTAATTGAATGCCCCCAGCGCTTGATCAAAATCTTCAATCAAATCCTCCACATCTTCCACACCAATACTGACCCTCAAAATAGTAGTCTTCACAGTACTATCAGTCATTGCTCTCCACTCGATGAGCGATTCAACACCACCCAGGGAGGTAGCATGATGGAAATATTTCAATTTCGATGGCAAGCGTTTTGCAACCTCTGCAGAACTAACCTCGATGGAAAACACAGGAGAATGTCCACCTTTCATCTGTTTCTTGATGTACGTATCCTCTTGCAAGGAAGAATGGTAAATTTGTTTCAACACGGAAAACTTACCCTGGTTTTCGCTGAGATAAGCCACCAACTTCTCAGCACTCTTGCTTTGTCTCTTGATTCTCAACTCGTAAGAACGTAGTGATCTCAGCAGAAGATAACTTTCCAAATTACCAATGTTGGTTCCCAAAAACGCTCTATCCTTGATCAATTGTTTTTTAACAGTAGCATCTTTGGTCACTAAACAACCGGCCAAAAGATCAGAGTGACCACCGAAATACTTAGTAGCCGAGTGCAAAACAAGATCAACACCAAAATCAAACGGATCCTGCAATGGTGGAGGAGCAAAAGTCGCATCAGTGATGACGATTGCACCTCTTTTGTGCGCCTCTTCAACGTAAAATTCCAAATTGTGTACGGTTGAAAATGGATTTTCCGGCGTCTCCACGTGCAAAACATCACCTGGTCCGAGTTGTTCGTAGTCATCAAGACCAACCTGTTTGAGACCGCTCAGTCTGGTGATCAAATTTGCCACTCCATGACAACCATGGTACCCATTACCAATTGCCAACACTTTCGGGTTCAATAGAGTGAGAGCAGCATGAAATGCCGAAAGCCCCGAATTATAAATGACAACATCACCATTGAGAATCTCACCTAGCACAGCCTCGGCTTTTGATGAGTTTGGATGTGTGATTCTCGAATAAATTGGATCAACAGCTGTAGAACCAGCTTCAGCCCATTCAGCGGCCGTCACTAATTCTTCTGGATCTTCATTGTATCTGAAAGTAGTGGTCACATTGATTGGCTGAACCACGTCAGAAACTCTTTTGAACACCTCATCGTCGCCATGAACGACTCTTGTGGATAAACCGGTCATTTTATGAGCAATTGAATGGAAATAGAGGAGGGTATAGCATGTGTTTTTTTTCTCTTGAGGAAAATGTTCCCCTTTTTATATGTGATTTAGATTTTGATCAGAACATGTCTTTATTTTTTAATGGACTGTGCCGCACGCCCAGGCACGTGACTTGGCGATCAAGGAGAGTTGTTTGTCGGGATATCAAACGGGATGGCGGGATCGAGTGAGAAGTTGGGGAATCATAAAAGATCTAATGGTTATAGGGAGTTACAGGGGACCAGTAAGGGGAGTCAACAAGGGGAGATGAGAGTAGATGAAGGAATAGTTGTGAGCAGAGTAAATGGGGAGAATATTTGAAGGGGTTGAATGGATTCTTGAGTGAGTAAAAGAACACCATGAAAATTAGCATGGGACTTGCTGTTCATTTGTTTGTCTTGCTTCTTCCATAGTTGCCGATTGTTGTCGAGGTGTGTCAATCCGTCAAACGTATCAATAAGCGAAAGGAGTGAGATGTCGTAATTCGATCAGGAACTGAGGAGGGGCGAGCAAATTTTGTCAATCACGTATCATTCCGTAATCTCAATACTTACGCCTTGATACATCTTCAAAAAAAATCCTATTCGTTCGTTATTTGCTCGTCATTTGCTAGTCATTTGCTAGTCAATCACCACTGCCACTTCGACTACCTTTCAGTGCACGGATGTTATGTTGTCGTGTGGGGTCAAATCTGAAAAAAAAAAAAATTTTTGTACTTCAAATATTCAGATTAGATAGAGTAGATATACCGTTTAACCCTTCAAACCAGAACACTCTACTCCTTTCGAAAACACCACTCACCAAACATGGCTGGAAAGAGGCGTGGAAATAAAAAAATCGGCAAAAGTTCGGCCAAAAAGTCTCGTAGCAGGGTTCAGGATGCTTATCAGATCGCTGAGAAGATTGAGAAAGCTCAGAACGGAGTTTCTGATAGTGAAAGCGACAGTGGACTCAACTCTGGTGCCGTTTTAGATGTCAGTGAAAAGTTCGGAAAGAGTACAGGGGGGAACATTGAGGATGAAGAGCTCGATTCGGACGAAGCTCTTGGTTCCGATGACGAATATGATATTCTTAACTCAAGATTCTCACAAACGATCCGTGATAAAGGACAGGATCTAGACGCCAGTGACCTTGGATATGACAGCATAGACGAGTCGGAATTGATTCCGTTGTCTGAGGTGTGGGCAAGGGATGATGCCGACATGGAAAAGGCGCGCAAACAAGGATTGAAGGCTTCTGATAAGGATATTGTCTTGGAAGAGGAGAGCGAGGAAGAGAGTGAGGAAGAGAGTGATGAAGAGAGTGATGAAGAGAGTGACGAGGAAATCGAAGAGGAGGAGGATCCATTTGATGAGCTGTCGGATGGTGAAGACAACAATCTTTCGACGGTGATGGACAGCCTGAAATCGAGCGGGAAAAAGGAGAAAAAGAGAAAGACGTTTGTCAATGATCGTACGGAGGAAAATGAGTTTCGGTTGCCAACCACGGGTAAAAAATTGTCTTTGGCTGAGATGATGGGCAATTTGGATTCGGAGGAGACTTCTTTGCTGCAAAAGAGCGCAAGCGGTGCTGGAGAGGACAGCGAAAGTCAACCGTTAGCCGTCCCGCTTCCACAAAGTATCCAGAAGAAAAACGAGAGAAAAGCTGCTTACGAAATTCAAAAAGAAGAAGTTGATAAATGGAAAAACACTGTTCAGGCAAATAGACAGGCGGAGGTGTTGAAGTTTGCTTCTAAGACATCAGTGGCACATAATCAGGCATCGTCGTTCCAGCCGGCTGAGAAGCCGTTGACTGAGCTGGACTCTAAACTTGATTCTTTGCTGGAAGCTTCCAACATTGAGAGCAAGAAGACCGAGGATCTTTTTGAGAACATTGAGACAGCTGCCATGTCGAAAGAGGAGATGGTTAAGAGAACGAACGAGCTTCGTCTGATGAGAGAGCTCATGTACAGGGGTCAGCGCGATTCTAAACGGCTCAAGAAGATCAAATCCAAGACTTATCGTCAAAAGTTGCGTAAAGAGAGACTTCGGAACAAGGAGCTTGTTGAAGGTTCTGATGAGGATGAAGAAGATGCAGATTACAAGCGTGCGCAGGAGAGAATGAACTTGAAACACAAGAACACTTCGCAATGGGCGAAATCGATGATCAAGAGCGGAATGTCTAAAGATAAAGAGACCAGAGATGAGATGGAAGAGATGCTAAGACAAGGTGAAAAGTTACGGATGAAACAGCTTGGAGCCGATGACGAAGGCGATTTTGATGAACGTGGACTTTCTGACATCGAAAAGGACCAAGAACAGTTTGAGGAGGTTGACGACTCGACGAGACTCAAGGCTGGTAAGGGACTCATGGCTATGGATTTTATGAAGAATGCTGAGAAAAGAGAGAGATTACGTAATCAGGCCGAGTTGGAAGAGTTGCGTAAGTTTGAGCAAGGAGGGTATCTTGATGGGGGTGAATTTGAGGAGGAAGTTGGAGGCTCCAATGTTGTTTTGAATGGTGGTAGACGTGTTTACACTCCTGGTGCTGCTGCTGCTGCTGAGGCGGTGAAACAGGCGAACGAGGTCGTTTTGGAGGAGATTGAAGCGGATGAGGCTAAAAGTTTGACTAATCGGTTGAGTGGAAAGGGAAAGAAGAAGCGGGAGAATAAGCAGGGAAATAAGAAGGCCGAGCAGGCCGAGGAGGTGAATCCATGGCTCGAGGAAGATGACGATGATGATGAATCTACTCGTCGGTCTAAAAAAGTGAAGGTTGTTGATGAAAGTTCTTCGCAGTTCGACAAAGCTGCTGCCAAGATTTCGAAGAAAACCCAGCAAAAGAGCAAGAAACGTAACAGTTCGAAGGCCGATTTGGACGATGGTGTTCGTATTGAGACTCGGGATACGTTGAATGTTCGTAAGGACGATTCGGATCAAGAATACGAAGGAGAAGCTGAAGGAGAAGACGATGTTCATATGTTCAAGCAGAAGGATTTGATCAAGCAAGCTTTTGCAGGCGATGATGTGATTCAAGAGGAGTTTGAACAAGAAAAATTCCAAGTGGAAGAAGAAGAAGGAGATAAAGAGGTCGATTTGACATTACCTGGATGGGGAGACTGGGCTGGAGGGTCTAAGAGTACCAAGAGAAAGAAGATTACCAAGACTATCAATGGTGTTGTCTCTAAAGACAAGAGAAAGGACAAGGGCAAGAAGAATGTGATTGTGAATGAGCGTGTGAACAAGAAGAATTCTAAGTACATGGCAGGTTCTGTTCCATATCCATTTGAGACGATGGAGCAATACGAGCGGTCTCTTCGTCTTCCACTTGGTCCGGAATTTACCAGCAGAGAAGTTCATCAAAAGCTCACAATGCCACGTGTTGTTGTCAAGCACGGATCTGTTGTTGACCCATTGAAAGCTCCTTTCAAATAGACAAGTCATTTGCATATACGACGTGTAATAAATTAAATGAAGAAAAAAAAAACAAAGAGAGAGATAGAGAAAGACATTAAAAGAGTAGCACACAGTAGCAAAAGAATGAATGGATTAGGAGATTGGCTTCATGTATTAGTAAGTTTGACGATGTTCAAGAAGAAAAGTGTTAGTTCTATTTCCACGGTGAATACCGTGGATCGTACGTTTAGGTTGCTTGAGGAAAATGATGTCGATATCCAACGACTGCTGGCCAGACGATCTGTAAGAGCTAAGTCGAGTTTTGTGACAGAGAGTGATATTGGCGAGGAGAACGTGTTTGTCGTGAGTGATCCAGTGGAACCGGGTCTGTTTTGGTGGCTTGTTGAGCGTATTTGGCGGGTTTTTGACGTCAAAGGTGTGGTGGGAACAGATAACAATAGTAGAGGTTATGGTGGATTTCAAAAAAAAGAAGTTGGTGGATTATTTAATGATTGTTCGTATGATTCTGATCAGTTTGTATTTTAGAGGGGTCGTTAGGTGAGTCTGTTTGGTAGAATTGTTTTGAATGTTTTTGGGATACTTCAGGGAGTTCAATGACTGTATTTCATCTCCTCGTCTTCATCGTGAACACTTCTCCTTACCACGACATCTTCGGAGTTGTAGCACGTGACCGGAGATAGCTGATTATTTTTCAATATTTCAACTCTAGTTTATTTTTTATCTCAAACGCGTTCTTCAATATATATCATTGCACGTAATACTTCCTGACCACACGGAAATGGCACGCAAAACACGGAACGAAGTGGAAGACGATGAGATTGCGTACGATGAGTTGAAAGCGTTTGTGGAACACCAAATTCGCGTTCTCAAACGGCCATTAGCGGTGGATAACGCGATGCGAGATCTGGTTAGGGAAGCTGAAGAGCTCGGTTTGGACGGAGCAAGTAACCTCTCCGAGACCGATGTGGCAAGGATTGCGTCGGCTACAAACAAGTTTGTTTCAAAAAGGTACGGATTTTTTTTCCACAGGCAATCGGTGCTGCAGATTGTGCAACAGGTCTTGAAGAACGAGTCTAGGATCAGATCTGACAGGAAACAGAAATTGCTAGAATTGAACGAGTTGCTCGGGGTTGCCGATAGCAGACTTCCGGATTTGAATGGAACATACACAAGCAGCATCGGAAGAGGCCGAAACGAGAAGGAAGAAGAAGAAGAAGAAGAAGTAGAAGACGACAATTACAATCTGAACGGAGTGGTGGATGTCAAACGAGCTGAGATTTTGAACCTGATAGGCGAGCTACCGGAGCGCGAAGGCGTCTTTTCGACGCGGCCGGAGCTTCTGGACAGGTACGAGGAGAGCCGAGAGCGACTGGCCGCAGGACGGCATCGTCTGGGGGAATTAGAGGCGAAATTACGGTGTTATCGTGGACTTGTGGGCCGTGTGGGCGAGCTCATGACGACAAGCGATGACGATCCTGATAACACACTACAAAAGAATTTAATTCTGAGCACCAACGACCAGCTAGTGAGCGAAGTTTCGCAGACACGGATTCTATTGGCAATGGTTCAGAACGAGGGAGCGCTCAGTCCCGCTCAAAAGAAACTGGAACAATGTTCAAATGAGTTGTAATTATGGCTGATAAGTATAGGTGTTGAAATAGTAATTACATTAATCCGCTATAACTCTGGTAAGTAGATTCAACGTTTAGAAACGCTGATTCTGTATGTCCAGGGAAGTACACAATCTAATGCAGTTAGTTAACTTAGTCGAAAAGACCGAAACCCATGTCGTCGTCTTCCTCCTCCTCGGCTTCGGATTCCTTCTCCTCCTCAGCAGCGGCAGCAGCACCACCGGCAGCAGCAGCACCGGAAGCAGCAGCTGGAGCAGCACCACCAGATGGGACGGAAGCGAGCTTGGTAGCACCCTCAGCGATCAAGTCGGCAACAGCCTTACCCTCAAGGGAAGAGAGCAAGAGGTCGAGCTTAGCTTGTTCGACCTCAGCACCAACAGACTCGAGAAGGGTCTTGATGTCAGCGGCAGATGGGGCCTCAACACCACCTTGTTGCAAGAGCAAGTAAGCAGCCAGATACTTCATTTTGTGTTTGTTGTTTGCAACTCTAGAATAATCACTTTTAAGCCGTTAATTAGCAGACTATCCTTTGACTTATTAGGAGAAATGGGTGTTTAAGTTTGATGGAGATGAGTGAAAAATTTTTGTAGCACTTTCCAGCGGGCGCACAGCGAGCTCAGCGAGCTGGCTGTGCTGGTAAGGAAAAAAAAAAATTTCAGGGGAGCCCCGTCCGCAGCAGCTTACTGAGGCTGGCCTGGTAGGCCTTTATCGAGGGTTGAAAAACCTTTCTCAACGCACGTGATGATTAGGTCGATCGACGCAGACTTTTTTTTTCACTACTTTACCAGCCATGTTATCTAGATTTTTCACTGATAACGATTTACCGTTCATCGATAACTATATGGGCTTTTCTCCACAATCAATTCACATGAGCAAAGAAACGGAGTCAGGAGATTCTGTGTACGGGACACTTCCGGGAGCAATCCCCGGGGCGATTCCTGCTACTGTTACTCCCACGCTTGAAAAAAACGGCAACTCGCTACTCCGAGAAGCCATGGTGGAGATTGTTGTGGGATCTGTTTCAGGAGTCGTTGGCAAAGTTTGCGAGTATCCGTTCGACACTGTGAAAGTGAGACTTCAGTACTCTCAATCGCTACCAAAACCGCTGTATACATCGACGCTCGATTGTATGGTGAAAACGTACAAAAACGAAGGTTTATATAACGGTTTCTACAAAGGTTTATTGTCCCCAGTCGCAGGAGCAGCAATCGAGATGAGTTGTCTTTTTTTCAGTTATAGATTGGCTCAGAATCTGGTGAACTCAATCAACGGCCATGCGTACGGAACAGAGGTTTCATTTGCTCAGAAACTGGGATGTGGTTGTTTCAGTGGAATCATGACGAGTTTTATTCTTACTCCAATTGAACTGGTCAAATGTCGGATGCAAGTGGAGAATTTGAAGATGAGCGAGCAAACACCGAAGAACTCGTCGATTGTGCGGATGATCAAGTCGATAGTGCAGGAAAATGGGCTCAAGGGCCTCTGGAAAGGTCAACTCACAACTCTTGCTCGTGAGGCCGGTGGAACCACCGTCTGGTTTGGAAGTTATGAGTGGGTTTTGAACTTTTTTAGAGGGGATAATGGACCTGAATATCAACATAAAACACACGAGGTGTTATTGGCCGGTGCTTCTGCTGGTATTGGATACAATGCTTCATTTTTCCCTATTGATATGGTGAAAAATGTGCTTCAAACGAGCGATGTTCGCGATGCTTCCGTTTCAACGGTGGTGAAGAATATTTATAGATCAAAGGGTTTGATAGGGTTTTACTCGGGGATTGGAATTTCAATTTGCAAGACGTTGCCAGCGAGTGGAGTTACGTTCTGTGTTTATGAGGAGTTGAAAAGGTATATGTCATGATCACTGTGCGAACAACGAGCGAGACCAGTCGTGAGTCGTGAGAAGGTGTGAGGAGGGGCAGAAACCTTTTTGAAACGAATGACTCGTGCACACTGCTAATTCCCCTTTCTTGTCGAATGTGAGTAAGACGTCATTTGCCAACTCTCCATCACCCCAACTCCTTGGGTGCGAGATGCGATCAAGCACATAGACACATACGTTTGCTCAATTGCTCAAAATCATTGCTAATCGGTTACATGATTGACTCACTTGAGTCGTCATTTGCTTCCTTGTACATATAATATATACATTCAAATCGACATTCACGATACCTGTTTCAAGCCGCCCATCTCCCGTACCTTCAGCTTCTTGATCAAATCATCGGTCCTGATTACCAGCTCCTCCTTGAAATAAAACAAAAATGCAGCACTCAAAATGCTCTGCAATAACTTCAAACTCAAACCATTATAAAGACTCAAAACACCTTCATTCTTTGCAATGTCCAACATCATTTTCACCATACCAGCCGGTTGAGGTTCTGAGTTGCGTCCTTTTTCAAGATCTGCGAGTTGCTCTGACGTTTCAAGATTCTCTGGAAGCGATTGAACCGAGTCTTCCACAGAAACATTCGAATCTGAGCTCTCGGACGAGGCAGGTGCCGTATTCTGAGAATCCTTAATGCTCTGCAAGTGCATTCTAGACCTCAATGTGATGTACGGATAAGTTGCAATCGTAGCAATCAATTTCCCAAACGCTCCAAGAAACAAAGCGTCCAAAGGAGTCAGTTTCCGTTTCCGTTTCATCACAATCAACGTCTTGAGTTGCTCAAAAATAGTATACTGAATCACTGGGTTCAACACTAAAACTAGAGCAGGCAAAAGCCCAGAAAACAGGTTTTTCCATCCCTCGTCCTTGATTATCGAGTAAATCAACTTTGCCGTTGTGAAAGAACCAACTTTCTTTGACGATCGCTTCACTACAGTCAATCTTGTATTGGCTATCCAGATCGGATTGGTAACCACACGTGACACCACACCTGCCACCAAGCCCGCCAGAATACTTTGTGAAGCCGTTAGACCTTTCTTTAGTGACCTCGTTGTAGCTTCACCCACAAGGTTTCGACGAACCAGCCGCGAACCAGTGAGCTCGTAAAAGTAATAATAGATGAAATTTGTTGCAGTGATCCCCACAAGTGCACTTTCAAGACCATTGTAAAGATTTTTGACCGTGTCAAGGGTGACTTTCTTTTTGGTTGCTGATGAACGTCTCTTGCGTTTTGAGGCCTGAGCTTTCGTCGACAATGTCACCAACGGATACGTCAGGGTCATTGAGATAAGGCCGCCGAGGCCGCCCGCGACGCCGTGAGCCAATGAATCAACGTTATCTTTGGACATGATTGTGCGCAATAGTTCGACCTTATGGAATCAAATGCTGCCCAAAATGATACCACTTTCTTTATAATGAAATGTGTTTAAATCGCATAGGTTTCACAGAACACCCTTTTGCTCTTCTTGTTGCGTAGCCTACCGTCTTTGCTTTCTCCACTCGCATAGCATTTCCCCAATCGGAGTACATGGTTCTAAATCAAAATTACCGTGTTGGGAAACATGAAAAATGTTCCTAATTGGGAAATACTCACCAAGTGAAAAATTAAAGCTACTTGATTTTTGAACAACTGGCTCTCAGTGGTTGGTACCTAAACAAACCATCAGTTTATACCAAACTCTAAACGCCATGTCCAGTTCGTTACCCTCCCTCAGACAGTTCTGGAAACAAACTCTGTTCCTCTCCGTTTTGGCCATCGGAACAGCAGTTTTCGTCAAATCCAAAGTGTCCATCAGAAGAAAAACTCAATATATCAAAGAAACTTCATCGTTTGACTCAACACAAAAGAATCAGATTGCAGACGTTCGGCCTGGATTCCCTGAAAAATCACCAGATGGAGAAGAAAAGTACAAGAGGAAAAGTGAATACGAAGGTGCCGGAAACAGTTATATGAGTAGAAAACATGGAGACAAATTCAATCTATGGTTCAAAAATTAGGGGACTTCAAGAGCGCACAACCAAACGACGAGACAAAAACATTTCATGTTCTTTTATAATAAAAAATACACATACAAAAACATTGTTACAGATTCAGCAAGCGCAGGCGCAGTTTTATTTGCTGTCATTCGTAGAGAAGTAATCAGCCATCTCCTGGTCGAGCTCCTCAACAGTCTTCTTCTTCTTTGGAGCTTTAACGTTCTTCTTGACAGCTTTATTCACAGGCTGCTTTTGTGTTTGCTTTTGTGGTTGCTTTTGTGGTTGCTTTTGACCTGGTCTTTGAATATTCTTGGCCTGTTGAATCTTGAGCTTAGTAGCCTTAGAAGCAGCAGGGATATTTGGAGTAATTCTGGAGACCAAAGGCTTCAAACTTGGGTCCACAATGAGCTCCAATCTCAATGTACTCTTTCCACCATCGATTGGAGCTCCATTGTACACTTCGACAGCCTTTTGTGCCTGTTTAGACTTTTGAAAAATGACAGTAGCAATTCCCTTGGATTGTCCCTTCTCGTTGTACGACAAGGACACAGTCTTAACACCACCGACTTGCGATTGGAAAAATTCCTAAAATAAAAAGTAATGTTAGTAAGTGAAAACTTGTAGTTTCTGGATGGCGACAGCAGTTGTTATATAACAAGGACCTTCCACCACTGCCCTCCCTTGTACCAATCAAAATTGTAGAACAGAAACCATCCAAAAGTTTGCCGATTGCAATCATCGCTTGCTCAACTACAGTTAAGTAGTCAAACATTGACAGAAAAGACATTTCCGGTTCACCAAACCGATCTTTTCGTCATCGTCGTCGTCGTCGACTTGGAAACCGCGTGTGGTTTCAGGGAACAATCATGACGGCAAACTAGTGGATAATCCATGAGCGACCCGCGAGGGCTCTTCGAAACGAGATTCAAATTGAGCAACTCAATATCTCGTTCTTTGTAAATTCTAACGAACTTTCTCGATTGTAGGGAGAAGCAGGGTTCATAAAATTGCGAATGTGTTCGCAATGCTATGCAAGTTCAGGATAAGAAAAGCCCACGCTTCATCTTGTCCTTTATGGAAAACCTCTTTTCCACAGAAAAATAACGAGTGAGAAGTATGCGACGAGCGAAGCGAGTCATGCTACGACTCGCTGTTTTCGTCAGAAGACTTTCATCTCTCGTCTTGTGAATTTGCACTTTCTCACAACTAGCAAATGACTAGCTTCGCCCGTCATTGGTCGATCTAACTTATATAAGCAGCTTGTTGACCGAACTGTGTTCGGTCCAACTGACCCATCCTAAAATATGAACACATACCTTGACAGCATCATTCTTAATATCCTTTGGCAATCCGTGAACAACAACCTTGGAGGCGTAATCGACGGCACTAGCTGGTGCAGCGGGCTTGGCTGGCACAACAACTCTCTTCTTTTCTTTCTTCTGGTTCACGGCCTTACCAACTTTGGTTGGCTTGTTAGCGATTTTGTTAGCCTTAGCAGGCTTAGAAGGCTTTTTTGGAACAGTCTTCTTTGTGGAAGCAATGATTGCATCTAATGATTGTTCGAGCGACGACATTATTGGTGGTGATAATTGAATTTGTGGTTTTGTCAGAAGAAGAAAATTAAATAATTTATCGAGAGATGAATAATTATTGCCTTCTTGAAGTAAATGGCCAACGCCTGCCTCGTCACAGGAGAAATTTGGTTGAACGCGAATTTTATTGGGCCGGGTAACAATGCGTCGATCGACTCACTCTGGACGAAGGAGCTGAAAAAAAAGTATTTAGTAGCATGCCAAAAGGTGGGTTAGTTTTTTTTTACCCAGTTGATGGGTATCATTTGATAGGGGTACTCAATTAGTTGGGTGTTGTGATTCAACCAACTCGTTTCCATTAACCAATAAGGTTGCGCAATTGCAACGGATTGGATTCCGAAAGACAATATCGTTACATTCAAGCCCCTTCGGTCGCTCTGGCTCACCTAATTCCAACACTACTGAGTCCTTCCTACCATGGTAAAATACGGCTCCGATGCAGTAGACTACATTGTTTTGTCAGAATTTGACAAGTTCAAAGGGGTGACGGTCAAAAAACAATTCCCTTCAAATTTACCCCTCATTTCAAATCAATTGGAGTACTTGATAGACTTAATAATGCCATTGAACTTGCACAAGTTTCTCAACACCGAAAACTACACACTTGTCCCTTTGTTTATTGACAACAAATCAGGTCTCTTGAGCTGGGAAAAGGACTCCACTGGTTTTGAGCCATGTTATCTGTTTACGATCAGTTATTTCGAAGAAAATGATAGTTACAGAAACGGTACTGCCAAATCCATATCGCTGATTTCACGACTTCCTTTATTTGAAGCTTTTAAACCGTTAATGACTTTTTTGTTGCACGAATTGTTTGCTAAGAAAACACAACAGGAGCGCTATGATGTTGTTGAACAAGTTTTCAGCGGGTTGAGACGACTGAGATTGGCTGACTTGATTCTTCAATACACTTTCACATCACCAAAAAGATTCGTCTTATCCAGATTAGATGAGATAAACATCCCAATTCCCTCTGAATTGAATCAGTTCACGCAATCAGGAAATGTGATCAAAACTTTCGTTGAAGTGGGAAAAGTAAATTTTCCTATACAACTTTCATCTCTCTCTCTCATAAGTTCTGAAAACTGTTTATTTGGCTTGAACTTGCAGCGAGATAAAATACTGAGAAGTTTTGTTGTTTTCTTGGAAACAGTGAAAATTACACCAATTCGTGAACTTCCTTATCAAAACATCAAACCTCTCAATTTGTTGCTTTATTCTATGTTATTGAAACAGAAAATCATCATCTACTGTCATGATTGTTGCTACAACAAACTGATGGAAATCATCGAAGCGTTGCTTCTGGTGACGGGCGAGAATATTCCTTGCTATCCCATCCTAGATTTAGGAGCCTTACCTGTTCTGGATCCATTGGACCATTATTTAATTGGAACATCTAACATCCTATTCAAAGAGAAAGTTGGGTGGGATTTGCTACTCGATCTAGACTCAAATGAACTAATTTTCAAAGGATCAGACCCTGCGAATGGAGAACACGAATCAGAGTTGTTCAAAGACGATAGTAGTAACCATAGTCAGTCTGTTGGAGACAGGAGGTCGAGTGTGATGAGTAATGCCGAAAACAAGTTACGTCAATTGTTCAAAAGAGGCTCTTCATCACTCAGTCAAGTTCCAACCAACGTAACGATATCGACAGAAGAAAGTTCCGAAAACGGTTCATCCTCAAAAGAGACATCAAGCGCCACACATCGTAATGCTGGTCAATTCCCACTAATGGATAATGCTAGAACTGAGAAATTCTTCAACTCTACTCCGCCAACGAATTTTTTCCAAATTGGGTTTCAGTTCAAGCCTCTTTTGCCTTTCAATTGGAATGAGGTTCCTACCATAGATGCTGAATTTAGTCGTGAGCTCGATTCTCTCATTGAAGGGCATCATGACGACTTCTCAATTTACCGCACTCTTTCGAAATACATCTACGAGTTGAAAAACGTTGTTTTTGAGTCTTTTAACAATCAATTGCAAATGACCTGTCTCAAAAGCTACCGAAGCTTTGTTTCAATCAAACTTGAAGAAGACGAATACTCTGAATACTCAATGACAGCTGAACTTCAGAACTACATCCGGAACCAGAAAATCACCCAGCCTTTACTGATTGGTCACAGGTACGATCCTGAAACTATAATTCACTCCGATTTCTCCATTAGTGAGTATTACAACCACATAACGTTGCAAAATCAGCAGCTTTATCGCATCCAGAAAAAATATCAAGAAGTCAATCTTGATTCTCGCTCAACAGCTGGCGCATATTACTGGCTGAAAAATGTGTGCTTCAAGGCTGATCTGAGTTACATTGCAACGTTGGCTTCCAAGATGTTTGAAAGAGGCACTGATTGTCGCCTTTCAAAAATTCAGTTATTGCAGCTTTATAAAGCTATAAACCAGCTACTCAAGTCTGAAATTCCAGGGGCATTTGAGATGCTCCTTAGTGCTCTTATTGTAATGAGTGGAGATTTGAAGTGTTTTGAGAAATTGTTGATTGCTTCCTCTATCTATTACCGATATGATGGTAAAGAAAATAAGGACGAGGTGATTGTTGAATTCAAACGGTTTTTAAGCCTGGTGCTAAATCACGAAACTTTCAACAGCTTCCTGCTACCACATTTGAACGACCTTGTCAAGCTCAACGTTAATGATTTTATAGATTACCATATGTAGAGGTACGAAGTGATGTATTATTCTTATTAAATTTACAGAATGCTTTTAGTCTCCTTTTTAGGACACATGTGTTTAAAGCGCCATGGAACATCTAATTTTCCAAGCTTGATTTCCAACAATCTTGCATTTTTGCCGTCTGCAAAAGCTTCCAGCAAAGATCGAAGTTGTTCAGGCTGTTCGGCTGTAGCCGATTGCGAATTTCTATGACCAAAAACTTCCAACAGTTGGGTCCACTTCCAGTTTGGCATGATATCGTTGTAAGGTCTAGTTGGACCTAAAATGGCTCTTTCCACTGTGTAACCTTCATTATTAAGAAGCATAATCAATGGGTTGAGATTGTACCTGTTGAAAGATGCAAGTTCTTGAATGGTCATCTGCGCTGCTCCGTCTCCCTGTAACAAAATTATACGAGAGTCCAATTTCTGCTCCCGAATTGCAACAGAGACACCAAACGATGCTGGAAGACCCATTCCAATTGAAAGGTAAAAGTGTTGCCCAATTATACGACATCCCTTTGGTAGCCGGAGATCGGCGAGACCAAACATGATGGAACCAGTATCGACAACGACGGTATCATTTGGTCTGAGAAAGCTTTGAAGTTCCCTGAGAAGTCTAGTTTGCGAGATCGGAACATCAGATGGAACTTCGACTATTTCGTGGGGAAAATTCGGTATTTTCACTGCTGGAAGCATCGAAACAGCGAGGAGTTCATTGAGACGTGGCAAAACGTGAATGAAGTTAACTTTGTAGGTGGTTTTACCAACCTGAACTCTCTCGTGATTGAGTTGAATGAGGTTTTCCTGGTCCAGACCTTTGTACAAAGTGCCATGTCCCGAATTGATTTCGTTGTAAAAATCTCCGACATGGAGTATGAGATCACAGGAACGAACGAAATTTTTGATGTGTTCACTGGACTCATCGCCGTTGTAATCGCCTACATATGTAGAGTTGGACTCATCCAAAATTGATTTTCCCATAAACGTACTGAGATTGGGGAAGCCTGTTTGTTCGACAAAGCTACGTAGTTCGTTAGTCTGGTCAAATCGATCAGTAAGAATGTCACCAAGAATACATGGAGATGTCGAAAGTGAAATGCGAACAAGAATCGATTTCGCAACGTCATCGTAAATGTCTTCAGAAGAAGAGTAGAAATTCACAGAAGGTAGTTCTTCAAGGGGTGTTGAGTCAATCAACTGGTCAACAAGATCACAAGGAAGAACCAAATAACCAGGGCGTTGGGTATCGATAATTTCCTTGATAAGGAAATCAATTCTGTGAGAGCAATCTTTGAGAGACTCGATTGTTTCCACTCTGCAAGCGATATCTTTAACCATATTTTCATAGATGAAATGGTTAGTTGGCTGATCGAGCGATTTGGGAGGTGCGGAATGGTGGATGGGAGCGCCATCATTTTTCACGCTAACCGCTGGAGAACCCACAATGTGGAGAACTGGGACAAACTCTGCCCATGATCCACCATTAGCGTTTAAAGCAGAAAGTGCACCAACACCATATGTTGTTACCATAACACCAAATTTCCCGCTAGCACGAGCGTAACCGTCAGCAGAATAGCCAACGTTGAGTTCGTTGCAACCGGAGTACCATTTGACCGAAGTAGAGTAGAGATGTTCCAACAGAGCGAGGTTGAAGTCACCTGGGACGCCGAATACGGAGCTAATTCCGAGAGATTCGATTCGGCGGAAAAGATATTCACCAAGAGGTATTCTGTTGGATGTTTTAGTGATTGCGATTGGAGTCATTTGAGGTGCGAAAAAAAGTGCTGCTTTCTGTTGCAAGGGAAAACAGACACAGTTTTGGATGTTACAAGGGTTGGGAAGTTGTAGAACCCTTTATAGACGGAGTGGGAGCAGAAAGAATTGATCTGCTACCATTGTGCATGAGGCGAAGAACCGCAACGGGGAGGGGCTTGCATGACTAGTAAACGGGTAAAAACAATACACTACATCATGTTTACAAAGAATGGATGGTGCTCGGGTGCGAGTTAGCGTTGGTTGGTTATCCGAGGGTCTTGTTTCGGAGGGATTGATAGAATGATTTTCGGTTAGCGAAGGTTTTTTTTTTCGAGGCCTGTGATAGCCGAAAACAGATCCTGAGTTTGGAAAATTTGTAGATTTCGGAAAGGCGAGCGAAGCAAGAGAAGTGAACCGAGCCGTTTTCGAGTACTTGAGCGAAAAGCTACTTCGATATGCGTAATCAGTTAAACAGTTATCTGTCGAATATGGATTGGCATTATAATAGAAGTAGCGATTGGGTCAAGGTTGATGGAGAGTAAAGGATGCGTAAGGACGATCGACGCGTCGATAAATAAAAATGACATAATCATCTATTGTTGAAAAAAAATTTGCCAAAATTTTTTTTTTTTTTTTTCTAATAATCTATTTCTCAAATCAAACCTTATGGTATCTGAATGATTAGTCCTTTGATGCTACAAATCGAGCTATAAACATGGATATTCCGAAACTCAACTTGTCTGCTTTGAAAGACAAAGTGACGAGCTCGTTGGCGAGCCAGAAAGCCAAGGGTTCTGCCGGAAAGGGAAAAAAGCAGCAGAATAATAATGCAGAGAAGAAAAGTTTTGGAAAGGGCAACAACAGACAGAGAGACAATTACAAGCAGAGAGAGAGACCGAGAGAGAGACAAAGAGAGAGACCACACGCAAGAAACGATGACTACAACAAGGATGTGAAGACGGCATCTGGCGAGAGTCAAGAGGACGTCCTGCGGCGTGAAGCTTTGGAATTAGGAGCTACTGAAGAAGATTTGAAATTGGTTGATGGTATTGAAGAAGGTGAAGAAAGTGAGCAAGAATTTGGAGCCGATGGAGAGATTGATTCGAGGTTATCTGGTGAGTTGTCAAGTTTCATCAAGAGTATTGGGTTGGAGGGGGTTAAGGAAGTGACGGTGCAAGAGGAGGAGCAAGAGGAGGAGCAAGAGGAGGAGGAGCAAGAGAAGGAGGAGCAAGAAGAAGAAGAAGAGGAAGAGGAGGAGGAAGAAGAAGAAGAAGTCATTGAACCACCAAAAGCTCAGGAAACTAAAAACTCTTCTGACAAAGTCAAGAACCTCCAAACTGTCACATCTAACCGATTGCTCATCCCAGCTAGAAACGATTGGTACAGAATTGCTGACGGAATACCTCAACAAAGGGCAGATAGACCGAGTGACTCACAGATCAAGGAACTGTACGAACAGGCTCGAACCATTTTAGAGCAAGAAAACGAGATTTACTCTGAAGAATTCAACAAATCGTCATCGCAAAAGCGGTTTTTGTCCCAAATTTTGACTGGAGGTACTTTGAACGATAAAATTTCTGCTTTGACTTTGCTGATTCAAGAAGCTCCAATGCACAACATCAAAGCGTTGGACAACATGTTTGGAATGTGCGAAAAGAAATCGAGAACAGCTGCTTTGCAGTGTATTGAGGCATTGGCGGATCTTTTTGTTAACGGAATTCTGCCACCAGAGCGTAAATTGCGTTACTTCAACAAACAACCTCTCAATTCTAGTCTTTCAAAGAAACAGCTCGCTTTGTTCTACTTTGAGGATTATTTGAAAAAGAAATACTTTAGTTTCATTGCTATTTTGGAGAAGCTTTTGCAAGATTCCATCACTCATGTTCGGTCTAAGGTGGCCGGATATGTTTTTGAGTTGCTCAAGGCTAAGCCAGAACAAGAAGCCAATTTGCTCCGTATTGGAGTCAACAAATTGGGAGACATGGACAACAAAGTTGCTTCCAAAGCTTCGTACAGTATTTTGTTACTGGAACAGCAACATCCAGCAATGAAGGAGGTGATTATCGACGCAGTGGTTGATGTTTTATTCCGCAAAAATAACGATCATCATGCTATTTACTACTCAACGTTGACGTTGAACCAGTCGATTCTGACTCGTAAAGAAGAGAAGTTGGCCAACAAATTAGTTGATGCTTATTTTGCTCTGTTTGAAAAACTGTTAGTCGAGACCGATAGCACCAACACTACCAAGTTGCAGGAGTCTCAGTACCAAAAAGACGGTAGACGGAAACGTAATGTGAAGCGTGGTAAAAAAGGTGGAAAGTCTGTTAAGAACGACAAGACTGAAGAAGAACTCTTGGAAGAACGAAACTCGAAGATGTTTGCTGCTATTCTGACCGGTTTGAACCGTGCATTCCCATTTTCGGATCTTCCTTCCCAGGTGTTTGAGTCGCACCTCGACACTTTGTACAAGATTACACATTCTACCAACTTCAACACTTCTGTTCAGGCACTTCTTCTGATCCAAAAAATCACATTTGCAAAGGCAGGAGACGATCACAGCCACCGCGACCGCTACTACCGGACTTTGTATGAGTCTCTTTTGGATGAGAGATTACTCACTTCTTCTAAACAGGGAATCTACTTGAACTTGTTGTTCAAGTCTTTGCAAGAGGACAGTCATAAAGATCGTGTTTTAGCATTTGTCAAAAGAATTTGTCAAGTTTGTTTGAGTTGGTTGAACATCGGAACAGTCAGTGGAATGGTTTATTTGTTGTATGAATTGGAGAGCACTACTCCGGAGATTCGTAATTTGTTCCAGAAGTTTGTGGATGAGCAACATGTGGAAAAGGAAGAGGAAGAGGAAGAGGAAGAGGAAAAGGAAGAGGAAGAAGGTAATGAGAAAATGGCCACACAGCAACCAGCAGATTATGACCCAAGAAAGCGTGATCCAAAATACGCCAATGCGGCAAACTCCTCTCTGTGGGAGCTCAACTCGTTTTTAAGCCATTATCACCCTACTGTGAACCACTACGCCAGCGTTTTCCTTGCTGGAGCAGCAAACACCGAACCTGTTGTCAAACCCGATCTCGGTTTGTTTACGCTTTCGCACTTTTTGGACCGGTTTGTGTACAAGAGTGCTAAAAGCAAGCCTGTGACGAGAGGAGGCTCGATCATGCAACCGTTGGGAGGATCTCAAACTGGTTCATTGTTGGTGAAAGCCAGCGGGTCCAGCGGTACCGAGATTCCTGCTAACACTGAAGATTGGATCAATAAGCGTGTTGAAGAAATCAATCCTCAAGACCGATTCTTCTACCAATACTTCAGCACGAAGCAAGAGAAATTGCAAGCTTCGAAGTTGGATAAAGAGATCAATCGCAGGGCCAATGAGGATGATGATGAGGATGGTGCATCTGATTTGGACGAGGACACGGTTTGGAGTGCTTTGGTGAAGTCGAATCCTGAAGTTGAAGGTGATGGTGACGACTTGGATGATGAAGTTTCTGACTTTGAAATGTCTGACTTTTCTGATGATGATGAGGAGATTGTTGAAGACGATGATGACGATGAGGAAGAGGAGGATGGATTGGTGAGAATCAAGACCATCGAGGAGGAGTTTGAAGGTGAGGATGGCGAGGAAGATGAAGAGGAGGTTGGGGAGGATGAAAATGTCTCTTCTGATGGAGAAGATGTTCAGAAATTGTTGGCAGACGGGGAAGATGATGAGTTTGATAGTGAAGAGTTAGAGATGGAAGCTGCTGGAGAGAGTGGAGAGAGTGAAGAGGAGGAAGAGGAGGAAGAGGAAGAGGAGAAGGACAGCGGAAAACGGTCGAAGCAAGGTGGAAAGAAGGCAAAGAAACAAAGATTGCCAACTTTTGCTTCTGCGGAGGATTATGCTTCATATTTGTCGTCTGATGATGATGATGAGGAGTGAGGCGAATCATGAGGTAGTGTGAGGAGTTGTAGATAATAGAATTTACTGAAATGTTTTGACTCGCAAATGACGAGCGAAGTGAGGAAGAGATGTAGGGATTTTGAAATAAATCCGTTCATGAGATGATCGGACTCAATTGAAGCAAGATGTGAATAAATATTGATAGTTCTTGAAAGTATTTGTTAGCGATGAGAAGGCCATTTGCAAACTAATTTCGAAGTTTCTTGAATGATGGAGAGCGGCAAACGACTAGCGAAATGAGTTGTTTTATTGTGCCCTCCCCTTGCTACCAAATTCATCTGATAAAATTCTCAATGGCCATGTGTGCTTCTTGACTGTTGAATGAGCGGCAACATTGTAATTGAAAACCGCCCATCGACTCCCAGTCTCAGAAACCGACGATTTAGGACGACCAATGAGGTCATTTTCTAGGGAGTAATTGCAATCAAATTAAGGAAGACTAAAGCAGATTAATTAAGGAAGACTAAAGCAGATTGATCGAGGAAGACTAAAGCAGATTAATCATTATAGATTACAGGTGATTTGTACCCATATAGAACAATCAACAAACGATGTGTCGGGCTGTCCATGATCAGTTAATCACTCATAGCGATCAAATTACACTCAGTATAATTTGTTCAAAGTTATCTCTGTCAGATTAAAGAATGTAATATTATGCGACTACTAGTGCAATCGAGTGTGGTAAGAAAATCCAATCACGAACGACGACGAGTGACGCGAGTCATTCGTCCCCATTGATCAGCGACTACTCTAGTGGTTGGCTATGGTTGGCTATGGTTGACTGGTGGTTGGCTGGTGGTTGGCTGGTGTTTCGCAATTGGTTATTGGCTCACCACTTATTCGGTCTAGACCGTTACCAGCCACAACCAATTTTGGCTAGCCTCGGCCAGCCTCGGCCAGTCTTGGCCAGCCGCTACCGCATATGTGGCGCAGTGAAAAGTTTTCCAACGCGCTACCGAAAATAGATAATCAACAACAACACAACAGCGACCAACACCACTGATTATGACCCATTGAAGCTGTTACGACACATGATAACGACACCCATGACCTACAATTGATTACTTTCACCCATTTCTATACGAAACACTCATAACTATCGAATCACGACTCGGTTCTCGCATCGTGATTAGCCGAGGCACTACTATTTTTACCGTTGAGCCGCACGGCACGCTCCTTTTGTTTACTTGAATCGTGTTTTTCATCTTTTAAAAACTTTCACAACTTCTCTCTCTTCTCTGATACTTTTCAACCACTCAACCGGCCATGCCTGCCGTCAACGAAACACCACTCAGTGGACGCCATGCTGCGATGCCAACGCCGCCCAGCACGCAGGGCCGCTCGCTGCTAGGACATGGGGCACCTATGATTGTGGACATTACCCTCGACAAGGCCAATAAACAATGCCATCATACCACAAGCTCAGACACACTCTCCGACAACGAACTTGAAAATACAGAGAATCATGACCCGTCTCCCACTGCCAAACGGCAAAGACCATCTGAACGTGTCGGAACTAGCTATGAATTGGCCCCACTCAAACATTCAAGAGTGACCACTCTCAACGTTTATGCTGGTAGCGGAAACGTTTTTGGTCTCCATTCGAACCACAGTGTTTCCGGTCTCTCAGGAGTCGGAACCACTTGTAACAACAACAACAGTAGAACCATAGAAGATGGCGAAAAATGGTCTGGCGACGTTGAGGAGGCATTTAAACAAGCATTAGCAATCATTCCAAAACAAGGACTCAACAAAATCAAAATCAGTGGCAAAGCTTGTGGTAGAAATGAGCTCATTTCTGACTACATTCTGGCCAAAACCGGCAAGTTTCGTTCGAGGAAACAGGTTTCCTCGCACATTCAAGTGGTGAAGAACATGAAAAGCGATCCGGAGATCGTCAAACTCATTGTTGAAGGTCCTTCTAAAGATGAAGAAGTGAAAAAACGTTTTGATGCTGAGTTTGGACGTATCTCAATGGCCAAATTATTTGGTTCTGCAGGCAACTCTACCACCGCCACTACCACCACTACCACCACTACCAAACCAACTACAGCAGGAGGACATGGCCCAACAATGCCACCAGTTACACCTATTCGCACTCTAGCAACCACATGCGCCACAGGTGGCGGTGCTGCTTCTCACAGACATACAGGCACAGCATCAGATCTTCAATCAATCGATGTGACTCTCAAAAAATTCACTATGAATTACATCAATTTCAACCATCCACCAGATTCGCATAATTACACGAGCCTTCCAACCAACTTTCTCCAGCCACCGCTTCGGATTCGTACAAATGCAAATCTCAGTTACCGGTTTCCACAATTATTTGAATTGGTTGATAGCATAAATGCCGTTTTAGCGGTTTCGACCCCGAATAAATACTCTGGACCTCAGCGTGTTTCCGCCTCAATACCCCCAGTGCCAATTTTACATGGAATGGTGAAACTCACGACTCCATCCATTGATAAAGATCTAGTTTCCGGTCAGTACAATGTCGATTGTACGGTCAGTCTTAGCAATTTGCCTGTTTCCGATCCAAAGTATTGTTGTTTGACTTCTATTTACTCATTTGGACGGTCAATTGTGACGACGCTTGAAAAATTGGATGCACGTTTTGTTCGAAAAGTTAACGGAAAGAAGGAAGTCTCACTTGATATCCGAATTGGAACCAAATATTGGTTTGATTTCTTCAATGGTATTTTCAAATTGATCAAGTCACCGGATCAACCTTCGAAAAACGATGAATCCACCATTTTGTCTCGAGCAATCAAGGGGATTACGATGCAACAGGTGATTTTCAAAGTGGATGAGGAAAACACAAACAGTTTCAAGCACTGTCTTTCATTGAATGAGATACAGAAAAGTGATGTTCGGGCTATTCTTTTATGGGAGTTTTTGAGAGTTGACGTCTCAGAAGAGGCAGAAACCACTCTTCGGCGCATTCACTTGCCGATTAGTGATTCAAAAAGGACGAAACCTGTGGTGATGACGGTTCCGCCGTCTGCGGTTCCAAAAATGGAGGAGCCAATGCCAAAGGAGGAGCTGGAACAGATCGAAGTGGCTACAACACCAGCAATGGCAAATCACGTGGCTGCTTCAACAACTCTCTCACCATTGTACTCTGCCACTTCGTTACAAGGAACGAGCAATGCTACAGCCATGGACCTATTTCCCTCAACCACGTCTTCGGTTGATATTCCGGTTTCTGATCAGTTTCAAGAACCGTCTTTTGGGTGTGATTTTGATTCTGGCAGCGTCGACGTTTTCGAGACCCCGATTTCACAATCTGTCCCTCCTGACGGAGCACAAAAGCAATTTGATCTATTAACCCCTTTCAAAGATACTGATCCATTTTTGAGCCAAGTTGATGGCTCAATGCCGATGTCCGGTCCGGGAGACCGGCTTTTTGAGTCAAAGTTTGACCACAGCGACGACGCTCCTGGCGATTTTGGATATATGTGGTAAATATGCATGTAATGAAACGACTACGATCGACGAGCTAGTAGATAGATGAACGACCAGCGATCCGAGGTGTTTAGCAAGTCGTTCAGCAAGTTAAAGTTAAGTAATTTAGTAGTGACGAGAGATACTAATCAATTTGATTATTTGCAGCTGAATACTGAATTGATTCAATTCATGTGACACCCAAATTCATCGGATTGGTTGTGAGCGGCTCACGTTTAGCGGCTTACTTGCCCATTTATTTGTGATTCATTGACAATTTTCGCAGAACTCGTCGGTTGGTTGCTCGACGTTTCCTCGAGGTTTTTTTTTTTTCTTATCGCTATCTTTAGACTCCAAATCAGGAAATTCCGATATCGGACTCGCAAGCTATAAAAAGCGGATTATCTACCCATTTATCACATCCATCAGTTGTTCTCCCCCATATCCATCATGTTTTTCGCAGGACAACCAGCATACAAACTCAACTCAGGAAGCCTCATTCCAAAAGTCGGCCTTGGAGTGTTCAAAGTCCCTCAAGATGTGGCTTCATCCATCGTTTACGAAGCTTTGATCAGAGGTTATCGTCATTTCGATTGTGCTGCTTACTACAACAACGAATTAGAAGTCTCCGAGGGGATTTCCAAATGGATCAACGAAAATCCAACCAAAAACAAACGCGAAGACATTTTCTACACTACAAAAGTCTGGGAAACAGAATTCGGTTACGAAAAGACAACTGCGGCAGTGAAACTCTCTCTCGAAAAAGCTGAAAAAATTGGCTACATCGATCTCATCCTGCTTCATTCTCCCAGAACAACAAAAGAGGGTAGACACGGATCATGGATCGCGTTCCAAGAAGCCGTTGAGTCTGGAAAAGTCAAGAACATTGGAGTTTCAAATTTTGGAGTTAAACACTTGGAAGAACTTCTTTCTTTCCCAGACTTGACAATTCCGCCGGCAGTCAATCAAATCGAAGTTCATCCATGGCTCATGCGTGAAGATTTATGCCAATATTGCAAGAATAAGGGGATCTTAGTTGAAGCTTATTCTCCTCTTGCAAAAGGTCGTAAATTTGATGATCCAGACTTACTCAAAGTGGCTGAAAAACATGCTAAAACACCAGGTCAAATTTTAGTTGCTTGGTCTCTGGAAAAAGGGCTCATTGTGTTGCCAAAGACAGTCACTGTCTCAAGATTGGTTCCAAACTTGGAAGTATTCGATATCAAACTTGATGACGCGGATTTATCCGAGTTGGAGAAAAAGGATTCTTACTTTATTACCGGTTGGGATCCAACGCTGTATCCTCTCGATGATGAATAATTGTGTATACAAATAAAACTTTATAGAGAATTTCAATGTACACAAAGTTTTGCTCTTAACTCGGGCTCAAAATCAGTTCACCCTAAATGAGATGCTACAAAACTCTACTAATCAATAAAAAATTCAACATACAAGTTCAGTACAAGCAATTGTATAGCAGTCAACTAATGACCTCCTTTGCTCGTTGTTCGCTCGTCACTTGCTCGCAATTCCCTCATCCCTCCAACTATCGAAATAAAGATCTAACAAACACGAAGCACTCCAAGCCTGTGAAGGACTAGAATCCCCACAAAGCTCGCCCCCTTTATTTGTCAACTCCGTTAATCCCGCCCAAGAACTTTCATCTATCCACTTCTTATGACCAGACAATCTCCTCGAAATCAGCTGATGCATATGGTGTGTTGGAGACCCATCCTCATCAGAACAATCAGGATGTGCACTCATATGTGTCAGCCTAAAAGCACGCATAAAGAATCCAAGAATCCAACACCATTCAGGACCTTGATGATAATTCCGACCTTTGGCAGTAGCAAAATCTTCCGAATCTTCACCATTACGATAATATGGTCTGTAGTTCAGATCTGAAGAATCAAGTGTCGCCAGTCCAATTGGTCCTCTCAGCACTTTGTCAGCCAACTGAATCGCATAAAGCACTCTAGAAGGCGTGAAAAGTTCAGGAGCAACACTAATTGCAATCGGGAAGTTGCCTCGGAGCTGATAATCTTCGTATTCTTTGCCGGACTGGAATAAATCCTTGTAAATTCCACGTCTATTAACGATTGCTGGATTCACTTCAAACTTTGAATCCTCAGATGGATCAATAGGAACGTAGAAACAACGCTCGAAATTATCCAAAAGTAGTTGGTTCCATTCTTCAAAACTAATTTCTGTACCATCTTGCTTCACAACACTTGTATAAGGGAACAATCCTCTCTCATTCATTTCAATCACAAATCTCAATGCACTTTTCAATAGTCCATTGATTTCAACGGCAGCTCCATCTCT
The DNA here is from genome assembly GCA_003707665.2 of Ogataea pini. NCBI lineage: Eukaryota > Fungi > Ascomycota > Pichiomycetes > Pichiales > Pichiaceae > Ogataea > Ogataea pini. The sequence goes on along the minus strand of PPKL02000018.1, from coordinate 146,211 downwards.
TGGAGTGCCAGGAAACCCCTTGTTTCCCGCCTGAGTACTTTCACCCATCTTGTCCATCCAAGTGCCACAATTGAACTGATTTCCTCCATGAACGAGTCCCGTAGACCAATCAACGTGAACATTGACGTTGAATCCCTCGTCTTTCATTTGAGAATCGATTCCAGGACCAGCATTGGCTTCTCTGTAACTGATTCCCTTGGCGTGTCTCGAGAGAATCTCGTAAATAACTTCTCTAATCGACGTCTCATAACTGAATGCACGCGGATCGTTGAATGAAACGTAAGTGTCGTCCAACGGAAATCTTCTTTTCACTTTGCAATCCAACAATTTTTCCCCATCAGGTGCATATTTAACATATGTTTGCACACATTCAAGGAAAAACCATGCCGCATCTCTCGCATTATACCGTGGCTCTTTCCCAGATCCCAAAAGATTTGGAATCAATCCATGTTTCAAAGTCATTGCAAAACTCAAGATATGTTGTTTGGCTTCTTCATATCGCTCAGTAGTAATCAATAGTCCACTCACAGATATGAAAACGTCTCTTCCCCAACACCTCATGTAATCATAACTGAAATGAGGTAATCCAGCAGACATTGAAGGAATCACATTGAAAGGATTGATCGAAGCGGTCCTCATGAGTCCAATCATCTGAACAGAACACATCGCCAAGCTTTGAACAAATTGAGTACTTATTTGAATCTTATGGCCCATCAAGGAAAGAGCTTTGAATCTCAGTGCTTCATAAGCAACTCCAACAACTAGAGCAAAATATCTAGGAACAAGAAAATATGGAACTTGCTTCACTTTAGCAAACCGACTCTCAAGCCATTCTTTGAAAACAGCAACACCGGCTCCATTTGCCTCATATTTCGTCAATCTGTTCGGTATGTAGTCCAAAGCCCATGTTCCTTGTCTCAGATGCTCTGCCAAGGGATGCGCAAGATCATTGCTCTTGATTACACTTTTCAACGGAGAAACCCAGCCTTGAAGTCCAGCATACGTTAAATGACCGAGATTTGGAACGAAGTAAACTCCATCGGTTCCTGCGCTCGCGTCTCTTTCTTCAGACTCACAACGGAATAAAATCGAGTTGATATCAATCAAATCAAGATCTTGAGCAGCTTCCATAGCTCCATTTCTCACGAATGAATCCAAGTCATCGTCACAGCCTTTTAGATAAGTAGATAAAACAGCAATCGATCCTTGTGGGAAATAATCAGGAAGTGAGATAATGCTGCGATTGTTTTCAAATTTGATGTCCAAAGCAGGTAAAGTCGTCAATTCAGTAGGAATCGGTCTAATGTATCCATCATTAGGATCAGGTTCAGGAATATCACCAGATTTCAAAAGCGAGTACGCGAAAACATTTTCCACTTGTGTACCACTCAAGGTAATGGGAGCTAAATTTTGATCACCATCAGGATTGAACTTTGTTCTTGCAATGAGGAAATATCCCTTCCCTGTTTTGGCATTCGTCCGATGAACCGTAATATACTGCCCTTCATGGTGAACGTGCATCTCATTGCTCTCTAAATCGCCACTCTGGTTGGCAATTTCAACCCGAATGTAATTGAGTTTCTTCTTCACCTCACCAATTCCGTTACCGAATGTATATTGCTTTTTATCGCTCACCACATTCAACAAATGCGGATAACACTCATCATAACCGAAAGTAGTTCCCGTGGCACAAGAACAAAAAGAAACTAATGCTGCATTTGGCAGTGTATCCTCAACAGTTCTTTTCTCGAATGGAGTCTCATTATCGTGAGTGCAGTCCATAAATAATGCATGAGGTGCTTGGGAAGAAATAACTTCTGGAATCGGAACTTCTGATTTTTTTTGTATGTTTTCGGAGTTTCTTTTGGTGTACCGTTCAGATTCAACAGGGTATGCCATTTCATCCAACGGAAGCCATTTGAATGAGCCAATTGGAGCGCCTCCGTGTCTGTGAACTAATCTAGAAAGTTCGCCCACAGAATAAGCTTGCATTGCTTCCCTGATCAACGAAGAAATTCCAAGCTTTTCAACAAAAAGAGTATCGAGCTCCTCACTTCCTGTAAATAACTCTGCAACCACATACAAGTTCGGATTCACCTCTCTTGCCGCATCAAGTAATGCCTCTCCAACATGCAATGGGGTCGAATGACAATTGTCTATCCTGAAACCATGGAATAATCTAGCGGAAAGTTTTGAATAATCTATCATTCTTTGCCAAAGATGTGGTGAATCTTCGGGTTTTTCACCATATCTCAGTTTGACACAATCGCCCCAAACAATGACTTCTCTTCTCAAGTAACTCTTGGTACGATCTGATGCAAAATCGACAAGCGGGTTACCGCCCCAAATCCATCCATTGTTTGCTAAAGCCCAATCTTTCCCATCTGCGTCTTTAAATCTTGTAAAATAAGGCTCCGTAAGTGGATTTTCTTCGTTGACTTCCCCTAATTTGGGGCCATGATCTTCTAATCTTTGATACTTGATCCGGTTGTACAACTGTTCAAGGATTTCGCCATTATCCTCGTCATATTCTTTGTACAGAGGAAGGTTGATCTCATCAAGAATACGATGAGCTGGCGACTTGAGCTCTTCAAATGGGATATCGCCATAAAGACAATTCAACACAGTTCCAAATTTCTCAATATCAAGGCTGTTGTCAAACCTTTTACCAAGCCCAAACGGCTTTGCGGCGCATGTTGCTGTAACAAACTTTGCTATTTGAGTCAAATTGGATGCAATGTCATTGGGGATATCGATCGAACAGGTTTTATGGTCCCCGGGCCCATCCCAATACTTTTGCAACTGTTCCAAGTGCTGGTTCACGTTCACTGCGTAGTATTGCCACAGTTTCAACTCTCCAAGAACATGAATTTTGATTCCATCCATCACTTTGAGAAGGTCCTGAACGTTTTCAATTCTAGTTGGATACCCATGCCAACCCATGTATTTACTGAAGTGAAGGAGAAGATAATCTAGCTCGATTGCAGCAGTAAGATGTGGAGCAGTTTCCTGGTTATAGCCGACATCTGGGTGTTCACGAATCCAGTTTGAGTTATTTGCGGTGTGATTGAACACAACGTCTGTCATGGATAGAATACCATACTTTTCTTCCAGCTGTGTGATCAGTTTTTCAACATCGTCAGACCCATTTGGGAAGAACGTTGGGTCAAAACGTAACTGATCATAGATCGAATAAGGTGAATTTGACTCTCCACGCTCCTGCAAAGGGGTGAAATGAATCATATTGTAACTTTTCCGACTTATTTCTTCAAAAACCAACTGCCAATCCTTTTGGACGTCATTTCCAATCCATTTAGACACCACAGATTGCATGCTAATGGCATTCAATGGCAAATATTCACCTCTAACAAACAGCGATGGCGGCACATTCAAGTAATATTCACGCGTTGTAGTGAAGGTTTCGACATCATCTGAGTCCAGAGAACTGTAACCAACATAATAACAGTATGCGCCGGGTCTATAGATCCTGATATCTATTTCAACGTCTTGATAGAACGATCCCTTAATTTTATGTCCATAGAATTTATCTCTTTTGAAGGGTTTTCCCGCTTTCGGAGGAGCATTTGTCCATAAAGTTCCTTTGTTGGTGATTTGGGAACCGGCAACAATGTACAAACGTAGCACAAAAAGCGGTGTATCGGGGTCCGTGGTGGTCTCAGGAGGGCTTGACGGGAATGTTAAAACTCCCCTGTTACTTCCCACAATCGGCTCACCAGTATCACTTAAACGAAGAAGAACCACTTTAGTCATGGTGAAACGAGGGTGATTGGGTGATTGGATGATTTTATTGGTGGATAAGAGGGGATGAGAAGAGGATCAATGAAAGGAATGTTCGCCTTCAGTGGGCAACCACAAATATTTACCGCCCCGCTTCTTATCGGTAGTGTACTACACAATTGACCCCGGATTTCCATCTTGACACCGTCAGGCCAGAAACGAGCGAGTGACGAGCGAGTGACGAGCAAATGACGAGCAAATGACGAGCAGACGATGAGAAATGACGAGCAGATAACAAGCAATACACGAGAAAGTGATTTGCTTTGCTCAAAATAAAACAAATAATGACATTTCTCCCTTGTCATTCCTCACCCTCACAATCATGATACTGACTTAAATTCCGATCTGAATTCTACAAAATGAAAATAAATCATACTAATATACTTCTCATGTGAACTACTATCAAATTTCGTTGTGATAAATTCCAAATGGATTGTCCACCACTCAATACCCACCCGTCTTTCTGTCTTCTTTTCATTCGATGAATGCTACTTTGAAAACTGCCAAACTCCGTAGGTGCGAGGTGTGGACTGTAAGCAAATAGCAAGATTCAACGAGCAAAGGACTCCAAGTGGTTGGTAGAAAAGTACCCTTCTCACCTTCCTTCGCCCGCCATTCATTCCTCACTAATTATACATGAACACCACCCTATCTCTCAACTTCAACAAGATTTTATCTCCCGCCCACTCCATATCCAGATCTTCACACCCAATATCCCCAAAAACATCATAATACTTTCCCATCAAATCAACAAGCGAGATCCGCATCTCGCTCTCAACAACCTGTCCCTGCCCATGTCTATTTCCATGCAGTTCCTGAAACTCTCTCAAAACCTCTAACACCCCAACACCAGTGTAATCTCCCAACTCAAACACCCGACTATTCATGTACGCTTGTAAAAAAAGTAAATCAAAGTCAGCAACTTTCAAAGGAACATCACTATTTTCCATTGACATCAACCCTAAAGAATCTTCAATTCGATTTCTCAAGTCCCAAATTCGAATACAATACTCTTTGAAATCAAAACATGCAACTTTACTACCGTCAGCAGAAAACGTTGGTTTGATCATTGTCTCTTTTCTACCCATTTTGTCTAACAAAAATTTCAATTGGTCACCTTCATTTTCTCCTTTCTCATGTTTCAATGGAATAACTTCCCATGTTCTATCCGATCCATGCATTAAAACAATTCCATCGTATCCAAGTTTCAACCCTGTATCGTCCAGCATCACACAAATCCGGGTACCATGTTGCAACAGATCACGTTCATGGTGACTGTTGACATTGAAATGAGAACCAACAGCATCATGGAAGTTGGTCGTTAATACATTGGTTGTCAAATCTAACGAATCCCAAACATTCTGTTGAACATGTCCAAAGTGTTTGAGTTCTTCCAAGCAGTTGACTATTGCATCCGCAAGAATGAATAGATGATTCTCTGAAAGAGTATCTGAAGACTCAATTAACAGATAGTTAACAAAATCAATCAGGGGAACTGGATCAGTCCTAACCTCACTCAAAAGAAGACCAATAACAACAACCACAAACCCTTCATTCCTTCTCAAAAGTGAATTAAAATACCCATTGCAAGCATTGAAAACAGCCGCATTTCTCTCCTTCATGGCTTCAAACCGTACTTTCAAAACGTACCGGAAAAGAACGGCCGGATTCACCAATCTAGTTGAAAATAAAACTGTCCCCATCCGACTCAAAAGTTTCATCGTAACTTGTAGAATTTCTCGTTCATTTTGTCCCAAAAAAGCATACAATTTATCCACAAAAGCTGCTGCAATTCGTCCATCGTTCCAAAAAACAACCCGTGGCTCGTGCAAAACGGAAATCCCAAACACCAGAAACGCATAAACACTTAAAAGTTCGTCTTCATCGTTCGGGTATCCGTATAAACACAGATTTTCGAGCCATTCTCGAACAACAGTTTCCTTCAAATGGCCCGTAGCTGCCAGCAGCTCGTCCATGAGTTCAAAAGAGCCTTCAGAGAGGGCCTCGTGGGGTGATAAACAAAATGAACATAACTCTTTCAAAAAAAAGCGATCTTTGAAATTCTCAAGCGAATAGGAAAGAAATAGCTCGTTAATCTTCTCATTCTCCTCTAATGCCTTTGATAACAATAAAAATCTCACAGACAAATCTTTAACATCCAAATCGCTCCTGAAAAATGTCAAGTTGCTCGAAACCTCATCACTCAAACCAATCCAACAAGCACCATCATTTCCCAAAAATGTCTCGCTCACAACCTCTCGATACTTTTCATCCCTAAAAACATGTTCAAATGGTAAAAACTCCACATCATTGCCAATCAAGTATCCTTTCATCGTCACGGGAACGTCACCAACTTGAAATGCGCTCTCCATTTGGTAAATTTGAATTCTAACAGCCCCCAAACTCGCACATTCAACCCTTTTTAGCTCGTTCAAATTCACAAAAACGTCTCTGTCAGCCTTTTCCGAACATATCTCAAGCAAATCCAGCTCTTCGACATAGTTCAAACACCGTAACTGGAACACCATAACGCTCAATTGGTCCACCACGGTACTCAAGTTTTCACCCAAACAAATCACAGTCACACAGCCTGTCTTGCTCACAACTACAAGAGATCTGTGTCTCGACTTTGGAATCTCCAACACATCATGAATTTCGCCTGGAAAATCCACCTCCACCATCGTCGAATCGCCTTTGCAAATCATCAACCCCTCAACCGAACTGCGAACATTGAAATCAGTGAACGTTTTGCTAAACTCAGGCAAAACAGCGCTATCGAATTGCAAAATCTCTTGTTCATCAAAGTCGGTCCCAATCAATGGCGAAATCACACACCTTTCACCTATTTCCTGTGAAAACCCCCATAACTGTCCTTCCGAGAAAAAGATGTCCAACAAATGCCCTCCATCAGTCTCCAAGAGCTGAACATTGTCATTTGAAACAAGCATAACGTCACGACTAGCCATCATAACCGCAAAAACATACTCCCCTTCCAATTGACCACCACTGACGAGTTTCTCGAATTGGGAAGTCAACGGCGAAGAAACAAGATCGACAAGTTTCCCATCACTTAATTCGTAAATCATCCATCCTTTTTCTTGTATTAATGCCCATCTGCTCGATCCAATCTGCTGTATATCCAAGACTTTACCAAACAGTTGATCGCCCAATCTGTTCTTTCTCACCGATGTTAGAAGCCGTCGATCAGCCAAAATCAATTTCCTCGTCCGAACATTGTACCTATAAGTTTGAAATTGTCCATTGGCACCAACCACGTAGAGATAATACCTGTTCAACTTCAATACTCCTTTGGGCCAAAAATCCAGAAGAACAACCGGTGATACGTTAAATCGTCCTGATTCGTGCGAAACAATCATCATTGTGGATGAATCCCCTTTGAAAACCACCAAATCAACGTCCGCCACTGTCAATACAGTAAAATCAGTAAAATTGTCTGGTTCAATGTCGATTTGTGCAATGATATCACACGTTTTCAAGTTGATAACCGTCAATTTTTTATCATTTTCCAGCACATATAGCCATTCTTGGCCCTCTCGGATCACCACTTCAAAATGACTAATGAAGTCAACCCCTAGTTTGTTTTGGGACAATTGGATGATTCTAGAAAGTGAATAAACGCCAGAAATTATTGAGTAGACTAATATGGTGCTGTTTAAAACTACCAGTATACCACCAGACCACGGCCCAACGCTCCAGGAAAAATCCGCCAAACGACCCCGTGGGACGAACTTTTCGCCTTGTAGTTTTGTCAGGATCAATGTCTTCCGGATGGCTCGTAAGTATTCCTTGTTGTTGTGAAGAAAACAGCTGCTGCTGTCAATATTATTGGCGCCACGGCCATTGTGGGGTTGTTGGTGAGGATATGCCGCATAGAAGTTTTTGTTCCGAGAGACGACTCGTCGAGACAGCGCGACACTGAGCGATGGCCGCTTCATTGAGAAGAGGAGGTGTGGGAATGAGGAATTGGTAAGAGGGAGATTTGGTTTAATTTGTTCTCAAAAGTGTTTTTTTAATATTATTATTATTATTATTTTTTTTTTTTATCGTGATTACGTAAGCTCAAAGATTAAACGGTGAGCAAAGCCGAGAAGCTCAATCAACTCTTCATTTAATCTTCCCTCATGGCAATGATTTACAGTATGAAGACGAATCAAAATAACTCGTTTTACTCATCGTTTAGCTGTGAGCATGCAAACTCATCATTTGGACTCTTTTGGCATGATGACTTGCTTCGCTCGCCGGTTGTCATTCGTATGCGTACAGTTGTCTATTGCGTAATATAGATTCGATCGATCGGAATATCCCCTGCTCTAAAATCTCATAGTCTTATTTCTATTCTTCTTCTTAGAGGCCCTTGACTTCTTGTAAGCTGCGTTTCTAGAACCTCTCCATCCGGAAGTGCTAATACTAGCGGAAGCATCAGTTTCATCGGTGTCCATTGGAGCTTCATCAGTAGCAACAGTAGCACCTGACTCTGTCTGTTGTTGTTTCTGTTTAGCCAAATTCTCCTGGAGTTTCTTAGCGAGTCTGAGTCTTCTCTCTTCGTTGGTACGGAGGTAGTCTGAGTTCTTGGAGGAGACCTTAGCGGCCTTGGCCTTCAACTTGGATTTGGATCTTGCGGAGTGGGCCATGGTGGGGTGTATTTTTTTGTTTTGAATGATGCTAAAGAAGGGATATATGTATTATTAGAGTAGTAGATCCTGCTTTTAAAATTTTCATTATAATTTTTTTATACATATAGATAAATTATACATCCTTGCACGAGCTGATAAGGGCTAGTCATGTGATCTGGGAAAGGGTTAAGTATTCCAACTCAAACTTTGGTGGACTGTGAAAAATTTCCCCAGGGAGCAGACCGATGTTGTCGCGCGACAGGAAATTTGGCACGGAGACGGCGCAAGCCACCACGAAAATTTTAGCCCGCCGCGGAAAGTTTTGTGCTTCGCGAAGACTTTCTCCCTCCTCTTCCCCGGCCGGTGGCGTTGGCGGGAGATTTGGTTCCCCGTCCCAAACTGGATTGTGGATTGGTAAAATTTTTATTGTAGGGTTTTAGCATTTTGTAAAAAAAAACTAGACGATTTATATTGAAACTTCTTAATTACAGTTGAGAGGTTCATCGCATAGACGTTTGAATAGGTAACAAAAATGTATGTAACGACACAAAACAACACAACAGAAGATGTCAAACAGCAGAGAAGAGACAAGCGGAAACATTGAAATCATTTGGACATCTAACTGTGTTTTATGCAGCAAATGAAGAATTTACTAACACCATTACAGGGCTAACCTACGTACACAAAAGAGACTTGCGGCTTCCGTCTTGGGCGTTGGAAAGAGAAAGGTCTGGTTGGACCCTAACGAGACCACCGAGCTCGCTCAAGCCAACTCCAGACAAGCCATCAGAAAGTTGTACAGAAACGGTACCATCGTCAAGAAGCCAGTTACTGTTCACTCTAGATCTCACGCCAGAGCCTTGGCTGAGTCCAGAAGAGGTGGTAGACACATGGGTTACGGTAAGAGAAAGGGTACTGCTGAAGCTAGAATGCCAACTTCTGTTGTGTGGATGAGAAGATTGAGAGTCTTGAGAAGATTGCTTGCTAAGTACAGAGCTGCTGGTAAGATCGACAGACACTTGTACCACTCCTTGTACAAGTCTGCCAAGGGTAACACTTTCAAGCACAAGAGAGCTCTTGTTGAACACATCATCCAAGCCAAGGCCGAGGCTGCCAGAGAGAAGGCTCTTAAGGAGGAGGCTGAAGCTAGAAGATTGAGAAACAGAGCTGCTAGAGAGAGAAGACAACAAAGAATTTCTGAAAAGAGAGAGGCTCTTCTCAAGGAGGAGTAAATATGTTGTATTTGCTCCAAAACACGATATAACAAAGTTGAAGTCATCTTTTAATATCCCAAGGTTGACATAGTACTACTGATTGTACTACATGAGTTGCACTATATATGACCTTGAATTATCTCTTTAACATCTTAGTTTCTTAATTGAAATTTAGTTACCGTTGACAAAAAATATTTGAAAAATTAATCGTTGAAAGAAAAAAAACAGTTTGTAGAGAATAAATAGGGCGGTGCGAGGTGTCTACAACATAATACTTGTCGTGGTTGCAGGGGATGTTTCTATTGATTTAACGCCAATTCTATATGGACCAAGTTGGCGCTTTATCTAGCGCCAAAATGCCTTTGTCAAATCCTCCGCGTCAACCATGATTGTGTTAAAACTGGTACTAATTCCTCCCATCATTCTATCTTCTATGCTTCTTCATAAATCATCAATCCTCAACGTTCACGTTCACGCTCATCGATTAAATCTCAACTATCACTACGGAAAATGCAACTATTCAACCCATTACTCCTATCTGCTCTAGCCAGCTTGCTCCCGCTCGCTGCTGCCGGCGACAAAGCCAAAGTGTTTAACTTTGACGTTTTGGAAGACAAAGAATTCAAAGCACCAGTAGTTGCCGAATCTAAAAACCCTCTTGAAGGCGTCAATCTTGACCAACTTGTCAATGTGGTTTACATCACTCTGGATCCTTCAACAGTGTTTGTCACTGTCACAGAGACTTTCGAAACAGTTTATTTGTCCACTGCTACCACCACCATTACAGCGCTTCCCAAATCATCTACTTCAGCAAATGCAACCACCACAGCCGTTTTGTCTTCCCCAACTCCTTCAGCTGTTGGTGCAACTACTTCTCCAACAAGCGGTTTATTGATAATAGGAAGCAAATCTCCTGTTTCAGAAGCTACTGGTAGCACTTCTGTTCCAATTGTTACTGGTGAACCTTCACCAAAAACCACTGAAGTTGCCTTTGAGGAGCCTGATTTTGAAGCACCAGCTGCTCCCGCTATTGGCGGTTCTGAGTATGACGAGCTCGTTCAATTTGTTTCTTCTGTGTTTTCGAGCTCTGTTGTCTCTACAGGCACTGAATTCTCCTCGTCTGTTCCAGCGGCTTCATATTCCTCACTTTCTGTTGTATCATCCTCTTCAAAGGTCAAATCATCGATTGTGGCCTCTACCAAGTTGGGTTACAACATTGTTAATAATGGTACACACAAGGGTAATTTAAGTCACGACCAGTTTGGTGATGATGCCAATGGATTCAATCCATACGAAAACCTGCCTGTTTCTGACTTTGAAGATAACTTTAGTAATGGTTCTTCAAAGGTGAACATCCAAAGTGTGTTGATTGGTATATTTGCCACGGTGTTTGTGTTTGGGGTGTTTGCTTTGTGAGAGGGAAGGGTTCCTTGGTGATCACCAAAGTTTTTTTATACTCTTCAGAGACTCTTTATATAGGTATGTTAATATGGAAAGCCATGAACAAAGAGCACGATGACTTCGATGAACGAAGCGAGTCGTGCGAGTCTTAAAAGTCTCTTGCTTCATTTGGTAGCAAGTGGTAGCAGGACCTTTCAACCTGAATTGACTATGCAAAAACACTCCCCAATCACCTTAGAACTAACCAGCCCCCTTCTTTTGTCAATACAAACCTCACCAACCTATTGTAAGGACAATTCCCAAAGGCCGGAAACCATGTGTTTACGTTTTGTCGAAAAATATGAAGAAATTTGAGAAAATCTTGAGAATACCAAACAACTATTGTAGCACTTGCTACCAAGAAAAACAAAAGACTCGAACGAGTCGCTTCGCTCGTCGTTCGCTCGCCTGCTCATAGTGTACAAAAATTCTAAATAAATTAACAGCGACTAATGCAACCTTGTCTAACAAATGACTTTGGCACCCATGAACACCAACTCATCTCGCTCGCTGGTGATCAATTCGGTTCGCTTTACTCCGGCTTAACACCAATACCATTCGTATTTCTAAACATCAACACTCCATTCTCACCATCAACAAATTGACAACTTCTCATACATTTCCACAAAGAAACCCACATATTCTCATCGTCATGTCTGTAATGATCTTTCAAAACAGACTTAATGGCATCAGTAGCCTTTCTGGCATTGTAAAATGGAATTCTAGAAACATAGTGGTGCAAAACGTGAGTCTCAATGATATCGTGGAAAATGTGTTGACCAACAAAACCAAACTCTCTGTCAATGGTAGCAGCAGCTCCCTTGGCGAAGTTCCATTGGGATGGTTCATAATGAGGCAAAGTTGGATCGGTATGTTGTAAGAAAGTAACAAAAACGAGCCAGTGGTTAACCCACAACCATGGAACAAACCAGTTCACCACCATGTTGAAAAGACCGAATTTCTGGTACCAGAAGTAAACTGCAGTAATTGTTGAAAGAATACCGATATCGGAGAGAACAATGTACCAATAATGTTGAGGATCGAAAACAGGAGAAGATGGGTTGTAATGGGACTTTCCAAACTTAGACCAGCCAGGTTGTGGCTGTCCCGTTGCATTGGTACACAGGTATAGTTGTAAACCACCGAGTTGTTGACCAACCAATTTGAAGAGAGCCCAAATTGGGGTTTCATCGACGATTTCATAGATTGAATTAGATTCTGGATTCTCCTTCAGCAATTCTTCTTTAGTCCATGGAATGAAAACTGTATCAGTTCTCATATTACCAGTACTTTGATGATGTTTAGCATGAGAAAATTTCCATGAAAAATATGGAACACCAAGATATGAATGCAAGACCCAACCAACGAAATCGTTAACATTTTGGTAATCACTGAAAGCACCATGACCACATTCATGAGCCAGAATCCAAAGTCCGAATCCGAACAAACCAATACAGTAAGATTGAACGTTGTAAAGAATGAAACGAACAAATTGATTTGGGACTAATGGAATATAAGTAAGACCAATATAACCAATGGTAACCATAGCCAAGATGTCTCTAAAGACAAAATGCAAAGAGTATGGGAGTGATCTTTTGAAACATTCTCTTGGAATGGCGTCTAAAACTTGTTTAAAGGTGTAATCAGGAACTTTAAACACTTCACCATAGGTGTTGACTGCAGTTTTAGTCTCAGTGGATGTGGTTTCCAATGTTGAGACGTTATTGGATCTTTTAATGGTGGACTCGACGGAGTCGACGTTCACTCCGGTGGCAACAACTGACATGGTGGTTGTAAGAGGAGGGAGGTGAGGCGATGGGAGAAGAAAGTAAAAACAAAGAGGAAAAAATTATTCAAATATATAATTTGAGAACACGAATCAGAGATTCGGTAGATAAAAAAAATTTCACTAAAAAAGAAATATGAAAAATGTTGAGCAGGTCTAGGGAGAAAGGGGGAAGAGGGGATGATTTGGGGTGGCTGAGAAAACTGGGTGAGAGGTAGGGGAATGAGAATATAGGTGTTACTTCTGGTTGATGCTCATCTACGCATTTAGTGTATGAAGAATCTCGACAAATCCCCAAATCTCGTTGTGAGTTCCGACCAAATTTTTCGCACATGCAAGATCCAACGGTCGATTTAGCGAGCCGCAGAAAAAGACACTAAAAAATAAGAAAAGACTGAAGAAAAAAAGGAGGCGCGAAATCGACGCGAAATCGACGCGAAGTCGACGCGAAGTCGATTTGAATTTGTGGCGCAGGGCAGAGGAGTGCAGTGGTGCGGATTTGCCGCCGTCGTGAAGAAGTCGATCGACGCAGGGGGTGGCGGGAGGTGGTGGAAGGGGGTCAGGACGGAAGGAGGGGACGTGTGAGGAAGAAGGAGGGAAGCAGGAAAGGATGATTACATGATTGGCTGGGAGGGGCCAATGGAGGGTGAGGCAAATGGCGTGGGGCGGTGAGTGGCCAATGTCGAGTAGTGAGCAAAGGTCGGTGAGCTCTCGAGCTCGCGAGCGCTCGTCATTCGAGGGAGCGCATGACAGGAAGCCGACTGGATGAGCGTAGGCAAGCGTAGGAAGTGGAGGTAGTGGAGGTAGTGGAGGGAGTAGACAATTTCAGGTGACGTCCCACCATTGCCTCAATAACCTTAAAAATCACCTCCCTTCATTCGATTGTCGCCTCGCTCATCGGTGGTTGGCTTGAAAAAATTTTCTATTCTTTTAAACACCCACCTTGTCCACTCTTCTAAAACCTCCTTCTCCTCCTCCTCCTCCTCCCCCACGCATCCACCATGGTTGAAGTTAAACGTACAGTGAGGGTGACAACCACCCAACAAGTTCTTAAGGACATTCCACCCGTGCAAGAAGGGTTCCCAATGAGAGAATGGGCGATTCAAATTTCATTGGTTGACGATAAAGGAGTTGAACAACCCGCCACGTTGTTTGATAAAGTCACATACCATTTACATCCCACGTTCCCCAACCCTGTCAGATCGTTCAAAAAACCCCCATTCAGAATTGAAGAAAAAGGGTGGGGGGGGTTTGACATTCCAATTTCGTTGACATTGATTGATAAAGGTGGGGATAAAAAAATCAATCATGACTTGAACTTCTTAAAGGAGAAATACGTTATAGATACACCAATTACTATCAACACCAACAAACAAAACATATTGAAAGAACTGGCAAAGACAGGGGCGGTTCCTAATTTCGGTGAATTGGGATCGAATCCAGGGACTCCAGGGACAACGCCGTTACCAACGAATTCGGGCCAGCAGGGACTGGCAAAGAGGAAGGCGGTTAGTGGTGATGTTAAAAATAGTAAGAAGTTGAAGGGGAATGCGACGAAGGGAGGTGTTGATTTGGAGAAGTTGGCTGATAATTTGACGAAATTGAGCGAGGATGATTTATTGGGGGTTGTTCAGATGATTAATGATAATAGGACTCCAGAAATGAGTATTAAGAATGATGTGGAGAATGGTGAGTTTACTATGGATTTGTATACGTTGCATGATACGTTGTTGAGGAGTTTGTGGGATTATGTGAGGGAGAGGGTGTGATCACCAGCGAGCGAAGCCAGTGAGCGAAGCCAGTGAGCGAAGCGAGTTGGTGATTACCAATGGGTGATCATATATGATTACCCCCTGGTACCCCCTGGTACCACCTGGTGATCAGTGATAGTTGGTTATAGTTGGTCAATGAGTTAGCCATCGAGCGAATATCTGTAAATGGTGATCACTTGTGATTACTCTCTCGCCATTACTGAACTGATGACGAGCGTAGTTGAACAAAGAGCGAAGCGTGTCGTGAGATAAGTGGTGTAAGGATGTGACACGAGCTAACGACTCGCTCTACTCAAATGACTACTCACTGCGCCCCTCGATCACCCGTCGTTTGCTCCTTCATCTGCTTAGAAAATACAAACCCCTAAAGATAATTCAAACAAATGATGTCTTGCATTGAGTGATTACCAGTTGGTGATCACAGTTGGTAATCACTTATGACTCACTCACAACTCGCTTCGCCCGTCATTCGTTTGTCGACCATATCCTTCCTGTCCAATCCCTCGACCCCGTAGCAACACCCATCCCATCCCCACTAACCCTAACCCTACTCACCGCATCCCTATGACCATCCAAGCTCCCCACAATAACTCCAGTAATACTATCCCAAATAACAACCGACGAGTAATCAGCATACGCCGCAAACATCAACCTCCCACTCCTACTAAAATCCAATGATAAAACCCCTGGATTATCCAACGCAGCCTTAATACTCGACTTCGTCGAGAACTTGAGCGATGAAACCGATTCATTACTCCAATCCATCCTCTTCTCCTGAACAGGTGATCTCGCGAAAACCTGATGAACCATACTAACCGGATACTGTGCCAATTCACAATCGGAACGTATGTCAAACAACTTGATATCCCCATCATCAGCACCACAAGCAAACGAATAACCATCGGGGAAAAACCCTACACAGGAAGAATCGAACGATGAAGAAACTTGATACTGACCGGTGTTCACCGGTGATCGTAAATCCCAAACATTGGCAAGTCTATCAGAACTGCAAGAAACAAATATATTTGGATCCATCGGACTGACACTGACCCCTAAAACATCACCCAAATGACCATGGAAGCTTCTCACTTTCAAACCTTTCTCCATATCCCATAAATTTATTGATTTATCACCAGAACTGGTAATCACTTGGAAGTTGTTGATGAATGAGAGGTCTGAAATGTACTCTTTGTGGCCTTTAAAGATTGAAACTATCGAATTGTCACCTGATTCGTTTAATCGATAAACTATGCAAGCATTTTCAAGTCCACCGGTGGCAACAAGTTTACCTGATGGTGACACTTCACAGCAAGTAACCCATGGATCATCAAGACGAATGAGATTTTTTTTAAGGCCAGTTGTGGAATCCCAAAGTAATAAGAACCCATCCTGTGCTGCCGTGAGCACGTGACGGTTATCTGGATGCCAACTGAGAGAGAGTACTTTGTTATAGTGTCCTTTTAAGGTGGTGTGATTTCTAAGATGGATGTTGGAAATTGTATTACGACAATTCGCTGACATTGCTCGCAAATCAGCATCTTTTGCCTGGTTTTTCACTTTTGTTAGGTGGTGGATGAGTTGTTTTGATTCGAGTTGTACTGATTGAATTCGTGTGGTGAGTAAACTACTAGTTTCTAGTTGTTTTTGATAGGGTGATGTCATGGCGGTGGTGGTGATGATGGTGGTCAAATTGATGGTTGGGGCGGTTGGGTTGTGTGCTGCTTTTATTAGGGGCGGTGGGGGTGGACAGGGGTGGTTTTGTGGGAGCACAGCCGATGTTTCAGATTTTCGTGCGGCTCACAAAGACGACGCAACGACGAGCAAGGCGAATCGTTGCGTCGTTGCGTCGTCAGTTGTAAGTCAGTTGTAAGTCAAATCGTCTGTAGTCAGTCCCCACTCGTTCATTCCCTCCCGGTGGCCCTCCCGGTGGCCCTCCCTCGCCCATCCTCCATCTCCCGTTTGCTCCTCATGAACTTGCTGTGTATTTTTTTCACCGCCCCAATCTTGGAGTAATTTTTTTTCATACCGCCCTAAACCTGGGGTAACGCCGAGCAATCGACGAGCGTAGCGAGTCCTGAGTGAGCCACAGTGGAAGTTGATCATTAAGACGAGCGGAGCGAGTTTAAAAACAAACCAGTCGTCGGATTCAAAATACAGGAAGGCCGCTCGTTGAACGCTGTTATATTACACTATTATATAATCATGGAAAATAATGGGCAAACATGAGTTCCCTCGCTTGTTGTGAGTAAGATTCCCTCACACCTCGCTCCGCTCGTTCTAAGGGAGTTGTTCAAATCCACACATCCATCTCTCCCACCCCCAAATCTTCAATCCCCCCAATTTTCACCTCCTCCTCCTTCAACTCCCCACCAACACCCTCAAATCTCGGATAAAATCCCACCATAGCATAACAACTGCTCACATACATCATATTGTAAACCCTCCAATAAGCACTCCTAACCTTCCTAGCAGGATGAAACAATCCAACTAAAACATAATTCAAAAGTATCCCAGTTCCAACAGCAACCCGACAAGCCTCAATGCTCTCTAAAATCCTCTCAATAACATGAGGTGAAGTTTCAAAAATGTTTGGCCATATCAAATTCAAAAAATGAATAAATGCATCTTCATTTCCCAACCCAACACATCCAAGTGCCATATGTCTAACCACAGTGGCTGCGGTTTGTCTATGGACAAGATCCCTGTCAGTTAAAGCATCCTGTAATAATGGTAACGTGGCATAAACATAATCACCACCCATATCACCAATATATTCAAACATAAAAGACATTGCTTTTAAGACACCATTTTGAACGTTTTTATCTGGATACCGATATTCGTTCATTAATGCCGGTAAAACAGTGTATGGCGAACAAGTCTCAGCCACAATTCCAATGGCAACAGCCGTACAAACACGTAATTGACGTTCTTGAACTCGTAAATTGTTCAACAACGTGACTAAAACATCAGCAGGTCCAATCGCCTTTGCAATCAATCCAAATGTAGTATTGGCAGATTTCCTGATTTGCTTCTTTCTAGCCTTGAGCATTTCCAACAATTCAAAACTGATTCTCATCCATTCTCGATGATTGATATACTCCTTGCCACGATCTGCAATATCTCCAATCAAATTAATCGTCATTTCTTGAACTTTCTCATGTCTATTCCTCAAAATCGGTGTCAACGTTGCCAATATCTGTGCTAATGGTGGATTAGTCACTTCAACATTCAATTGCTGTAAAACTGCTCTCATTGCTCCTAGAATTGATCCCAAAACATCAGGATAAACTTCTCCCAATGATTCATAAAGTATTGTTCCCAATCTTATCAACATTTCATCTTCACCACAAATCTTCAAAACAAAACAACTCCGCGAGATCAAATCCGCTGCCTGTTGACGAACCTCAGGACTCTTGTTCTTCAATCGATACAAAATTGCACTCATAATCGTCACAATATGTGGTTTCACCCGCACTCCAAGTGAATTCAAAACGTTGCCAAATCCATTCAAAACAATCGAATCTTCTACCGTTTGATGTTGAAAGGCAAATAAAAATCCATCCAATAGTCTATTGACACTCCTTTCATCCAGATCAAATGATCCAAGCTCACTAACAACTTTGTCCGTAGTTTCCACAGCCATTCTTCTATAGGCTTCAGATTCATCTTTCAATGGAACAAGAAGTTGCTCAACAACTGTCATTGGACCAAGTTTCCTCGATAATGCAACCGACGCATCCACACACATCCGGCTTATCCTGGAATCCAAAGCTATTCTTCTGTTCCAAAAATTTTTGAAAAAATTATCAACAACGTGATGCTCATTCAAAAAACTCTTGTCAATCGTCTCAATCGAACAACACTGTTGAACAATCCTCAAAACAGTTCTCTTCATCTCGTCTTCTGGTGAGGAGAATTCACGAGATAACACTTTAAACACTTCTCTAGTGTAATAATTGCTGTATTCTTCATCCATCAGGGGGATAAGTAATCCAAGTGCACGCAAAAATGCAGCTAGGTTTCTTCCTCTGTGTTTTCTCAATCCTTGCCAAAGCGGCTCTAAAACGGACTCGAAAGATTCAAATCCGTACGGAGCAGAAGCTTCTGCTAATGAGGCAATTGCACCAGCTGTCAAAGTCCTAACACTCAAATTTTCATCCTCAATCAGCCTCGTTAAACAAACAACAAGTCCATTTAGATACGGCAAAACGCTCGAACCCATAAGAACGGCAATTTGTTGAATAATACGAACACCAGTGTGACGGGCCAACCAACTCTTCTTGGAATGACAAACCGCTTTCAAAAATGGCAGCAAAGACTGGATACCCAATGATGAAGCAACCACTGCAAATGTCCTCGCAACAGTATTCCTCACATAATCGTCAGAATGATCAATATCTGGACGTAGAGTCGAAATCATGTGTGCCAACCCAGCGGCTTTGGAAATATTGGACACGATTTCACGCCCTTCCAATCTTGTGTACAAATCCTCATCCACCAATAATGGCATTATCACAACAAGAATTTTATGGGTATATGGACGAATTTGCTCCTCTAAACGAAACAAGACACGGCCAATCACTTTCACTAACAAATGCCTTTCTTGATCTTCCAATGATTTGTCCATCAACAACGGCAAAATGATGTTGAATATCATATCAGGTCCAAAAACTTTTGCATTGTCGCTTAATGACCGTAAAGCCACTTTTCTAGCATGTGGAGATCCGTTTTTGATGTTCAAAATCAACTTCATACAACGTCTTTCACGTTGTTCTTGCGGAGAAAGATCGATATTGTCCACATGGCGAGTAGAAATGAGTTTCCCGAAAACTTTCATATCTGAATCTTTGAAATATTGCAAGTCTTTCAAACCTGCAACTTCGTGGATTAATTGTGGATCGTGGTATCGAAGTTCGTTTGACACTGTAGATGTTTCTGGGATCATGTAAGCGTCGGTAACAGGTGGTAGTGGTGCTGCTGTGGATACATCTGCTGGTTCGTCAAATGCTGGTTTATAAGAGTCTGGTTGGTGAGCTTTGACAAATCCAGGAGGAAGAAGAGCGTTCAACGCTTCATCTGTTAATATTATGCCTTCTACTATTGGAACTTGTTGAAGAATATCAACTGCAACTTCTTGTTCAGTCTCCCAACGAGACCGTCTCTTAGTAGGTTCATGTTGAACTGGTTTTGCCTCATCCTTGGTCTCCTCGCCGGTCTCCTCGCCGGTCACATCCCACCGACGTTTCCGCCGTCTGGGTGGAGTCTTTTCACGAGGAGCATCCTCCTGTTTTTGCTGTTCTTTCTCACCTTGCTCTTCTTTCTCCCTACCTCTACGTTCCATTGCTTCTTTATAACTCATCGACTTTGTCGATTTTTCCCTTGCAAACACATCATGCCGGCGTTGTTGGTACTGCGAATCTCTTGCGGCAATTGCTCTTTGTTCAATTCGACTAGCCAACACGTCTTTGTGCGACTCTGACTCCTCAGACAGTTCTTTTTGGAATTGTTCAGGGATCGAGAAAGTTCCAACAAGTTTATTTGATTTTGGCAAATCCGAGGCAGTGTTACTTCTCAAATCGCGTGGAACCTCTGAAACAGACTTCCCCTCATTTCCTGGAATCAGATCACCCATTGCAACGGTGTATGAGAACAAATGGAAGAAATAAAATGAATAAATATCCTTTTATTCTATTTAATTATTTTTTTTTTCCCTTTGTTTCGTTGTAGTATTTTTCTTATTTTGCACCGCCACTTTGATTACTCCTCTGTGGCTAAGCAAAATGGTTTTTTTTGAGACTTTTTTATGACAAAATTTTTTTGACCGCGGAATGTGGCTGAGCCTGAACAGATCTTTTTTTTTTTAGAAAGATTTTCCCAAACATATGTCTGATCGTGGTTTATTCTCCTGAAGTATCGTCAAGAGAGTCATTCAGCACAGTCTTAATCCCTCCAAGACATCTCAAGTGATACATATACGTTACACGTCGCTATCCCGTACACATTACTCCGCTCTTACACTCATACAACATCATAAGCATATACACGCCTCCATGGTTCAGTTCGGTAGTCCCCTCGCGTTGGCCGCTCTCCTCTTGACAAACAGCGTTAAAGCAGATGACAACAGCACAATTTCAATTGTGGGAACGTGGTCTTCCAAATCCAACACTGTTTTCACCGGTCCAGGCTTCTACGATCCAGTTGACGAATTGTTGATCGAACCAGATCTCCCTGGTATCTCCTATTCCTTTACAGAGGATGGGTATTTCGAAGAAGCATTGTACCAAGTGACGCCGAACGCTACAAACCATTCATGTCCCGTCGCAGCACTCATTTTCCAACATGGAACATACGAAATTAATAGTTCCAATTGGCTCATACTTACGCCGTTTGAAGTCGATGGTAGACAACTTTTGTCTGACCCTTGCGAAGATGGCGGAGTTTCAACTTACTCTCGTTATTCTCAACTAGAAAAATTCGAAAAATTCGAATTAAGTCTCGACGGTTACCATGGAAGATACAAACTACACCTCTACGAATGGGATGGTACTCCTGTTCAACCATTGTATCTCGCTTACAAACCTCCTCAAATGTTGCCTACAATCACAATGAACCCGACTGAAGATTCAGGTTCTGCCACAGACTCTACGGCATCAGCCTCGTCAAGTGCAGGAATCTCTAAAAAAGTCAAGAGATCGCTTGAAAACAGATTCAAAACAAACGCAGTCAAAAGACAAGCTATGGATTATGAATTTTGGTGGTATACTTCTGCAGCAATGATGGTTGTCGGAGGTTTGTTGGTCTGGAGAGGCTGATCATGTCCTGTCTATTTGTGCTTTTTATATTTTCTTTCCCCCCCTTGCTTTTTTCTCTCTTTGTCTTGTGTTTGTATGTGCTTAATGTACTTTGATAGTGTTATACACGGTGTATCACAGCAAAAGGAGCAAATTGTGTAGAAAGCTGATTCCACATTCAAAAAAATGACCTATTAATTTACCCAATCAATGGAGGGTGTTTTCTTCTCGTGGCTAGCAATGATTTCCTCTCCTCTCTATTTCTTAACATCGTAAGATCTTCTGAACTTGTCATCAATTTCACTCAAATAGTAAGTGCCACTTGGCAGGTAGTCCAGCTCACCAGTAGGCTTGAACGACTTTTGCAAGTGTGCCTTCTCTCTAAGTCCAATTGCAGCCTCATATTCTTCTGGAGATCTCTTGATTCTGTTTTTGAGCTTGTTGTCAACATCCAAAACCTTGATCAAATGAGACAAATCACCGTTAACCTTCACAGAGTACAAAGTAGAAGCCAAACCAGATCCGTAAGAGAACAATCCAACTCTCTTACCTTGTAACTTATCGTTACCAACATATTGCAACAACGAGGCAAGAGATCCAAAAACGGAAGCAGTGTACATGTTACCAACGTTGGTAGACAACTCCAAGGAAGGAGAGACTCTTTCTTTGGTAAGCTCTTTAGCCAAGCCAACAAATGTTTTCTCAAGAGCCTTGTCGGTCAACGAAGCATTGTACTCAAGAGAGGCCAGACTGGCATCGACATCTGGGAACTTGGATGGATCGGCCTTGAAATCGTTGTACAACATTCTAGCGTAAGATTTGACAACTTGCTTGCAAGTTGGGGAGTGGAAAACGTTGTAATCGAAGTAAGTCAATCCAACGGCTTCTTTACCGGCTTCGGAACCGTTTGCGTAACCCTTAGCAACGGCTTTTTTAGAGTACGCAGCGTAACAGAAGTCCAAAGCTTTAACGTAACAGCCCAAGGAGAAGTGACCGTCAACAACTGGGTATTCAGAGGTGAAATCTGGCTTGTAAAAGTCATAAACGTGTTCCATGTAAGAACCTCTGACTGGCTCAAAAACAAGAGGAGCATCTGGACCGATCAAAAGGGCGATGGTACCAGCACCACCGGTTGGTCTAGCAGCACCTTTATCATAGATTGCAATATCACCAGCCACAACAACCGCGTCTCTACCATCCCAAGCAGAAGATTCGATCCAGTTGATAGCGTTGAAGACCGCATTAGAACCACCGTAACAAGCATTGACAGTATCAATACCTTCAACATCAGTATTGTCACCCAAGAGTTGCATCAAAACAGACTTGACAGACTTGGATTTATCCAAAAGAGTCTCTGTTCCCACTTCGAGTCTACCGATAGAGTTAGGATCCAGGTTGTAATTTTTGAGCAACTTGGAAAAAACAGTCAATGCCATAGAGTATATATCTTCACGGTCGTTAACAAAGGCCATGTTGGTTTGGCCAAGTCCAATCGTATATTTACCAGTTGAAACGCCATCGTAAGCTTCTAACTCAGCTTGGTTGACGTATTGACCTGGAATATAGATTTCAAAGGCTTTAATACCGACGTTTTGTGGACGTGTCATGTTGTACAAGATGTTTGCTGAGTTTCTGTTTCTATTTGCGAGTTCTGCGGACAGATTTAGCGGTAATTAGAGGAAGAATCCCTTAGATGAAAAAAGGGGAAACATTTTGGAAACCAAAAAGTACGTATAAAGGGCGAAAAAAAAAAAATAAAAAAAGTCAACAGATCAAAAAATCAACATTTCGCAACGAGGTTAAACGAGGGGGTGCACGGATGTGTTGGGTTGAAAGAAAATGATGGGCCAAGAGAAAACACTTACTAGAGGTCAACTCATATCACGTGATGATAGTATGTAACAAATTTATATCGTGAAAACATAGTATTAAACGTCACTCGGGACAAATAAATCATAAATAGCAAAACATAGTAAAAACTCCATAGCGATAATTGATTAGCAGAAAGGTATGCTGATGACAATGATGATAACGTGGCTGTGTAGGGTAATTTCCCGCTCAATGATGACTATCGAGCCAAAGCTTGTAGTTACAAGAAGCAGTGTCGTGACTTGAGTCACCTGACTCGAAAGAGTCTTCCCCAGACACATCACAAAGTGCATTCAACACGCTCATGGTCCGCAATTTGTAGGATGAGTTGTTGGCCAGTGACAACTCACATCCCCAAGACTTATTCGATTCTTTAGAAGTCTTAGTACCCGTCACACTAGGCGTCTCGTATAACCATTCGTCACTCAAACTAATTTCCTCGTCTTGTGGGAACACTTCGTAGGTTTCGTCCACCTCGAACGCGTCGAGCTCGGCTGTGTCGTCTAACAAAGATGGGAGGGAATTGAGTGTGTTTATCGATGCAGCAGTAGAACGACGTGATAACGACATGTTTGCAATGCTGTAAGAGTTTGTTTGAAGATCGTCTAATTTGAAAAGGGCGATTTGATCTTCAGAAGAATCACCACACTCGTTTGTTCTAGAAAGTGATGAAGCGGCCGAACGAGCGACTGTTGAAGTTGTTGTTGTTGTAGAGAGCAACGTCGAGTATGTTATGAGTTTTGATGTTTTGTGGAGTGGGCGCGTGTCTGTTGTGTATTTTGAGTCTTTGACTCGGCATTCTTGAGAACAGTATAAAGAGGACAATGTTGATTTCTCGACGTCACGTGACTCAAGCCCCGTGCTGTTACCACATAAATCTATACGTCTGCTATCAACGATGCAGTACTCGTCTTGTTGAAACACCATGGTTTGCGCTCTACTATGGTGGGAAAGATAATCTAGATAATGACGGATTGACTATTCCATCCAACATCAATCTGACACAATCATTCAAAACAGCGTCTCCACATAAATTTATACAAAGATCACTTCATTTTTTCTTTCCTCAAATATGTGGCTAGTGGAGTCATGACGCCGTTGGACGGAAGTGGTGCCCGAGTTACGAAACGTGTCGCGGGCATGTCAGCAGTGTGGTTAGTGACCATACCCACACGGTGATGAGCCAATCAGCACGCCACACCCGTGAGTTTTTTATCGGTGATTACGTCGACGCATGCGGCAAAACATTTCTCCCCGCCGGCGTTTTTGAAAATGGCGGGGACAACCCCAAGAGTTGTGGCATTTTAACCGGGAGACCGTGGTGGTTTTCGCACTGCCCGATATCGGCGCGCGGGGCCTTTCGGGTGCAATGAAGCGGTTTCCGAAAAGGAAATTGAAGAAAGAAAAAAATTTCAACCGAGTCCCCCGCAAAGTCAGATGATTATGGCTAACAAATTTTTCAAGATAGGCAACTCGAACAAGTTCTAATCAAGGCTTGATATCGCGAAACTCAAACGGGTTATTTGGTCCGACACGAGCGAGATATTATGAGTCACGGGGTGATCTGACATACAACGGATAGTAACTGAGGTGGCCGAAGGAGAAGCGGGTTTAGGTATTATCTATGTACAAAGTCTTTGTGGTTGGATCCGCTCAGTTGGTGCTCAATCCCGAGACAACAATCACACTGGCCACCAAATCAGTGAACCTCTCTTCATTCGGCTCAAAATGATGCAAATTTTCCTGATGGTCCCACAACAATTTCAACCCTCTCACATGGTTTTCATCGTCTCCATTCCTCTCGCCAACCTCCGTGAAATGCTCCACGAGCCGCAAAAAACTGCCTAAAACTGCCTCGTTCTCAAAAAGATACGAGAGATAATTTTGCTCATCCTCAAGCAAGTCGCGAACAACTCCTTGAAAATCACCAAATGGCAGTAATTTTTGATTGTCCTCGAGGATCTCAAATAGACGTTCGTAACCACGCTCACTGATCCGCACACCCGCATCCGTCATAGTGGTGAAAATGCCCCATGCATCGTCTAAACTTGTGGCCTCTTCTAAAAATGGCTCCCATAGACTACCATCCACGTGAGGATAAAACATGAAAAGCCCCTGTTTATCGGCCACCAAATCGTACAACTCGAGAGGATATTCGTATGGAATTGTCTCAGCACCTTCGTCATCCACGCTCGCCACAGAGTGAACATCCTTGTAAATATCACGCACCAGCACGACAATATTGGCTACATCGCTTGCTAATTGTTTTTGGCCCAAACTCAAAAGCGACGCGACGATCGACCGCAGATCCGCAGTGTCCAAAAAATTTGGTAGCAGCTCAATTCTTAATTCCATGACATTAAGCCATTTATCAAAGTCACCTGCAAAAGCACAAAAATCGTTCAACAAACCAAGTGTGCAACGGTCCGGTTGAAACCCTTTCTCATTCATGTCACCCAAAATTTGCTCAAAAAGAGCCAGATTTTCACTGTTCAAAGAAGCTCCCAAAAACAAATTATACAAATTGAGATCCATCTTGAATCCTAATTTTTCAACTCCTAAAACAATTTCCTGATAAACGCCAGCCGAAAATTTCGCATACTCGTCTAAAGAACATGCTATCCATTGCCGAAGTTCCTCTGGGGTAATCAACATCCCTCCATTTAAAACATCCTCATAAATCTCACTCACTAATTTTGGATCCAAGGACTCTGTTTCCGAACCAACAGTCTCCAAGAAATCTTCCAAGTCTTCAGCCTGCATGTGTAACGATCTTGGCTGTGGTAGCTGTTCGTAGGCTTCCATTAAAGCACTTAACTCGCCATCTGCTCCCGATTCCAGTTCCTTGGAAAAAACAGAATACACTTCAGGCTCGACTGGTTGACGCTTTGTCTGCATCCGATCCATCACAATCTCTGAATGCGTTGGGCCTTTTAAGATTTGAACACATCCAAGCAAATATGCGGTGTAAGGACCTTCAGTTTCGTAAATTTCTTTCAAATTCTCTTCTTCCATCACTGCATCTTTCAATATCATATCTCCAAAATTCACCAAATGAGTCTTCAAAGACGATGCAAAGTTTGGTTGCAGTTTCTCAACTTGGGTTGCCGAGGTGTATTTGAGAAACTCCTTTTGGATTCTTTCCACCCTCTGAGTTCTTCGAGATTCTGGTTGTCTCTCGTTCAATTTGGCAATCCAATCGACCTGAACGGCATTTGGTTCTTCTTGCTCAAAACTTTGTGTCTTTTGTAACTTCCCTCTAGAGTCACGGCTGGCTCTTGGTCTGAGCTGCTCAAAAGAATCAAAGTCTAAATCATCATCGTCTTGAAGTTTTCCTTTCTTTTTCATAGCATAACTGCGCATCCAGCTCGTGCCTGGTTGCACAAAGCGGCCTGTTTGAAATGGCCGGAGGCATGTTTTGAAGGACAGCATGACGGTGTCTATGTGAAGAATCAACTAGTTTAAGATCTCAATTTTTTTTTTTTTTTTTGAAAAATTTATGAAGCACTATCAAAAAATTCAATATTACAACAAAACTTCTGTCGCAAATATTACTGTGAAATCTCGTTCAGGCAGTGAGCGAGTAATCTAAGGGAAATTCACCTCATAGACCTCTAGAATAAAGAAGTTAAAACAGTGGAGAGACTGATGTTGTTTGGAGTGATTTCGGAAACTTTTTACCATAATTGTTGGTCTCTTTGTACTCTCATGGAGAATAAATTAGGTGAAAAATTGAAGAATTTAAATTTTTGGATTGTGACATTGATGTGAAAATGGCACGCACCATCGTGTATCCACTAAACAGTAACCATCCGGGGTCATATGGGGTAACTTTGCTCTCAACCGTCATTTAATCATTCACCTTGCATTTAAAAGTTATCTTCAACGGTCGTGAAATCTCAAATCATGTATCATATACCGGTGACAATGCTGAATGGTTCATCTTTCTGATTAAGCAAAACATGTAACCAGAAAGAGTTGGGTTATCATCAGTTTCAAATGGTGACAAATTCTTCGAGAAACTTGTTTTGCGTTCCTTCAATTTTACTCACTTCACCAAAAATTATCTTCTTTGTAATCTGTTAATATGACTATATACAGTTAAAGCAATCCGCATCCGCGACAATCAAACCAACAAAAATCAAAGTTCTATTCATCCACGACTCAACTTCCTCGTCGTTCGTCAATTCACTTCGCTCAGCAGATGATGATCGGACTCCTCGCTCACAATTCGCTATTTCGTAGCTAACACGTTGTTCATTCTTCCTAATTATTGTTGATTCTCGCAATGTATGCCTTAGAGATCAAATTCCAAGATCTCATGAATTTCGAAGCACAATCATTGATACAGTGCTCCTCCACACTATTCAAGCTAGAAGATGGCTGCAAAACACACTTGTCAAAACAGTTTTCGGTCAAAGCATTCACCAACGAGGTGGCATAAGCAGTAGCCATCTCTTGAGCAATCGAGCCCTTGAGTTGCTCTTTGATCTGTTGAGCTTGAACATTGTTCAAGCTGCCTGATTGGCCACCAGTCTTACTAGATGATCCTCCAAGTCCCAAAAACGACGACATTCTTTGTAATTTGGTACTATACTGGCCAATAAATTATGTATCAACACTCGTTCTTTCACCTCAAAGTTGAATTATTTCGCAATTCTTTTGAAAAATTTAACCTCATTTTTTTTCATTGAATTTTTTTTTTCCCAAAACTGTTTGAGAAAATCTTGATATTTTCATACAAAATACTTGAAGCCCGTCACTCTTCATCTGTATAATCCTCATATTCATCGACCGTCTGTGGTTCGTCAACATCACCTTCAGTGACGTTATCGTTATCATCACCCTCATCATTACTCGATTCATACTCGGAATCCTCCTCTAAAAGCTCGTCATTGTCGTCTCCACCAAATAGATCACGACCACGTCCATCTTTGAGGAAATCGTCCAGCGTCTGTAGCTTGTATTTGCTCACATTCGATATTTCAGCTTTCTGTGAACGTTGGGAGTGTGTAGAAAAACCACCGTGATGGTCACCACTTTGGGCACCGCCATGGAGGCCAACGGTGGCAGATGAGACAGATTTGGAGTATCGGTTGTAGTCTTTGAGAGTAAAACCCTGTGAACGAAGCTCCTTGTAATACTCTGAAAGCTCTGGATCCAAAGACTGAGTTGTTGTGCTGTTATAAAGATCTAATCCCTGATACATGTTGGTCAAATCAGTGGTGGTAACAACGACATCGCTAAACGATAATTTTGGCGTTTGGAACAATAAAACACAAAGTTCAATCTCACTTAATTTTTCTTCACATTTTTGCAGCCAAACATTGTCTGAATGGTCAAAATATGACTTGAAATCGATTGCAGTCGTCGCATTTAAGGACGAATCAATATACACCAAATTTGGTAAAATCGATCCAAAAAGCCTCGACCGATCTCTCAAATCAAGATTAGAATCGTATTTGGTGTAATGCAAAACCAAATTGAACAGCTTCCACAGCGAATTGTCGAAATTGTATGTTTCCCCCTGTTGCTTCTTCTTATAGATGTCACTAGTGACACATTTGGAGATAAAAGTGAGAATTTCAAGCTTGACAAAATGGTCTTCTTGTCTGAAATTCGTGATTAATATCCTCAACAAGTCCGGCAAAAAATCACTCAAGACTTCACATTTGGCATCGTCAAAGTTGTTGTTGGAATATTCACCCAATAACCAAATAATCGATGCTTTGGCAATTGACGAGAGCTCATCATTGATCAATTTCCCCGTCAGCGTTATGAGGATATCTATCTTACCAATTAAATCCTTCTGAATTATCACACGAAGTCCAGTAACGTACTCTGCTGCCATAGCCTCGTCCCGTTCTGTATTGAGTTTGCTGAGACAGAATTTGATCACTTTTGTTACCTGATCGTTTGTCAAACCGACATTTCCTAACTGAACCAATTGTTTTAGTGCCTCCAACTTCAATGACTTGTGCAAGTCGGCATGCTCCACCAAGAAAACCAGCTCCTTGAAAATTGGCTCGAAACCTGCCTGACTCAATAATTTTGGCAAAATAAGGATTTTCAAACGACAAGTGCTTATAGAATCAGAAGCAAATGGAACAAAATTGTAGACATCTGTTGGCTTGAAAAAGACAAGTTGGTTGTTCAAAAGATAGAGGATCTCGCTCAGAAATATTTGATTGATATTATCCATTTTTGTTCTTGTGTATTTGATGAGAATCTTGGCCAGTTGAAACTCACCAATTTTTTGCGGATAAACATTGATGAGACAACGCACAAAACTGAGAATAACGTTTGCTGAAGGAGAGTAGACGAGCAGTCTTAATTTGGATAAAAGTAAAGCCAATTCCGAGCTTGAGGACTCTAAAAACAACTTCGTATAATCAGTGGAAAGATCTAGCAAAATCACCTTTGAATAATTCTCAAGTTCAGGCAGTTTCGACACCAAATGAGTAAACCTTGGATGAATTAGATCGAAATATTGTGGGAAACAGGCATGGAAACAAGCGAGTGCAGAACTGAGAACTTTTGGATCATTATCGCTCAAAAGCGTCTCAAGATGATTATACAACTGTCTCACCACAGAAGAGTCGTCTCGAAGCGCTCTGTAAACGTCCTGCTGAGTTTTGTTGCTGTTATATGCTCTATCGAGTTGAAAACATTTGGTGATTGCAACGCAAGCACCCGACCTCACGAGCGGTGACGAATCAGCAACGCTTTTCTTAATCGAGAGAATCAGAATCGGCACAATTGCTGGAATCTTGATTCCACTTAAACACCTAATTGAGAGTGATCTGTTGATACAGTTCCTATCAGAGAGTGATTTTTGGATCGCATTAATTGATAGTAGCGAAATGTCCTGCTGCATGTGATTGTAACGTAGCAAAATTACATACACGAGTCTTTTGATTTTGATATTAGTAGAAGTGATGTTTTTGATCACGTGTGGGAACAGTTGAAGTAATTCAGCGTCTCTATTTTGTTTTGTTGCCATCACTCTAACGAGATATTTCAGTACAACCAGCACTTCTTTGTCGTTATTTGAGTTCAGACCGTCCATCACTTGTTTTGTAGAAAGTTCTGGCTCATCTCCGTAAGCAACGGAAACGTGGGAGGTGTTGAGGAGTTTGTTGAGTGCTGGATGGAGACGAACATTGTTGGAGTTGAATGCCTCATTGACGGTGGTTGAGAGGTTTTTAGTGGCATTTTCCAGCAATTGGCCGATGTTTTTTGCCAGAACTGAGTCGGCCATCGTAAAGTGTGTAAGGGGAGGTTGATGATGCAATTGAGTCGGGGAAAAAGGAATAGAATGGGGGAAATCAGGATAAGAACTCAACTTTTTTTTTCCTCTTGTCTTGTTCAATTTGTTATTTACGGGCGAGAGAGGCCATCAATGACGTGACAAAAGATCACATGACCTGCCAATTGTTTTTACGGCTTTCCCGCACGTTCGATTTTAGATGATCTTAGATTTTTTTTTTCCTCTCCGTCCTGTCGGATGCAAGGGGTTCTTTTGAAGGAACATCACTTCAAATAAACCAATTGAGCAGGTCCTGGCCTACAGCAACAACGAAAATGGCCGCCAAGAAAGAAGAGGCAGTGGAGGTGCCGAAAAGAGCCGAGAATAACCGGCTCACTAGAACTCTCTCTGTCAATAGTTTGATCAAGACCGATTCGCTCACAAAGTTGTTCAAGAAGAATGGTAAGAAACGGTCACGCAATGAAGATTCAGACGGTGATGACGACTCTACGGGTTCTACAGCCAGCGGAAGAGCCAATAAGAAGGCCCGTAGAGACGCAAGCAGCGGAAGGTCCAGTGATTTGGATGAAACAGAAAAGGCAATCTTAGCCGAGAAGGAAGAACAACAACGCGTTTTCCAAGAGAAAGAGAAGGAGTATGACGCTGAGTTACCGGAAGAGTATCAAAAGTATCGTCCAAAAGGGTTCCGGATGAATATTCCACCGGAAAATCGTCCGATTCGGATTTATGCAGACGGTGTTTTTGACTTATTCCATCTGGGCCATATGCGTCAATTGGAGCAGTGTAAAAAAGCGTTCCCAAGTGTGGAACTTGTGGTGGGTATTCCAAACGATGTTGAGACACACAAACGTAAGGGATTGACTGTTTTAACGGATAAACAGCGTTACGAGTCTGTGAGACATTGTAAATGGGTTGATGAGGTTATCGAAGATGCTCCATGGATCTTATCGTTGGATTTCTTGGTGAAACACAATATTGATTACTGTGCTCACGATGATCTACCGTACGTTGCAGCGGAGTCTGATGATATTTACAAGCCAATCAAGCAAAAAGGAATGTTTTTGGCTACACAAAGAACAGAAGGGATCTCTACAAGTGATATTATCACCAAGATCATTCGTGATTACGACAAGTATTTGATGCGTAATTTTGCACGTGGAGCTACGCGGAAAGAATTGAACGTTTCTTGGCTCAAGAAGAACGAATTGGATTTGAAAAAACAAATCAATGATTTCCGTTCATATTGGAAAAAGACTAATGTCAGTCTCAACAACGCATCACGCGACCTATACTTTGAAGTTCGTGAGATTTTGCGTCGCAACGGCAATCGTAAGAACTTGCTACAATCAGGTTCATCGGATCGGAAACTACAAACTCCAGCCGATAAGTTCGCTAGTCGATTCAATGGGAATGGTCTTGACAGAGTTTCATCGCGCAAAAGCATTATCGACAATTTCAAAGATTGGGTTGGAATTGATAGTCATTCTGAGTTTGAATCTCAGAATGATGATGAAACTGATTCTGATAAGTATCATGAGTCTGAGGAGCCTGAGGAGCCTGAGGAGCCTGAGGAGCCCGAGGAGCCCGAGGAGAGAGACGTTGCTTCTGGTTCTGAGGATTCTTTCTACAGCGGGGACAATGATTCAACTAGGAAAGTGGAAAACATCAAAGTGAAAGCAAAAGAGTTACCTGAGCCAGTTAAGTCTAGACCTGTTCGAAAGATTAAGAAGCAGAAAAAATAGTTTCTGACCTCACGCTCGTTTGCATTGACCTGTATTTACTGTTTGCGCATTGTACACCACACGTCTGTTTCGCTTTACCTGCAGTTCATTTTAACGCGTTTCATATATCTACGACGAGCAAACGGGGAGTGGAGCGAGCCCTTTGTGATTCGATTGTGAGTAAATTATGAGGGGTAAAAAAACCTCTTCGTGTAATAGTAAACCATTGAATCATCCACAAACATCGACCAAATGATTGATTATAGAAAATCAATTAAATGGTAACTATTTCAAAATTTACCGATCAGTCTAAGTTTGCTCACTAAAAAATGATTGAAAAATTAAAAAAAATATAACGTCAAAAAAATACTTGAAATAGGATCGATAACTGAACCAATTCACCACAATCAATATGTTTACTGTGGCATCACTTGAATACCTTGAACCTTCCACACTCAGACAATGGATGGTGCAAAATTGTACGAATAAAGGCTCCAAATTTCTAGTTGTCGACGTTAGAGATACGGATTATATCGGAGGACATATAAAGTCAAGTCTACACATTCCAAGTTCAAGCGTTCCAAGTCAATGTCCTGAAATTTTACAAAGTATAAAGGATATCGATGCTGATAGCGTTGTCTTCCATTGTGCACTTTCACAACAACGTGGACCTTCCGCAGCAATGAGATTTGGTAGATATCTTAACGAACTTATGGAGAATGCTTCCGGGGAGAAAAAAATTCCAGAGAACTTACAGATATATATTTTGAGAGGGGGATTTGTTAAGTGGCAGGAGTTGTATGGAGGGGATCCGTCAGTGACTGAGGGTTATTTAGAGGATGTGTGGAGGTTTGGTTATTAGCGAACAACAAGCAAGCAAAGCCCGAGTTGAGCTCCAATCGGTAACTCCTCGCTCACTTATCGTTTGATCATAATTTTATCATTGCTATCTCATTACATTTTCATTAATTCCTCAATACTAACAAAAACCCGACTCTTCAAAACAGCAATTGACGGTAAGACAACAAACCGAAGACTAATAAGAGATGTGAGGCACCAATGTTATGTGGTCACTCGGTGTTTCAATTAATCATTATTAACTCATCATTGAATCATCATTCACTCACCTTCACTCACGACTCGATTCGCTCGTCGTTCGCTCGTCGTTCGTCATTTGGTGGTTCTCTTTTGCCTCTTCCTCCCTTTCTTCTTTGTCTCGTCATCCGCTTTTTCCCCTTCCATCACATCACTCCTTCCTTCATTTCTCAGCTTCGATGTCGCATCCTTCAACCGCTTACCCATCATAATCTCTCTCCTTCTCCTAACCATCTCTACTGGGAAAAATTCCTCGATGGTGGCTTGAGGCTTATTCAAATTCTTGATCAAAGGTAGCAAAATTTGATCAACTTTGTCCTGTTTCCAACCCACATTGAACATCAGGAATGTCCTTAACTTGTCTAGATTAGGATACCCCCATTTGAATTCGGTCTTATCATGATCCACCTCTGGTCTTAAATAGGCTTCGAATATCTGTTTATCAGGGAATTCGGACGTCAAAAACAATGAAGACTTGTTTAATGCTTTTCTGAGCTTCCTCTTCACTGAAGTTTCAGTACTTTCATCGATCTTACCGCTTTGATATCGTAACCACCATGCTTTGAAATTTTCAAGATTTTTGAATTCAGCAAGAACTTCCATAGCCGAAACTTTTCCAATTCCTTTCAATCCTTCCGTGTAATCACTACCAAGCATGATTGCCAATTCAATGAGTTTTTCTCTGTTCAATCCCAAATCACGCTCCAAATCTTCAACTTGATAGCATTCAACGAAATTCTTCTCGTTGAACATGTTTTTGTAGATACGATCACCTCCAAACAAGAAACAATCAGAATCATCGGTAATGATACCATCAACTAATTCCAATGTAAGCAGTTCAGCACATTGAGCTTCCGCTTCCATCGGTGCAGTAATAAATGGGATACCAAACCTTGATAACAGATCTTGAATATCAAGAATCATCTTAGTGGTCACTTCATCAGCGTCTCTTTTTTGTTTTTTCAAAGTCTCTTGCAACCTAACCTCATCGTCCATAGACCAAAAGGATCCAGACACAGACGATCGATTTCCCGCCGACGAGTCGAGCGAACCAACAAACCTTTCATAAGCAACTTCTTCATTTTGCAAGTTTTCCTCCAGTGCATCTTCTTCATCATCGGAAAACACATAATCTATTGCTGCTGTATTTGCAGTTTTAACACCTTTTCCAGTGAGTTGATCCTTGATACTGACGGGTGTGAGCATCTGAAGAGAGGCAGCCGGGGATTCGTCTTCAATAGCGTGGGTTGATTCAGCATGCTCTTTCTCATTGACAGAAGCTTCCTTGACATGTTCCACCTTGCCTTCATTCAGTACAGGAGGTATATCGACCTCATCTTCATCTGAGATAACCGGCTCATCATCCAAATTTATAACCTCACTTTCCAAATCGATAACATCTTGTTCATTCGGATCATCAAGATAATTGTCCAGATCTTTATACGAAATCAAACCCGCTTTCTCATCTTCCGTCTCTTCAATGATCCTACTCGAAATTGGAACATCATTGACAAATGGCTCCTTTGAAACATTACTACTGAACCAGCTGGGAAGAGGCAAAACCCCTTTTTTTGAAGAAATTGCCTTGTCATCCTCATCATCTATTTCGACAACATGTTTCTCTTCCTGAATCTTGGGTTGCTCAGGTACTGGGTTTTCAATCAAGAGTGACTCCAAACCACCACTTTTCTCCTCATTTTTCTTCTCAGCTGATGTCACAGTAGAATCACCGCCACTGCCACTCCCGAAAATGGAATTCTGAAAAGAGAATTTGGGCAATTTGAAACTGTTCTTTTGGGCCATATTACTTTCGAGCGACTCCTTTGATAAAATTAGTGGTGGCTCATTATCACCAAACATACTCTCAAAAGTGCCACCAGAATTCGACTCACTGTCTCTCAAAGCCATATATTCTTGCTTGGAACGTTCTATAGCTTCTTTAAGATCTTCTTGCTCAAAAGCTTCCAGCTGCTGCTCTTCAGTCAACTCTTCCGGTTGCACAGGCTTTTGAGAAGCTTTGTTCGATCTGTTCGTTTCAGCATACTCGTAGATGGATTTGATGGTTGCCATAACCGAACTCTCTTCATCAGTACCTTGTCTGCGATCATCATCATCACTTGAGTTGTCTTCTACAAAAATTGGAGCAGACCGTAACGAAGGATCCAGGAATGACTTCATCTCGTTGGCCCTACTAACCTTTTTTTGCTCCGAGACATCCTCTAACTCCAAATCCTCAAGGTCATCGCTATCCAACTCGTCGTCACTATTTTCATCCACTTTTATCGCATTCATCTCGTTCTGTCCCTGAACATCGTCCTTAGAAATGGATAAAGTATAACCACTTTCATTTTTTTTCAAATCATAAGCCCTGTGAATATCTCCTGCAATTCTCTTGGAAACAACATTTTTATCATCTTTATCCATTCCGGTGGCATTCATCAGCCTCTGAGTCAGAAAGTTCCGTTTCTGAACCATTTGAATTTGAAATTTCGAAAAATCCATGCTATTGGGAAATAACGTCTCTAACTGTTCTTTTGTATAACCCATTCTCAGTCTCGATCGAAGTCTCAAGTGCGACAGAATAATGTACTGTGTGGATAATGGAAGTCTTGAAAATTCCGCAGAGTTCGGATCAATAGTGTCAAGATCGATATCAGCAATTTCGTCCTGCAAATTGGCAGTCAAACGTTCATACTCATAATCTGTAATCATTCTTTTATCTGATTTCTCAATTTTGAAACTGTCAATTTCAGGTAAATCATATTCGTCTTGCCTCCTAAAGAGAAGAGCACTTTTATCTGTTTCCTCTTTCTTTGGAGGTACTTCTTTGGCACCCTCCTGATCAAAATAATTGTTATCCTCATAATATTCAGCAAACTGTAATTTTTCCGTCGAAACCTCTTTTCTGATAGCTTTCGATTTCGGGGAAGCTTTTTTGTTGACTGTTGTATCTGCTTGCTGTTGTAATTGTTTTGCCAACAGCCTTTGAGCCATTTGCTTTGCGGTTTCCTTATTACCCTCTCTTTTCTCTCTTCTTTTTGTAATAGTCTGTCTCTTGAGAACGGGAGCCCCACCATCAAAAACAAACACAGGACGAATTCCAAAGTATAGAAGCTTGCAAATCCGGCGAAAGAAACCTACAATGTGTGAGTTCACCATCTGATTTCCTTCAGAGTCTCTAACGGCTTTCAGAAATTGGTAGATCCAAATCGACGCATCAACGGCCAATCGTTTTTTGTTCAGAGCCTCGAGGCGCACAGGTCTCGCCGTGGGGCCCACGATATCCCAGAGACCATGAACACCCATTGTGACATTGTTATTATTGGGGAAAATGATATTTAGGGAAGAAAGCAATAGAGGGCAAAAAAATAAAACATGATTTGAATCTTTCTGAGATAGTTTATCTTCAAGCTTCTGCGTCGATCGACGCGTCGAGTGCATTATTTTTTCTTTCACTTCCGCTGCCCTTTTTTTTTTCCTTCAAAAATTAATAGAGAATCGCACTAAAAAAAAAAATTCTTTGATTGAACTTAACTAGTTCAAACTCATTCAAACCGAGCGAACTCATACTCTTTAAACATCCCAGGGCGCTCCAACGTTAGCTTCCATAAATACACATAATAAGACACAGAGTTCTCAATCAACTAGCCAAAAGACAGCAATGGCAGACTATAAAGTGAGTAACGCTTAATTCGAGCACCTGAAAAAAGGGGGGGGAGGCAGCGCCAAATACTAACAGTGAAATGTTGCGTTGCCTCGCGTTGCGCCGACATCTTCAGTTACAAACACCAATAGCATCCAAAAGAAAGCTGAACCAGGAGTTCGTGGTGGCATACAGCCCTGAACACCCGCACTCGATGCCGAGTTTAGCAACAAACAGCAAGTCGCAACGAAAGTTTGTACCACAGTTTGGAGCAAACAATGAACCAAAAGCTTGCTATAATTTGTTTAGAGAATTCTCTAAACCTAACAAAAACAGCGATAGTATGGAGGATCAACCAGTGTTTCATGTATCAGGGTCTCCGGTGGCTATTGGGTCCTTGACTCCTTTTTTGCTGGCGGGCCAGCAACACCGCCAACTCAGTAATAACACTTCACCAAGCAAACAGCGTCAGCAACAACCAGACAACAACTCTCCTCTTTCTCCGTCTGTTCAACCTATATTCATTCTGCAAAGTGATCATGATAGAGATATGCTTTCTCATGGAGACCTACAGAAGTTTCCCTCGGAGTTTAATCCAAGGCAAGCCGCCAACATGCCTCATAAGGAGAAAGTGGATAAATGGATCGTCAACGTCCCTGCTTATCCCAGTCAAGTCAAAGAAAGCTGGTACAACGAATGTTATCAACCAATGGTGGAGCTTTCAACTGCCACTACTCCTGAAGAATCAGAAGTGGACTTCACCAGCCGTCAGGACATCATTGAATTTCAGTCGAGATTGATCACTTTTTTGGTCAATAAATCTTACTATAACGATC
Organism: Ogataea pini; assembly: GCA_003707665.2. NCBI lineage: Eukaryota > Fungi > Ascomycota > Pichiomycetes > Pichiales > Pichiaceae > Ogataea > Ogataea pini. The sequence continues at coordinate 108,342 of PPKL02000018.1, read as the reverse complement.
CATCAGAGGAAATCAACCGCGGAGACGAGTTTGAAGAGGCCAACCACGCGGCAGAGTATTCCTATGACACAAATGACTGTGATTACAACTACCAAGATGGAATTTATTGAAGGATGTCAATGACGATAACGATGATGACGGCGACGGCTTCATACAGAATTGTTACGTATTTTTCTATTAGTTTTTTTTTTTTTTTTTTATTATTAGTTTTCCAGTTATACAAAGTTTGATTGTATTCGCTTGTTTGTTTTGTTATCTCTTCATCCCTTCCCTTTCTATACCGCTTTCCACTACGAGTGTCAATGCATTCAATCATATTAAACCGATTTGGTGTTACTGTGCTGAAAATTAAAGTGGCTACCAAAAATTTGAGCTTGATGTGCGGCTCATAAATTTTCGAGCTAAAAAAAAACAAAAAAAAACCAGTTTGATGGTAATTTTTCACAGCTAGATAACAGAATGAATAGTCTTTAACTTATACCGGACAGACACCGCTCACCATGACTCAAACAGCTGCATCTGCCACAGTGCTTTTGAATCGAATCTTGTCGTTAAAGGAGTCGTCGCCTTTTCTTCTAGCACTCGATACGCTCCAGCAATCGTCTTTCCATTTGACCAATGAGCTCGTTCACAAGGTGACGTCCGGGCCAAAAATCCCGATTGTGTATTTGTCGTTTGAAACCACAAACAAACCAACAAACGTCGATGTTTTTGTGCCTTGCTTGGGACTTACAATGCTTGAAATCGGTGCCACGCTGGCAAAACTTGACTTTTCAACAAAAACTCTTGTCATTGTGGATTCATTCAACTACTTGCCAGAATCGGACTTAAACAAATTTTTGGGGTGTGTGATTTCTCCGCAAACAGTGATATATGGCACTTATCATACCTCTGTGCCGACAACAAAACAATCTGCAAGTCCAAACTCGCCTAGTCTATTGTCACGTCTTTCATTTGTGGCTACTACCATGTTCCATATCAAACCTGTATTGAATCCGACGATTGACGAAGAAACGCTTGAACACATGAGCGGGGAGTTGAATCTCGCCGTTGGTGTGGCGAACAAGTCTGTTTTTGATGTTCAGATGGTTTATCGTAGAAAGTCGGGACGTTCATTGGTTTACGAGTTTACGATAGATAGTTCTAGACATGAGTATAAGATCAGACAGGCCGAAACTGTCGAGCAGAGCGATGAAGCTCAACTTTTGGAAGGTTTGACGACGTTCAATTTGACGACGACTCAGAGACAGAAAATCGCTAAAGATCAGGTTGATTTGCCGTTTTTGGAAGCACAACAGTCTCTTGGATCTGTGGGAGGTGCGATTGTGTATGAGTTTGAAAAGGATGATGATTATGATGAGGAGGATCCGTATGAGGATCCATTTTGAGTGAGCGACGAGCGAAGCGAATCTTGAGGAAGTCTTGAGTGACGAGGGAGTGAGAAGTAATGAGAAGTAGTGAGAAGGAGTGAGAAACAGTGAGGGGTTTTCTCACCTACTGGAAACTCCAAATCAATTGATTAATACAAAATTATCATACTCGCATGTCAGTAAACTAATTACCAACAAAGCAAAGCGAACCCTCCATCACAACTCGCTTCGCTGGTCGTTTGCTGGTCGTTTGCCCGTCGTTTGCTGGTGGAAATTAATAGCTCTATTCAATACTCGCTATCAACAAGTTTGCTCTTCATCCTCGGCTGGTGTCGTTGCCGATTGTCTAGTGGTCTTCTTGCGCGGCCACAAACTTGGTAGCTTGATGAATTGGAACCGTGGCTCGATACATCGTTCGATGAACCAGTTTCTGAGTACATTTTCAATGATAGAGCTCACACGAGGGATGTTCTCAAGCTTTGTGCGAGATCCAATGAGCGACTTTATGTCGAACTCAAGACGAAAATCAGGACTAAACGAGAACATAAGCCCGACCGAGTTGTCGTTGGACGTATCGGCCGCAGGCGGCGTTGTGTTGGACTCGCCAGCATCTGTAGAAGCAGTTTCGTCGGCATGGTCCTCGTTTGGACGGATAAAAGAGACAGTAAGACACCCTGAGAAACGAACGATCGATACCGAGAGTTTGATCGGCAGCGATGCGCTCAGCGGCCGTGGTTGATTTATGAGAAGTCGAGTCTCCACTCCAAGCGTAAAAGTATCAGACACATCAACGTCGATTTTGGCTTCCAAACGACCGTCATTGTTGCGAATACGACAATTGCTAAAAATTGGGAAGTCGTTACCGATACTGATCTCGGAAATGGTGATTTTATCAAGAAAATCCGGGATCAATGGCGAATTGAAAGCTTCATTAAGCGAGCGGTGTATGTTGTTATTATTCAACGCCTCATTCCGGAATTGCGAGATCATTTGAGCCACTAAAACGTTAAACCAATCGAGAGATTCTGGCTGGTGAATACCAACATCATAGTATGTTTTCTCGAGAATGAGCTCGATTGTCGACTCGTCGCCCTCCTGCATGTGCGAATTGTTTGCTAGCGGATTCGATTTTCCCGTGAGAAGCGGGACTTTCATTTTTTTCGATGCAGCTGCCGAAGTTGGTGTAGATTCACTGAATACAAAGAATTTGATAAACATCACCATCAGAACAATCACTGATAATTGACCAACGATAAGACCGTGTGTAAATGACCACGACGATTGCGGCAAAGCTATCAATGCTTGTCCATTTGGTGATATAACAAACTGTTGTGGTGCCAGCGTTGCCACATGTTGTTGTTGCTGCTGCTGCTGCTGTTGTTGTTGTTGAATGCTCACTAATGCTTGGGAAAGATATTCTTCCATTGACAGCAGCGTGGCGGTCGCCGAGTCAGGCACAGTCACTCCCGTCATATCCACAGACTCGTCTGCAGCGGCTGTGTCTTCCAAGGTCATTTTTTGTTGGTGGGAGCGGGTGATTTGGAGGTGGTAAGATGGTCTGGATGGATTGGTGGTTCAAACTTAAAATATTTTTATTTGAACTGGTGTATAGATGTACACCTCGCACCAACCAACGATGAGCGAAGCGAGCATCAACCGCTTCGCTCATCGTTTTAGGCTCAACTCAAGTTGCACTCAGGTTAAGACGGCAATGATCTGGCAATTGACAGTCTCCGTTGAGTTTATGAGCTATGTAATAATATGATTTTCCAATATAATTCGAGGAACGCGGATTCAGGTGAGTGAGGAACGACGCAAGTAAGGATTATTACGTCTTTCCATTATCATTGGCCCCAACTCGGTCTATCTATAAAAAATCTTCCGGCTCCTCATGTCGAATGATGAGTATCACATGACTCGTTAATTTTTCGCTGGCTCGATGTTCGTTATGCATACAAGTATGGATGAGTGAATTGAATTGTTTCGAGAAGCTGTTCGCCGTTAGATTTATCTCGCTCCATCCTTCACTCCTCCACTCATGACTGGCTTCGCCTGTCATTCGTCAGACTCATTCCAACAACCGAAACAAAAAGTTCACTCCAACAGAAGCAGCCAACGCATAACAAACCAATCTTGGTCCATACTGATCATCATATCTCACAGCACGCTTCTTACGGATGTTCAACACCCGGAAAACGTAAACATAAGTGGAATAAATAATCGTCAAAAGAGCCGTAGCATAGAAGAAAGCAGACGTAATAAGGGAAGTCAAATCTCCATAGTTTAGCAGGGTGTGACCAGTGGCTCCAAAAATAAGTGCAATTGATAGCCATGAAAGGAACGTTCTTTCAGTGGCAAAATAAACTTTAGGCTCAACACGAACAACCACACAGATCTTTTTACCCGGTGGTGCTTGATACTTCACGCCAAAAACAGTTCCTTCTGGAACTTTGTTGAACGAATTATCTGGCTTGGTCAGTCTCCTGTACTGCTCAACCAACCAGTTCCACAAAGAATCATCCGTTGCAGAGTCAGAAAGCTCCTCAATACGGTTGTCAGACTCATTGAATGACACGGAACCGTAACCAACACTGCCATTAACACCACTACTGCTTCCAACCAGCTCTTCTTCATCCAAATGGCCGTCTCCACCAGACTCTATCTGTCTTTGACGAATAATACCATAATTCTCATTCCGTTTTGGTTTCTTTATATCCACGTCCATTTGCGGCAACCAGAATGGAATCAAGTCCACCATTTCTGGGAGCAAAGTGGCACAACCATGGATAAACTTGGAAAACTTGGGAACCGCCTCAACAAGGTGCGACGAAACCATATCTTTGACCCATTGTGGTGGCTCCTGGCCCAATTGTGTCTGTAATTTCACCTCCAACACCGCATATGGGAATCTTTCAACGTCTTTTGCTGGCAAGTTCGAGAATGGGAAGTTGACTCCAATATCTGTTCTACGCCAGTTTCCATTAGTCCTATCAACCCCGTCAAAATTATCCTCACGAACCATTGAAAGCTCAGTATCGAGAGAAATACGAACACGTGCATCTCCTGGCAATTGGAAAGCTGTTCTGTTATAAAAGGAACGCATAACAGGTCTCATTTTGTCTTTAATCACACGATATTGAACTTCCTGGGCAAGTCTTTCCAATGAATCGATCTCTTTTAAAGATTTTTTACCCTCTTTACGCATCTTCTCAAATGCCTGGCTAGTGGTGAACTTACCACGCATAAAATCATTCACATTTTTCTCCTTCAATGGGAAACGAGCCTTAACAGATTTCTCACCTGTCCAGTCTTCACGGTGCGTCTTGCGCTCCACAAACACTGTCTCGGCACTCATACCACCGTACCAACGAACACGAATAGCCTCTGCACCTTCTGTCTTGAGCAAACGTCCGTAGTACAAGTCCATGTCAGTGTTATCGTAGTAAATCGAGGTGATTGCGGAGTCTTCCGGCTCGAATTCCTTGTTGGGATTGAAAACAAGAACCGGCAAATGTTTCAAAATAATCAATTTCAACTCAGTAATGTTGTCCGGATGAACCCAGTACTTTGTAGTTTGTCTGACAAAGTTTTGAGTAGAACCACCAGCAGCCGAGTCACCGCGCACAGGGTTACCTCTAGTCCGCACCAAATCATAAAGTCGAGACAAATTAACTATCACCGAGTCGTAATTGTCCTTGTAGAACGCTTTGGTGTTGAGACGGGCCTGGAAAATTGGTTTCAGAGTGAATTTCGTGAGCTTATCGTGTTTTTTGAGGATTTTTTGAAACCCAATATAGTTGAGTCGAGTGAACTTATTAAGGTCATGAACATCTGCAATGATATCACTGAGCTCTTCTTCAAGGTCCTGGAAGTCTTGTTCATAAAAATCCGCTTCTTCTTCATCGGCACGTTTCGAATTCTCAATGGTCTCATCAACAAGAGTCTCCATCTCCTCCATTCTTCTCAGAATCTCCTTGTGTTTGAGAGTGACAAAGTTGTAAATCTTGTCCAATTCACTCTCCAGAGTCTTAAGAAACTCCTCTTCCAGTTTGTTTGACCATTGACCGCTGTTGCGGGTCAATCCGCGTTTCATGAAGTATTTGAGTTCGTCATATTGGATGTAATAGTATGCATACTCTTTGATTAGCGAGGATTTCAATGTTTCTCCAAACTTCATCCTGATATCCTGTGTACAAATACTTTGTAAGGCTCAAAAATATTCTATGTTTGTGTTTTTGACCGCTTGCCAGAGACTCACTGGTTCGAACAAATGAAGAAGAATACAAATTGTTACGGTTTGATGGTTTTTTTGTCACTTTTTTTTCCCCGTTTATCTGCTGCAAAAATGTCTAATCAGAGCACGTGCGTGAAAAATTTACCCAGCCGCTCTGACGACAAGTGAACTGAGCCGTGAGTAATGAATTAACGACGGGCTGATAACCTCTCAAAATGTCACAATGAGGATGACTGTATTGGGTTTTGGTGAATGTTCACTCACGAAAGAGATGGTTTGTACTTCCCTCAATTGCTTGTGGTTGTAGTCCGTACTGCTAGATGTGAACAATCCTTGCTACCTCCTTTAGATGGAATGATTTATCCATCGCAAGCAAACTCATTGGATTGATCAGTTTGTCTTTCCATTAACAAATTACCCAGCTTACCCTATTCATTACGACGGCCTCATTACTCTTGGCCTCCCCCCATGAACCTCTTGAAAACGGTCTTGGTGACTCTGACACCGCTTACATAATCCATATTTTTTCACAAAATAATCACACACACGTATTTAGTGCTTTGAGCTTTTTTCAAGCAGAAAATACTTGTCCATACGTGTCTGGTGATTTTGCTCTTATTGTATTAGCTCAACAATGGTGAGTGTCGCAAATTCAATGTCGACATTACTGAGTCCAGCACAGAGGCGCAATCTGTTTCTGTACGAGAAACGGTTCAAAAGACTGCTAAAGTCCAACAGGAGAATAGTTTGGATTGTCGTGGCACTGTTCCTCATCCATGTCTTTTACAACTTGCGTTTGTCGACTACTTCCGTCAACTTCGACATCGGCGACGAGTATCTTGGAACTTACAAGGAAAAATTCTTGAGAACTATTAGCAACAAGAATGATCTTTATAGCGATGAGTTCTACTATAAGCTCAGTATCATGAGCCACTTGGATGGTCTTGTTCATGAACCTCTTGAGACACCATCTTTCAATAACTCCATCAACCCTCTCGAAATTTTGAAGGAAAAATATCCAGAAAGCGCCAAATTCCGTGATTTGACTTTGCAAGACCAGGCAAACTTGTATTTGAGTGAAATATTGCCAGCCTCGAAATTCAAATTCCGTCCAATTCAGGATAATATTTTCAGAGATGTGTACAATCCGGAGAATTATCTCGAAACCAGGGGTAAAACATGGCTCAAAATCAAGGAAATTCTTACTGAAGATGAGCTTGCTGCTCTTGAGATCAATGATGAAATTATCAAGGATGCTATCCTCAAGATTAAAGATCAAAAATTGAAGGTGAATGAAGTTTCTTCAAACGAAATCAACAACATTTTCACTCATCTCAAGTTCTTTAGCAAAATCTTCATCAAAGAGGACAAATCAAATGATTTCTCTGCTAATGAAGTAATGACTGAAATGTGCAAACATGCAAAAAATGCTCTTTTCCCTTGGTTATCCGGTTATTTTCCTTCTTTCACCAAATACAACAAGAGGTATGAGAAAACAACTGTTAAACCATTTGGCGAGGAGAACAACCTCTGTTTTGTCAAGACTTTGCAATCAAAGCTTTCTGGAAAAGGTATTGTTATCACTGCTTCGGACGGTCTCGTTCCAGAATTGAGTGGTCTCCTTGCCTTACTTAGAACCTCAAACACTCAATTGCCTATTCAAATTGTTCACAACCACGATTTGGGAATGTCTGCTATTCAAAAACTGGTCGATATTGCCACGGAACCAGTCATGAGACTGCCAAAGAATCAAAAAGTCACCAAGACTCCAGCTTTGGATTTGACATTTGTTGATGTTTCCAAAACAATTGACTTCAGATACAAGCAATATTTCCAGAGATGGGGGATGAAGTTGCTTGCTTACCTGTTCAACTCTTTTGAGGAGATGATTTTGCTCGACACTGACACAATTCCTCTTCTGGCTATCGACCAATACTTCCAGTTGCCTGCTTACAGAGACTCTAGTACTCTTTTCTTCAGAGACAGAGAGGCCAATTCGTTCCTTTATGACGGAATCATGCAATTCTTCTTGAGTTACCTGAACGGAGACGACGAATTTGACTATTTGTCGATGAGCAAGCCTTCTGAATCCACCTTGAACAACCGATTTTTTGCTGAAAAAGCCAGACATTTCATGGAATCAGGACTGTTTGCTGTGAACAAATTTGACAAATTTGACGGTGTTTTGGCAGCTGTGACTATGCAATTTTTCAAGCTGATTTCAGGATCAGTTCATGGAGAAAAAGAATTCATCTGGCTGGGTCAAGAAGTTATGGGTCAGCATTACATTTTCAACAAGAATCCAGCTGTTTCCATTGGCGAACTGACTCAGAATAGAAACAAGAATTTGGTTTCCAAAGAGCTGTGCTCTACTCATCCTGGTCACATTGGTGACGATGGTCAAACTCTTCTTTGGTTCAATTCTGGTTTCTTGACTTGTAAGAAGCCAGAGTCATACTACAAGGATATCAACTTCGAAAGAAACGATGGTAAACAACTTTTGGACTTAAAGAAAGAATATGTTTCTCCTCTTCACATCACGAATGCATTGATTCCTCCACCGGCAGAGTACAGTATCAAGAACGATATGGGAGAGCCGGCTAGAGGCTGGGTTATGACAACTCAATGTGAGAGCTACTTGTGGTGTGCTTACAACGTTATTGGCGGTGGAACTAACTCTAATGTTCCACCTGGAAAAATCATTTCTTTCAACAGCAAAGACACTGAAAAATGGGACGCTATGGGCGAAACCTGGGTCACATATTTCAAAATTGGTAAAGGAAATTCCAAGACCGATCTAGGATTCGTTGAAGACGATGCTTACGACGAATTGGGACTCGACACAATTCAATTGGATGACAATGATTATGATCCTGTTAAAAGTGGAGTTTCTAAAGGTGGATTTGCTTCCAAAAGTGGTAATTTTGATGGTGCGGAAGTTAAGGGAGCTGGTGATTCAAAGTTGAAAAAGAATAACAAAAAAGTCGGTGCTGCTGATCTCGAAGATTATGAAGCCTCGAAGGAGAGAAACAAGGCAACGAAGGCTGCTAAGGCCAAAACTGCTATGAATCTCGAAGACGCCGAGTATTTTGACAACACCGACTCTGAGAAATCGAAGGGATTCAAAGAAACCGACGATTTGGACGCGGACTTCATTGATAGTGATTACGTGGAGCCTGAGTCTCGTCCAAAAGTTTCGTCCAACTTTGCTGGCGGTCATTCGAAAGCCGGCGACGAAGAGGACTCTACCTTGTCCAAAGCTTCCAAGAATGTCAATGACTTTTTCAAGTCATTTGGATTTGGTTCTGGAAAAATTGACCGTAAACTTCTTTCTTCATTCGGTGATGATTCTCAAATGGATTTGGAAGAATTGTTTTCGTCTACCAACAAAACAACAGTTGACGGAGAAGTTGATGTAACGAAGCTTCAAATGATGGAAAATTTGAAGGGGGAGCAAGAACAACAGGCAGAAGAGAAGCATGAAGTTCCCCAACATTGACTTAGTTTAGCGTAAATGATTTTATATGTGTATTTTGTGCTTTTTTTTATAGTTTATGTGTTTTAAAGTGTTTAACTGACCAGCGGAATTGATTGTTTCTCTGGCGTGCTATCTGATTGCAGTCGTATTATCATGTTATTGTATTATCACTGACGACTCGCTTCGTTCGTCATGAGTGTCCACTACGTAAACCTAAGCCTCTCTAGTTGATTTTCCACAGCTCCAACCCCAAAATCTTGAACTTACTATCCTCACTCAGTGGCTCGTTTCCAAAAGTATCGACAGTATCAGAAGCACCACTTTCAAAATCACCGCTAACCCAGAGCCCAAACTTGCCTCCTCCAGATCCTATACTGATGAACTCATGGTTCGAGTATATGATGAAATCGTTCAAAGAAGTGTATGGGAACACTTTTAATCTTAGTTGTTCGCCTTCATCTTCAAGGGTGTTCATATTTTTGATCGTATCTTTTTCGGCTTTCCATAAAAAACAATCTCCGTTACCATAGTAATGTTTGCGATCGAGTTGACGCAAATAATCATTCAGATAAGCCCCAAAAAGACGATGATGCGAGTCTAGAATCACAAGTAAATATCCTTTTCTTCTCACTGTGCTTTCCCCCACTGGTGGCTTGGCTCGACTATACAGAGTGTTCAAAGATGTTCCATCTTGCTCCAGCGAATACAAGAGCCTCCAATTGTGGGATACCTGTAATATGGCAGGGATGTGTTGCCGGAGCTCTTCGGCGAGACCAACCTCAAGTAATTTGTGCTTTGTAGATTCCTTATATCCTTGGAGTTCCAAAGGTGTGAGCGGTGGTTCGTCTTCGGTATCGTAATAGTTGTAATCTGTTTTTGCAGAGCCCATATCAGGCGAGTAAGACTCAGGTTCAGGTGACGCCGTCTTAGATCTCAGCCCAGAGCTAAACACTGACCTCAATTTATCTATCCTTCTAGACCGCGACATGGTTGGACGTTGCGAGCTCTGATCACTGTTGATTATTCCAATGCAAGTTTGAGAAGCTGTAATCATGATAGCGATATCAAAATGTAAGTATACTTTTTTTTTACGAAAAAATTAAATTAAAAAAATGTAATCAGCCACGCAACATAACAAATTGTGGCTGATGCAAACCGGCGGTTCAATGTGGCTGAAATCATCGTCAGCGTCAAGAAAAAGGGGGTAAAAGGGAGAAAAAAAGAAGGATCAATTATATATACATCCCATTCAACTTCTTCAAAACTCATACTTACCAATGGAAAAGTCATTGCTGGGTCCTGAAAACCCGGAAATCTTTGATTTCCTTAATACGACTCAAACAGGAGCAGCACACAGCTCCGTGGGGATCTCGTTTGAGTCGTTTCTGTCCTCATTAATATTCTCTCTGATCTACTGTTCCCTCCAAGTGATAATTTTCTCATACTTAAGAACCCGTTTCAAAGCGTTCTACCAACCGCTTTGCTACTGTATGCCAGATGATCTCAAAGTCGAGCCATTGAGCGATGACTTGCTGGCGTGGGCCAAGCCAATTATTTACACTCCAATTGAGAATTTTTACAAGCTGGGACTGGACTCATACTACTTTTTGAGGTTCATGTACACCTTACTGATTCTTTTTGCTGGACTTGCATGCATTAACATCCCAATTCTCGTTCCAGTCAACCTTCTGGGGGGTGATGACCTTACCAGCCGCAACGTTCACGGATTAGATCGGATTTCAACATCGAATATTTCGTCTCGGAATACAAACCGTTACATGTTCCATTTTCTGCTTGCAATTTTTGTTATTCTCTGGTTCCATTATGTTTTGATATACGAGCTCAAAAACTGTGTCAAACAACGGCAAAATAGTTTGATTCTCAGCTCCAAAATCAAGTCCAAAAAACAACAGCTTTCCACTATTCTCGTCGATAACATTCCTCCTTATTTGAGAAACGAAAAACGTCTCAGAGAAGTTTTCAAACTGGTTCCAGGTGGAGTACGGAACATTTGGCCTGTTAATGATTATTATGAGATTGACACTCTGGTAAAAAAGTTTCAAAAACAGCGAACTACCCTGGAATTACTAGAACTAGACACGATCAAAAAAAATGTCATATCCCTTGCTTCAGAACAAGACATCAAATGTGTTCGTGCTAGTATTCACAAACCTCTCAAGTTCACTCGCGGGCTCGAAATCGCAATTCCAGGGCTCTGCGAGCTCGTAGATGCTCAGCTCTACACAGTTGAGGTTCTTCAGTCATTGACCAAAGAGATCGCTGAAATTCGACAGAAAGCTCTGGCTACTGGAATAGATGGCACTAAACATGGGAAAGCTTTTATACAATTCAATAGCATGTGCGGTTCTTATTTTGCAAGTCAAATTCTTTTGAGTGAGACTCCAGGAGAACTTAATTGCAAGATTGTAGAAATGGATTCAGAGGATTTGATTTGGGATAATGTGGTATCTTCGGGCCAGAAAATATCTTCAACAGTTTGGAATGCTCTCATTTTTTTTGTATCCATATTGGTTATTATATGTTGGGTTATTCCTGTTGCATTTGTTGGATCAATCTCACAATTACCGTACTTGACTACTTTGATCCCTACAATCAGCTGGCTCAATGGATTGCCTGATTTTTTAAATGCCTTCATTGCAGGTATATTACCAACAATAGTTCTTACATTTCTTACATGCATTGCCCTTAGCATTTTCAAATTGCTAGCATATAAAAGAGGCAAGTTGGTAGGAGCACAATTGGAAATGAGTTTACAAAATTGGATATTTGTGTTTCTGTTCTTCCACTTGTTTATCGTGATCACTATTTCTTCAGGACTTATAGTGGTTTTCGAAAGATTTTTGTGTAATCCGTCCACCATCCCAGCAATGGTTGCACAAGATTTCCCAAAGGCATCAAACTTTTTTTTTTCCTTTTTCATCTTGAAAGGACTTACATGTTTCGGGAATAGTCTGCTTCAGTTTTATCGTTTCATCACCGATGTTTGCGTTGGTGGAGTTATTGATCGGACGCCAAGGCAGAAATTCAACAGAAGAATGAATCTTCCACAGGCAAGTTGGGGACTGACCTATCCGACTTTTTCAGTCTACGGATCAATTGGGATGGTTTATTCTGTGATATCCCCGCTGATTTTAGTATTCTGTTGTGTGAACTTTCTAATGGACTTACTTTCCTACAAGTTTTGTTTGCTTTATGTTTTTAAGACAAGAAACAAGTCGGAAACTTATGGGAAAATTTACTCGATTGCTTTGAGACAACTGTATGCAGGGATATACAGTCTTGAGGTGTTTTTGATAGGTCTTTTTTTCCTTGTGCGGGATAATAACGGTGAAAATACTTGTTTTTTGCTAGGAATTATGATGGTGATCGCTCTTATTCTTACGATCTGGGGACACGTGACCATAAATCAGCGGTTTGAGACGAGTTTATCGAGGATGCCATTACAAATGTACGAGATGATGGCAAGACAAGATGAGCAAGAGCCCGTTTGTCTTACTGCGGAAGAGGAGCTTGAATTACGATTGCAATTCATGCATCCCTCGTTTCGATTTGATCCTGGAGGTCAATGTATTTGGATTCCTCGAGACGAGTATGGAGTGAGCGAATGCGAGAAGAGCAAGCTAGAAGCGATGGGATTGAAAGTTTTCGACAGGGGCTGTTCGATTGACAGCAAGGGCAAGTTGCGGCTTTTGCAGTCGCCTCCTGACTACACGTTCAATTGAAATGAACGTGCATTTCGGCATTTGGAAGGGGTCTTGAGAGCTTTTAGCCAAATAAAACGGGTAGTCAAGCTGCATGTGAGATTTCTTCTGTGCGCATAAACGCGCGCGCGCGCTGGGTTTCAAGGACAAAAAAACTTAGAAAAAAAAAAATAGATAAATATTATGATTTTGAAAGCTGAAACCAGCCTCCCGTATCATAATTACCGGATTAGGTAAAATATAAACATCATGTATAAACTTATACTTCCGAATTGGGAGCTGTGAGATTCAAAGCAAACCCAGATGACACCCGATTACAGAATTCAAAGAAGGTGTCAGACAACATGTTCGAACTGAAGTGGCTCTGAACTAACAGCGTCGTGTGCTGGAATCAACTGGCGTTTGTTTATTTCTCGTAGGTATGCGCTGGCACGCGCTGGTGGTGCGCGGTACGCGGTTTTCATCCCTTTGGAAGGCGGAGTAACTTGTGCGGCTCGGGATGAGAAATTATGCACACAATAAAGCTGTGCCCCGAGACCAGCGTGAGCAATTGATTTTTCACGGATCTGATGCATAAATATGCAGAAGGTGTTTATTTTGCGCGCGATGAATATCGGCGTAAGCCATCTTTTTTTTGGCACATTATTTTTAGATCAATTTGTTTGGGATGTTATGGTATAAATCGAGGGTGTTTTCCGAGACGCGGACTCCAACACTGAACAAAAAAACCTAGTTGAGCTTCAGAGGGACTACATTAACGCTTCGGTACGCTTTCAAACACCACTACACAATAGACATTAAGAACTATGCTTTCGATAAAAACGAGCGCCCTGTTGCTTGCCTCGATGCTTTCGAGTGCAGTCCCAGCTCACGCTGAATCGGTGTCTTCCACTACAACGTGCAACCCGCTGAGTACCACGGCGTGTCCTGCAGACAGCGCTCTGGCCACTGGAATCAGCGTAGACTTTACTGAAGAGAGTGATTACTTTTCGGTTTACTCGACTCCAGACAGGATCTCCTACGACGACGACGGACTTACACTGACTCTTGCTGAAAGATTTGACAATCCTTCGCTAAAGTCTAATTTTTACATCATGTTTGGTAAGATCGAAGTTTTGCTCAAGACTGCAAATGGTACCGGTGTCATTTCTTCCTTCTACTTGCAATCGGACGATCTCGATGAGATTGATTTAGAGTGGTTTGGTGGAGATGGTTACGAGATGCAAAGTAACTACTTCTCTAAAGGAAACACCACCACCTATGACAGAGGTGGATATCACAAGATGGAAGATCCTAGAGCAGATTTCCACAACTACACACTTGACTGGACTAAAGATGCTACCACTTGGTACATTGATGGTGAAGCTGTCAGAACTCTCGAAAGTAACGCTGCTGATGGATACCCTCAATCTCCTATGTACCTGATGATGGGCATTTGGGCTGGTGGAGATTCCAGCAATGCTGCTGGAACCATTGAATGGGCTGGAGGAGCCACTGATTACTCTGAAGCTCCATTCTCTATGCACGTTAAGAAGCTTGTTGTTGTGGACTACTCTACTGGATCTGAATACAAGTACGGCGATCAATCTGGTGACTGGACTTCGATTGAGGCCGTTGACGGTTCAATTAACGGCAGACAAGAGACCGGTGATGTTGAGTTTGCTGCTCTCGTTGCTGGTGATAGCGATGACTCCTCTTCTTCAGGCACCTTGACCAAAACCTCAGGATTCTCTTCGGTTCTTCACATCGGCACCTCAGTGAACACAGCCAAGAGATCAACTCCCGAGACCACAGAGACTACAAAGACCAACAAAAAGTCTGGTAGCTACAAGAAGTCTGCCACTGTTTCTACAAACACTGACACGACACTTGCGACCAAATCTTCTTCTTCTCAATCCGGAAGCTCCTCTTCAATCAACTCTGTTTCCAACACCAACGGTGCAGGTCAAGTCTTCTCGAACGGACGTTTGACTACAATTGCTTCGATTGTTCCAGTTGCTCTGTTTGCACTGATTCTTCTATGATTTCTCCATGCAGGAGGCCGCGCTGCATGTGGTTATTCTGTGTCTTTTCTAAACAAACACCGGTCTGGCTGTTTGCCAGGCTTTCTATTTCTTCAATAGGCCGCTGCATTTTTTTCCCTTTCACGATGAAAGGGCAGGACATCGACTTACATTTGGTTAATTACGAGCTTATAGTTAGATTTAAATGTACGTTAAATAACAACCGAAAAACGAGTGAAAACATAATTTGATTTGTCATGAGAAGAGCGATAGACGATGAGCTGCGGACTCCCACGACAAATTTGGTTCAACTGCTTGAGTTTAGCAGTTACTCAAAAAGTCATTGAAATAGCGGAACGTGTTCCTAAACTAGACAGTCTGATGTTATTTGATGTATGTCGATATTCTTTACGCAACAGCTTGAGAGTCTTTGCATACACTACTTCAGTGCGCGTGTTCGAGAATGCAACAGAGAAAGCAGCCATATTTGGAGTAAAGAAGAAGATTGTTGAAGGTGTATTACACCGGACGATTGGCCCATCTTTGAGTTACATATTTCAAGGGAAAATAATCTGATATGTTATTAAATGATTAAACGATTACGTGATCAGATCAGTCAAGCCAAAAGAAGTTCAAACCATCAAAGAACAACTATGGAACGTGAAACCGGAGAATTTCGTGGAAGGGTACTTTGCTTTTCTTGCTAAAATGATCAACATCATCAAGGCAATAGAGGCGGATAGATTTATAGCAGGGAAAAAACTTATGAACGCTGCTTATTCGTATCATCAGGCCCTGAAAGAGTTGTCCGGAGGTACGATAAAAAAGTTGGGCCGAAAGCGAAGTTTTACAATCTTGCAGATGTCGCGAGATTACCGCAGGTGAGCACTGTGAAGCATCGTGAGTACCTTTTATTCATGTTGCTTTTTCTCTATCTCGATCTTTCTTCAGGTCCTGATGTTGTAGCTTATTTCAATCGTTGATAAGATAGCGGTGCACAGCCTGAAAAATATGAATTTTTTTTTTTTTTCTCTTGAAAATTTTTTTTATTTTTTTTCTTCCAAAAATTTCATGCTAGAAAATTACAATATGGAATAGATTTTGTTACTTTTTGTCATACTATCACTTAATAACAACGGATCAAAGATGTCGAAGGATAAGATCAAGGACAAAAAGAGAAAGGCTGATGATGTGGAAGAGGTTATTCCTAAAAAGTTGAAGAAGGACAAGAAGGACAAGAAGGACAAGAAGGACAAGAAGGACAAGAAGGACAAGAAGGACAAGAAAGACAAGAAGGAAAAGAAAGAAAAGAAGGAGAAGAAGGAGACAGAAACTGTTGAAGAGCCGACTCCTGCTATTACCTATGCTCAAACAGAAATTGACGAGTTCATCAAAGAAAACGAGGTGAGCATAGAAGATCCTAAGAAATTAGGTTTGGTGCCCGCATTGACCTTTGACGCTTTGAAATCTTCTAAGATCGACTCTAGAATTACCAAACATTTGACAAAATTTCCAAAGCCAACTCCTATTCAGAGTGTGACGTGGCCATTCTTGTTGAACGGATCAGACGTGATCGGTGTCGCCGAAACAGGTTCTGGTAAAACTTTTGCATTTGGTGTTCCAGCTATTGATCATGTGATTAAGTCGAACTCCAAAGATTTGCAAGTTTTGGTTGTTTCTCCAACTAGAGAGTTGGCCACTCAAATTTACGACAATGTGAAGGATGTGACCGATTCGGTTGATCTTAAGTGCACATGTGTTTATGGTGGTGTTCCAAAAGATGAGCAAAGAGCCAGTGTTAAGACTTCTCAGTTTGTGATTGCAACTCCAGGAAGATTGATTGATTTGATTGACGAAGGTTCGATTAAGCTTGACAAGATCAACTACTTGGTTCTGGACGAAGCCGACAGAATGCTTGAGAAAGGATTCGAAGAGGACATCAAGAAGATCATGAAGATTACCAACGGTAACAGACAAACGCTCATGTTCACTGCTACCTGGCCAAAAGAGGTGAGAGAACTGGCTTCTGCATTCATGAACGACCCTGTGAAGGTTACTATTGGTGACAGAGATGAGCTTTCTGCCAACAAGCGTATTCAACAGATTGTTGAAGTGATTGATCCAAGAGACAAGGAGAAGAGATTGATCCAGCTTTTGCAAAAATACCAGTCGGGATCTAAGGCAAATGACAAGATTTTGATTTTTGCTTTGTACAAAAAGGAGGCCACGCGGGTCGAGAAGACTTTGAGCTACAAGGGTTACAAAGTTGCTGCTTTGCATGGAGACTTGAGTCAGGTCCAAAGAACACAGGCTTTAGATAACTTCAAAAAGGGTCAGTGCAACCTCATGCTTGCTACAGATGTTGCTGCCAGAGGTTTGGACATTCCAAATGTGAAGGTGGTTATCAACCTCACATTCCCTCTCACCATTGAGGATTACGTCCACCGTATTGGTAGAACTGGTAGAGCTGGACAAACTGGTATTTCGCACACTCTTTTCACTGACCACGAGAAACATTTGGCTGGTGGTTTGATGAACATTTTGCGCGGTGCTGATCAACCAGTTCCTGAAGATTTGCTCAAATTTGGTTCTCACACCAAGAAAAAAGCACACGGGGCGTACGGTGCTTTCTTCAAAGACGTTGACATGACCAAGAAGGCTAAAAAAATTACCTTTGACTAAAAACAGGGTATGTAATTTAATCGAGCTAAGCAAGGCTTTGTTTTTGTGGAGTATTATTGATTGTTTTTATGGGCTCTTACTGCGCCGAATAGAAATCACCGTTTTCACCAATAATAGTAAAAAAATCTATCAAGAAGATGATATCTCATATTGTTTTTATCTGTGCGGCTCAAATTGTGCCCAAATGCGCCTCCAAATCCTCGTGTACCGACCAAAGGGGGCTGTGATTTTTTTTTAATCCGCAGGAACGGTTCAGATTTGAGTTAAATAATTTTTTCTTTTTTTATTAAGGGAGGTGTCCTTTAGGTAGATAAAAAGGCAGCCATAAAAGTGTACAAAGTCTCTGATCCCCAAAATCAGTAACACTTCAAAGCTTAACAAACATTCATTATAAATCTACACACAAATCATGATCGTTCCTGCATTTATCAGAGAAAACTGGGAGGACTTCACGGCATCTCTTTATGAGACCGAGTCGGCCGATCTTTGTCCATCAGACATGGTCAATGGTCTTCTTTTCGAAAAAAGAGACTGGAATAATACTGTTTCCGAAACAAAGCAAAAATTCAACTCTTGTATGGACAAGGAGTGGTGCAAAATCGTGGTCATTGTGGTCAGTATTGTGGTGGGAATTATCGTGCTTTGGCTGTTGTACACTATTTTACAAGTTTTGTGTTGCGGAGTTAGATGTTGTCACGCGCTCTTCTGCTGTTGTTGCAGTGGTGATAGAGGTAGAACAAAAGAAGTCGTCTACACCAACGCTCCACCTCCAACCTCTCAAGGACAGGCCTACACAAATCCAAACATGTATTACCACAAAAACCAAGACAACCCATTCGCAGATCAAAATCGGTACAGCAAGCAACAGCAGTATTATGGCTGATTTCACTTCGCGTTCTTATTTTCTTCTTCTTTCGTGATATTTTGTTCCGCGTGTTACACCACGATCGGGTCTGCTGGTGGGTTTATTTCTCTATGGTTCCTCAAAGGATATATACAATATAGTATTGGTTCCAAAATCGGATTTTTTTCGGTCAAGATTGCGTGCAATCTCAAGACATTTTTCTCACTGTAACAGCCCCATCTATGATTTCTTAGTGGCCATGAAATCTTTGTGTGATTTGCAAAAATAAATCACGAAATTTTTGAAGGGATAAAAAGATTCAAAAAAATTAAAGAATGAGGCCAACAGGAATCGAACCTGCAACCCTTCGATTGCACAATTCCAACGAACTTGACTGGAGTCGAAAGCTCTACCATTGAGCCATAGCCCCATCTTCGAGGTTTACTGCAGTAGACGGAGATATCAGCTGCAACAATAAAGGTGTATTCTCAATCAGGCTTGTTCCTCTCGCTCGTCGTTCCCAGAACCAGAAAGATGAAGTTACTGAAACTCACTTCAGTAACAAGTCATAGTTTCCATATCACACAAATTCGAAACAATTTTGAACTTTTTCAAAGTTTGAAATTACCATCCGTACATATATCTGAAAGTTCAAAAGGTTTTAATCGAAGCACAGCATATATACTAGCAAACAACCTCAAAGAATTGGCCATTTTTGTGTCGATCAAAAGTCTCGACTCTCCCATTATACCTAGTTATTTCTAAAATTCTACTATTTTTTTTCACTCTCCTTTCACTTAATTAATTAACCCTCATTATTGTAAACTATAAAGTTTGCCATCCACCAATGTCAACCTGACTTTCCAGCTTGCGAGCTATTTGACTTGGTATGTTATGCTGCAACCAAACAGCCCTGATGAATTCATCGTATTTAGTAACCGATAAATGTAAATCGTGACCTTTTTTAGAGTCTTCATCACTCTCACCATAATCATCCAAATATGGACTTTCCATAAACGATCCTTTACCCTTGTTCAAAAGCAGCATACAATTGTTCCGTGGAATCAAAAATATTCCGAACTCTCCACTGATACACTCCCATTTCACGTGAATATTGCAGGACCCAAGCTGATCTCCATAATTGCTAGATTGAAGATCAACCAGTTTGCTACAAAACAAACAAATAGCAGGATCCACAGGCTTCTCAAGTAAGTTGTTGTAATAAGCATTGAAAAAAGTGTTCAACTTCAGCGGAAGTGTGATCAATTTGATCTGGTTAGGATATGAAACTCTTGCTCGACTTAGCTTGTTTCTATCGGTTTCAGAGATTCCTGTAAACTCTGATAACGGAATTTCTTCCAATACTTGTGTCATCATGGGCAGATTCATCACTGCACAAAGCTTATCGCATTCCAGATCAAAGCTTTCAAGATCAGGCAACGAGGAAGTGGAAAATACAGAGAATCGAATGTACGAATAAATCATACATTTTCTCAAATATGGAGTCATCATTTTCACCAACATGGTGTAAATAACAGTTCCAACTCCAGTAGCTCCGCTCATACTGGTATATTGTTGCCAGATCAAGTCCAGTTTATTTGAACCGTAGGGAACTTCAGAAAGATCATTTAATGAACAACCATCATCACCAAAGTCACATATCTGAAGCTTGGTCATAATGATCAACAACGATTGTTTAAGATGCTTCAAATAACAAAGATGGACCAATTTGCTATAGTTCAAACCAATGCTTTGAACCTCTTCTGCACCAACCAGCAACTTGAAATAGTCTTCCCCATCATAAAGAAGATCATCCTCATTGCAAATGTTCCTTATAAGACCAACTAAACGTTCGGGATACGTCAAAAAGCTTCTACTATAGTGGTCTGAAGTTGACGTTGTGGTTTCAGTACAACGAATCAACTCTCTCAATTGACTCCAAACTCTCAATGATGTGAGGTTTTGGTTGGAGAGCTCAAAAATTTCTAGCGGTACAGAGTTCGTATAACCCATACCACGGGTTGAAATTTCGATGGATTCGATTGTTTTCGTGATTATGGCGCTGATTCCATCAAACGGAAGAGAAAGAATAGCCAAAACACTCAACGAGTGATTCAAGGCCAAAAAAGGTTTCGAATTAGCCTGTATTGTCAAATCATCATCCTTAATGAACCAATAAGGCGTTCTCACATTGGATTTCACAACATCCACCAACTCTTTACGAATTGCATCCATCTGGTCGAAATCTTTAGACAAAATGTGGTCCAGACCAGGATCCAAAACTGAGGTATAAGTCGGTTTCAATTTCTCTTGGAAAGAGTCTTTGTTTGATGAGTAGAAAATTGGCACAAACACATTGTTGACCGCTTTACACAAAGGACACAAAAACTCTTGCCGACTTATATCTTCAGGAACAGTTCTGGTGATTTGTGAAACTTGTCTAGACTTGACGGATTTCAAGAAGTTGATGTAGCATCCAAAATGCATTCCGTGACAACAACTCGTGAAAACAGCATGGTTTTCATTACACGCATACTTGCTGCTTGGAAATCCTGGTCCAAGAACAGCACGTTCTTCCACACTTCTCAAGTAGTTGTACACTTTTGTCTCTTTAGTTGATTCAGGCTCGTCCAGATTGGGGCTCCCGCTGAACGCTTTGTAAAACCAGTACTTATCTTCAAACGGAACAGACCTGAACTCGTTGCTTTGTGAAATATAGCTTATAATGCCGAAAGGCTCATCGTCAGAGTTTGCCGGCATCTGACACAGAATACAATGCTCGTGTGGGAATTGCCAACCGCTGTCTCCCACAATTTGATCACCCTCGTAATCAATTTCCATCATATCTGCGTTATCCAGGATGAAATTCTCAGCGAATTTTTGCTGTTGTCTCTTGAACTTTGCCAATATTTGGCTTTTTTTCTTCTTTGCCAATTTTTTTTTCTTGTCAAAGGGTAATTCCTCTGATCTCGAGGAAGACGGAGTGATCAGTGCGAAGTCAAATTCGGGAATCATCTCGCTCAAAACGGCCTCATCGAATTCGAAAGTAGCAGAGATTGTCTCCAAGATTTCTCTCAATTTTGGAAAGTACACCCTGTATTGCTCTTGAGTCAGTAAATGGTAAAGGAAGAAAGGAACTTTGGATTCTCTCAGAAAAAGAGTAATAAATATCTTGGAATTTGGAAGTTTCACGGCAATGTGAATCAAATGCAAAGTAAAATCTAGTAGAGTTTCTATTGCCGTCTCAGATTTGGCGAGATTTTCTTGGCAACAGTATTTCAGAGTTGACTCCACGATAGAAATGAAATGAATTGAGCATGTTATTTGAATCAATGAGTCAAATGGACTGTCGTTCCAGTTGATCTTTTTGGGTGGCAAAGATATATTCTCCAATGGTATTTTGGTTTTCTTGTGGATTCGGTCTTTTAAAACCTTTATGCAATCGTCTCTTTTGTTGGAGGAATAATGAATGTAATACGGATCAACTTCTTCAAAAAGTTCTTCCTTGAGTTTATAAGTTTTCACCTCTCTTAAGTTGGAAGGGTTGGATTTCTGTGCTGGGTGGGAAATCTCTTCCACACATTGATTGAAAACGATGAAAAATCTTTTCTCTGACGTGATATGCTCTGATATTTCTGATGTAATCTTACTATAGCTGACGGGTTTGAAACACAGCGATTGAATGATTTCTTTGCGAATTCTCAAATCTGATATCTCCGCTGCGGTTTTTCTATGCAAATGAAGATCCTCTGTCAATAAATTGATCAGGAACAAGATGAATTCCTCAACCATTTCATGTAAATGAATGTTGGTGTATGGACTTGTTTCGAACTCACCTTCACACCAGCTACGCAGGTTCCATCTATCAATCAACGTTGGAACAGTCACATCTCTAGCCTCAAATCCGCAGAACATTTGAATCAAAAATAAATCTCTCAAATACCCGAACTCTCTTATTCCGGAATTTTTGTAAATATTCATTTGATTTCTAATACTCAGACCATTTCTGACCCAGAGACCGACTTTGATTTGCGATAAAAGAACGATAGTTCTCAATGGAATGTCAAACAAACCTTTGACATAGTCTCCTCTATTTGGGATTGAAATTACACCGTTCCCGGTTCCCTCATGAATTTGTCCAACTTCGCCAATGCTATCAATGACAGTTTTGACTGCTTCATTTGAATTGATTGCCGGACTCATCTCAAGAAACCAGGAAAACAACGAGTGCAAGGGATGAAGAAAACTGATTTTGTTGCTTAAAACATCAAACTTGACTATTCGAGTAGTAATTCCGTTGATCTCTAGCTCGTGAAACTCCACTGGAGGTTCTTGATCCTCAATCAACTTTGTGATGTTTGATTCAAACTGCTCGTTGGGAGTTTTCGGACTGAAAAATGTTAATCTGACCAAATCGCCAATTAGCATCCTGGTTAAGAAATCTGCATTTTCACGATTTTTTGTCTTGTTGAGAGACTTGGCGATGTTCTCAGAGAAATGCGAAATTACAGACATACCGTTGAAATAAAGCCCATAATCAGTAGACTCGTACTCGACGTGATTAGTTGCTTCTCTCTTGATTGTTGGTTTGCTTTGGAAAACCCCAATAACCTTCAATATTTTTTGAAAATAATCGAGATAAGAGAAAAGGTTTTCGTTATTTTGATTGCGACTGATGATGTAAGTCATGTCTAGGAAAATGTGACCCCACTTTCGATTTTTCAAAGAAGAATATAGAACTCCTTGTTGATTCGACGAGTAAAACGAGGAGACTTTTTTGGTGAAACCGGTTCTCACGTATAGATCAATCATTTCCAACATCTTGTAAAGATCACCGTGCTTGACGATAGCCGCACAGTTGGATGGACAGGTGAAAAGCTGAGGCGAGAGGACAGGAAGCGGCGAATACTCGGGTTCTCTGTCCAGCGAAAGGAACATTGTTGCAAGATCCACGTATATGTCCACATACTGGGCCGTGACCAACAGCTTGTAGCGGAGATTGTTGATCAACACTGAAATGTAGATATCGTGAAGCTTATTTCTAATGGTTTTGCAAAATCTGATGTCATAGTACAGAAAATACTGATATCTGGAGCCTTCGAAATAGGTATAATCGTCGGTGCCATGGGAAAGATCCTTGTAATCGCATTCATTCATCACGTCGTCTGGAATTCCCCACGTATAGCTCAACGGTGTAACCTGGGTTTGGAACCGATAATAGAGCAATTTGTCCTTGGGAATTGCAACGTCGTAAGTATCTCGATTGATTGAGTATTCGGATGATAGTTTGTAGACTGATATCGCTAGGCTTGAGCAACCAGAACTGTATTTGTTGAGAAACGCGACACAGATTGCATCGCGATAAAGCTGATTGTCCTTGACGAGATTGCAGTAAGTGAGATCGGAGATCCATTGGACGATTTCGTCACACATTTCCTCTTTGAAAACGTCTCTACAGCTTCGAATGCAAGCTGAAAGCCCAGTAGAAGTGAGAACGTCTTGTTTTTTGAGTAGGAAATCCAAATCATTCGAGATCATCACGACCGCCTTACCGAATTTATTACACCGAGAGACCACCATTTCTGCAAATTCGATCACTTTACCCGTTGCAAAGCGAACACGCTGAACCGCGTCGCGATACTGGTGAATTTGATCGTTATATAGCACCAGAGCAAACTTGTACGAATTGCAATCTATCGCTCCATACCGAGTTCGGTCAAGTTCAGCCATCTCCGACCATTGGAGAACGTCTGTTCGTGTTTTCGGGGCCAAAATACACGGATATGCGTGAGTCATCACATCCAACACGAAATCCAGAGCCATAGTCAGGGTGGCAGTAAACTGTTGGAGTGACTCTTCGGAGCCATTTTGTTGGGTGCTGGGCGAGTCAAACAAGACACACGGAACACTGGCGTATGCCTCTGGATCCCCGCAATCGCAACATCCATTTGCCTCCCTCTGGATGATACTCTTGTGAACCTGGTGATCTCGATGTTGCTGAGGCTGAAAACAGTACGAACAAAGAGCACATGTTTCATCGAACCCGCATGTCAGACACCTATAACATGCTTCTCCCTTCTGAAATTTTCGCCCACAAGGCCGTTGGTAATGGTTGTGATTGCACGGATCAATTGCTAGATGTTCAGGCTGGAGTCCGGCACAGTCGTTGAGAGTTTCTCTAAGTGTTTTGCGCACATCACTGGTGAACCGATAATTTGCTGCCCGAGGAAGTTCCACGAGGCACCTTCTAAGCGGGGAAGTCATCGGGCAATGGGTGTGGGCAATTGGGAACGTCGTCTCTTCAGTGACCTTTTGTCGCCACAATTCTCCAGATTTTTTTCTGTTTTTTTTCTTTCATCCTTTTTGCCCTCTTTTTCGGCCTCCATTTTTTCTTTCTCGCCTACAAATTTCGCTATTACAAATTTGTTCAAATTGTTCTTTTGTTCTTTTGTTTCACTGATATTATCATATTGATAAGGACGATATCCCAAATAGAGCAGCCATCATACACACAATCAGTTTAACCATTGAACATTATCATCTCTGCACCATTCACATCACCACATCGTCACAATGTCCCAACAAGGCCTCGTCGACCGCCTCAATACGGCCCTGGTTGAATTGCCCCGACTATATGACTACGCCGCCACGCCAGACCTTGAGACCACTCTCTATCGAATGCTTTATTTTGCAATTTCCAGTAATGGAAGCTTCTACAGCCTTCTTTTCCCAGATCTGGATCCAAACACCGAGTTCCCCCTTTCCTGGGACGACATTCTGATCCACGATAGCACGGGACAAATCTCTAAAGGGCGCTTTTACAAACGTCAAAGGCCAGGGACCAGCAAAGCCCATTCGGGAAGAATTTGTGCCCAGAAAATCGAGGCGGGCCAACCTGTCTATAACTGCGACGACTGTGGAATCGATGCTACTTGCTGTCTCTGCGACGATTGTTTCAATAAGGAACAGCACTCGGATCATAATGTGAGCATGCACATCTCGGGAGGTGATGCGATCTGCGATTGTGGCGACAATGCGTCGTGGAAAACCGATTTGAGCTGTCTAGCAAGCTCAAATGACGAAACGGTAGATCCCGACTTGCCTCCGCTTCCTCAAGAATTACAGAATAATATCCGAGCAGTTGTTGCTGTCGTGTTAGATTACTTTTTTGACGTCCAAGTTTGCAACACCCAGGCGGTCCCAACAACTCATCTCACTCTCAAGTATTCCCGCGACCCAGATCTTTTCAAACAACACTCCGAGGCAGGCAATCTTCCCGCAAGCAAATATAAGGTAGAAGACACGAACTCTGAGACTTATTGCGTTGTTGTTTGGAACGATGAGTTTCACAACCCAGATTCTGCCGAGGCAAGCATTTCTTTTGCTGATCCACGAACAGAGCGATCAAGACGAAGCGAATTAGTGTCCCAAATTGACCATCTCGGTAGAGCTATTTTGATGACCAGCAAAGATGTTTCCAGTTTGCTCGAACCGTACGAAAAAGTCCAAAGGAAAGGACTAACAGCGACACTTTGCTCCTCCAGAGATGTCGTGAGAGACTATCTTTGCGAGCAAATCATCAACTGGTTGCGTTCAATGACCACTCACAGAGACGGGCGCATTTCTGAATGTGTCAAGTCTTCCCTTTCAGAGCTCTTCTTCCAAAGGTACATCACAGAACGCTCTCCCCAGACTTTCAGAGCAAACATATACAACACAGAGCTCAACAACATCGGGTTACTTACAGCAGATTATAAAATACCTAGCATTAAGGGTACAGATATTGATGACCCAGTTGATTTGAAGAACTTCAGAATCAAAGGTCTTCGTATTTTCTTGGATAAAAAAAACTTGCCAAGCAATACTGCACAAACAACTCGAGTTCAGCTCCTTTTCTATCTCGAAATGAGACTATGGAAACGTCTTCGGAAAACACTGCACAGTATTTTGATGCCAATACTCACGACTTCGTTTGCATCCCGTAAAATGCTGTCTGATCAGATTGTCGACATACTCCCTGCTTTGGAAGATATTGAGGTCCAGTCCGATAGAGAATGGCTGCTCTCTTTATTGGATCAGTTCCGACTACAGACGTTCCTCGACCCAAATATTGGGAACCATCTCCTTCAATCTGGCCGTCTTATCAATATTTTGCGCAGCGCTCTCAACGTTTTCGATGAAAATTCAGACAAAGTAAGCAAATACACGCCATCGCAGGAACCATACGTTTGGGAAAACCAGCGTAAGTTGACTGCAGAAACAGCATCCTTGCGTGGAATCGAGACATTGAGCAGTTACATCAAACCTGGAACAGAAGAAATTCTCAGCCCAGAATACATTTGTCATCTCATCATGTTGCTCGACTTGTTCCAAGAGTCGTATGTTCTCAAAAGACGTGTTGGTGATCACGTCGAGATGGAAAGTTCTCACTACAAAATTTATTTTATGCGTTCTCACCAGGCTTATAATGTAACCAGACAGATTGGAAAAGTTGTTTCAGGAATACAAAAAAAGTCGGAGACCGTGGAAAATGCAATTTCCATTGTGAACAGTGTTTTGGGTCTGAAAAGAAGATCCTATGAGAACAATTTGAACATTATTCATCATGATGTGGCTACTGGAGTGAGTTCATTCATTCATCCTCTTCATTCTCTACTGGCTGAGCTATGCATGAATTACAAATATTTCGATATTTCTCTGCTTAGCCGGAAAGTTGATCAGATTTCAGTTTCGCAGCAAACTGTGAAGTTCTCTCAGAACGAAGATGAAATGCCAGACGAATTAGCTATTTCCGATGATGTTTTACAAAGTGCTGTTCTATCTGCTCAGATAACGTCTAGATTTTGGATCAGAAACGGAAATGAACCTTTGTACCAAGAGGCTTCCAACAGAGTCTTTTTCAATCCCGAAGGTGACAATTACATCAACCAATTAGGAGTTCTGGTGGAACCGTCTTTAAAGAGGTCTCTATTAAATATTTTCGACCGGTTTGGTATTTTGAGTTGTATTACTGGAGAAAAGCTGTTTTCGGAAACTATTTTCGAGGAGAAAATATCAAGTATTCTGTCTCATCTGATTGATTTCTTTTACCACATGTTGTCATTCAGGTATCCATTTGATTCTCGTGTTTCATATGATGAAATTGAGTATCTCAAAATCAAAACCTCTATCTGTGTCAAGATGTGTCTGAGTCCTTGCAAATACTCCGAACTGAAAAGAGCAGTCGGAACGTCTCCTTATTTTGATCAAATTTTGAAGGAAGTTAGCGACTATCAACCACCAATTGGTATCAGTGATTACGGTCATTACGTACTCAAGCCTGAAATCATGTCCAAATTGGATCATATGGACTTTTTGAACAAGTACGATTCTTCAGATGACCTTGAAAACGCTCTATTTGAAGGATTGGCAAAACACAAGAAGAAAAATGTGGAGGAAATTGTCATAAATCCTCAACTTCGCCAACTCAATGAGGAGGATTCTGCCAAATTTCGTAAAATCAGCGAAATGATGAAAACTCCTCTTTTTGTCAAATTTTTATACAAAGCGCTATCCTTTGCTTTGAACAGCGACAACGATGAGTTTTTACCACATATTTTGCACCTAATTCATGCCATCATTATTGATGATGGATACTACAATTCTGACGAGACCCACGAGTTGCAAAACTTCATTGCTATCCCGGTGTGCAATTTGCTGTTGTCGGTGGCTCAAAAAGAAGATATCTCGAAAGCGATTGCCAAAAAAGCCTCCTGTTTGCTGGACCTGCTTTTATTGAAGGATGAGTGTGTTCTGCAATCGTTGATTGACTGCTTTGGTCAAAGTCACATTGACGATTTCAAAAAGTCGGCCATTGGAAAGAATTTCGAGACCAGAAAAGAGAGGTCAAGAAGACTGGCTCTCAAGAGACAACAGAAAATTTTGCAAAAGATGTCTAAACAACAAGCAGCATTCATGGAAAACAATAAAGATTTTTTCAAGAAGCAGACGAGAACTGAGAGGTCTGATAAGAATGAGGGAAAGGATACAGCACAAACCGCTGAAAGTGAATTGAGAACGTGCATTCTATGCCGGAACCCAGAAAATTACAGTGAGATTTTTGGTTTACCGACATTAGTTTCTCACTCGTCGGTATTTTGGAATATTCCAACAGTTGAAATGGAGCCACCGTCTTTCATGATTCCAGATTTCCCACCGACTGATTTGAATTCACGGAAACGGAAATGGCAAGATCTGACCAACAACTTGTCATGTTTCGGAACGAAGTGTACAAGATCAAAATACGTCATTACCGGGTGTTCACACGGAATGCATTTCAGCTGTTTCAACAACATGTTGAAAGAAAAACGTGCTGAAGTGTCACAATATACTTGCCCCTTGTGCAATTCGTACTGCAATTCGTTTATTCCGTCGTCTGAATTTCCTGACTTTGACCTATCGATGAAATACGAGATGAAGTCGTCTAGCTGGCAGAACATTTCTAGCGAAAATGAGGGCGACAACTGCTCTGAGCTGAGTGGACTTGTGTTTGGTAGAAAACTGTTTCACGTCTTGTCAAATTCCGAATTGCCTGCTTACTCAAGAATCTTTAGGCAGTTACGGATGCTGATTAAGGAGAACAAAATTTTGAAGAAAGTTGCACGCTCCTCGACTGCGCAGATGTCGATCAAGTATGCACTGCCAATTCTTCTAGGAAACACTGTTGAGATGTACGAAATTGCTTCAAGATTTGAAGATGGCGAAGAGAAGGCTCAAGAGATAACTTCAATGAATTTGGCGTTGTTGAGATCACTTGTTCAATTCCGAGTTCTTCTGAACTACTTGCCTCCAGACCCGGCGAACGAGTTCAGCCGTTTTGCTGATCACAAATCGTTGTTCAAAGCAGACACTTTTGGCAGCATCACCGAGATCTTAGTACTTTATTTGGAAGGAAACGAGTCATTTGATACATTAGTTCGTTTCATCATGTCAAAATGGTTTGTTAAGTCGATCTTTTCGCTTGTTTCACGTTTCAGCATCAATTATTCGAATCTGAACATAGATTCCATTTTAGAAAACGCAGACGTTTTGGATGATTCCATGAAATGTACGATGGTTGTCTTATCCAAAAAATGCGCAGCCAACTTATTCAAGAAGTTTCTGAGTGAGGTTGAACCTGAATACTATAGTGACGATCTTGTGGCTAAAGAACACAAAATTTTGTGGAACATCTACAGACGGTTTGAAAAACAGTTGGAAACGATTTGTCTGGTGTTCAACATCAAAAAAAGAGAGTTTGTCAAGTACAAGGACATTGTTGACAACATCCAAGATACGAAATCGTTAGAATACTCGGTTTCATCTGATATCACAACGACTGCTGCGGAATACCTAACACAACCGAATGCTCTGGCATTGACGTTCCCTGCTCGGATACATTTGGCTGAAGTTC
This sequence comes from Ogataea pini, assembly GCA_003707665.2. Taxonomy (NCBI): domain Eukaryota; kingdom Fungi; phylum Ascomycota; class Pichiomycetes; order Pichiales; family Pichiaceae; genus Ogataea; species Ogataea pini. Next base: position 78,578 of record PPKL02000018.1, on the reverse strand, counting down.
CAGCAAGATTGACAGACTTCTTGAGAGACGATTTGATCGGGAAGGAGAAGGCTTCAGTGAAGAACTTCTTATGTTTGTTTTGCGGCACGATGAACAAAGATAGATTGAAACATTTGTCGGTTTGCAAGATGAACGATTCGAATTACTCGTTGTTTTTTTCTCCGTTTGATAACAAACTTGATTTCGAGCTAACTGCTACCAAACCGAGCTTCTTCTTTGATATTGAGATTCCAAACGGAGCCGCTGTTCGTGTTGGGTCGCCTTATTTGAACAGACACGGAGAACCTGCCGGTGGTCTTCTAGGAGCTGGCGAATCTGGAGTTTTAGATCTTCCTCGATACAATTATCTGAACAAGATATGGTTGAAACAATATCTGATTACGACGATTTACAGGGATTTGTATGCCACGATTTCGAGAAGGCGCGGACGTGGGATGCAATTTCCATTTGGTTTTCCAGCTGCTGCCGCAGCCGGGGCTGCTGCTGCTGCTGCTGCGGGAACAGGAGAAGGACCTGGAGTTGAAGGAACCGGTGACGAGATACCAACGGAGCCATTTCTTTGGGACGAGAACATTCCAACCGACGAAGATGACATTGACATTGATGCGGACGGTGATGGCGATGGAGCTACCGACCCTGAGGAATTTCTGACTGAAATATTAATGAGACAAGGTACAAATATGGAGTTTTGGTAATGTATAGAAATTATATTGACATTTTTGACTTGACGGCTGTGTAAGGCTGTGTAAAGATGGCATTTGTTCAGCCAATCATGGGGCGTTGAAAAATCAGCCATGGAAGTTGTAAGGAAAAAAATTTTTGGAGAGAGATTATTGACCCAGAAAATGGATGGCAGCGAAAAGAATCCACCAGTGAGAAACGAGAGGAGAGAAAGAATTTGAAGACAAGAAAGGTTCAATGTGAAGACAAGGTGTATTGATTAGGTTTTTTTAGTTCGTTATCATAGATAAACTGCAGTCAGGTAACATATAATAAGGTGAGTTCGACGAAATTGGTGTGTTTTGGATCTGTGGAGCCTCAAATACTAACAATTTTGCACTGGGTGTTTTAAACCCGTGTTTGTCAGAATGTACTCTGCTATCTTCAACACTTTCTTCAAGAGAAACGCGGTGTACGTCACCTCCGTTTTGGCTGGTACCTTTGTGTTCCAGGCTTACTTTGACAGCGCCGTTACCAGCTGGTACGAGACCAGAAACCAGGGTAAGCTCTGGAAGGATGTTAAGTTGGCTCTTCAAGGTGGAGACGAAGATGGAGACGACGATGAGTAAGCGACTGAGCTCATAAAACATTTCAGTGGGGGTGGATGGATGGATGTATGGTAATGGAGCTTCAGTTATTGAGAATTGAGTAGCTTATGTCGTATCACCTCGCAAACCCTCCTGCTTATATATATACGGAAAATTGAAAACGATTTTTGCACATTGACTACGTAGCTGGTAAATTACAGGATTTCGGTAATCCTTTCGTCATCTTCATCCTCCTCACTGTCACTGTGGAAAGCCTCGATCTCGGCGTTCGAAGGAGCCTCGTCCCTCATGAGCATTTGAACCAATCTGTCACACAACTCTTGAATCATTTCATCGCTGGAGTTCTTGTGAAGTTCCCTAACAAGCGGGTAAACAGACTTTCCTCTAAGATATTCTCTTCCCTCGCGAGAAACACACAGCAGAAGCAAACTTTCTAAATGAACAGTGACGATCTCGCTTAAAGGCTCAGTTTTCTTGCCCTCATCGAGCAGTTGAAGCTCATCTGGAAGCTCGAAAACTTCGTCTTCGGTCAAGCCTTTATTCTCCGCAAGAGCCATTGGTCCGAGAATGTATGGAAGCAGATTGATTTTCTCGTCTTCCAACAAAACCATGTGGCGCTCAGTGTCAAAGAGCGAGTTCTTGATCGTCGATGCCACTCCCTGTCTTCTGGTTTTAGCGTCATATTTCTCGGTGAAAACCAAAAGCTTAGAAATAGGAACAACTTCGTCATACTCCTGAACACTGACAAAATAATGTCTACCCCTTGGAAAACGTGAGATGTCTGCGAAAAAGTAAGCCAAGTAGTCGAAGTTTGCAAACTTGTTGAGAGTGCGGTCCGCCCCTTTGACAAATAAATCCATTAAACAATCCATAGATTTGACACTTTTGAAGATCTCTTTGGCAGAGTCGTCCAAATCAATATCGATATCGAAAACACACAAAATTTCGTCATTTTTAGCCAAGTTAGCCAGCAAAATACACGTCAAATCAGAGTTCGTGTTGGTCAAATCCACAAGTCTTTGCAACAAGAAACGAACAAACTCTTTATCTTGAACAATCAGCAATCTCAACTCCTGATCATCGCACAAATTAGCCAGAATAGTGAGCGAATCCGTCACAACCTTTGCTTTTTTCTCCTTTGCAAGCTCTTTCAAGTCCTTGATAGGCTTACAGTTGTCGTGCTTAAACAGCTGTTGGTTAGCACCAGCAGGTGAAAACTGCACCAAGTTTTCCAATGCGATTTCACGGATGTGTGGTTGTGGAGCGTGAAGAAACTCCACAAGCTGAAAAGTGTTAGAACAAGCTCCCAAATACAAACAGTTGGTTTCAACTTACCTCCTCAAGTTCGCTCACCATGTCGCTTGTCACTACGGTTTCTTATAGTTCAACGTAAAATCTCTTCTTTTGACTGATTTCTCCACAAATTTTATTGAAAAATTTCACTAACGTGAAAAATTTCTACAAATTTTAAGCTACTTGCAGATTTCGCAGATTTCATCATAACGGTTGTTACTAAGATTTTGCTTTTTTGACGTACAAACTCACAAGGAACGAAGCGAGTTGTAAGTAGGTGAGACACATGGTACAAAGGGATTGACATATCACGACTCGCTTTGCTCGTCGTTGTCTTTGTCGTCGTCGTCGTCGTCGTCGTCACTCCTTCCTATACACCATATTATTCTTCAACGCAAAATGCTGCTTCAAAATATTCTTCAAAACAACTTTGTTCTTAGGATCAGCGCTCACCTTATGTTTGAACTCCCTCACCAACAACTTCAACGAGATAGGACCGTTTGCAAGCAACGCATCAACATCAGCCTTGGTGATCGGACTAGTAGATGCCGACACTGACGCAGATAAATCACCCTCCTCGAACCGCGGTTCAAGTTTGATTTTAATCTTCTTGAGTGGTGGTTCTCCATCAGATTCCCGTCTGACACCAGGATTCCATTCACCACCAGGGAACTCCCTCAGAATTTGTTTGGATGCCTTGAGAACAACAATTCCGTCTTTGACCGATTTCACAGAAATTCGAGTCTCTGTATGAGTAGAAGTAACCTCTTTCGTCTCTTCAGGAATCCCCTCATCCATTTTCTCCTCCTTAACCTTGACTTCATCTTCAGGCTTCTTCTCCTCTTCCTCCTCCAAATCGCTTTCCGACAAGTAAGGATTCTCCTCATCATCAGTATCGTAAACCTCGTTCATTGCATTCTTCACCAATGCATTTCTTAACTTTCTACCCTCTTTATCGATCTTGCGCACTTCAAATAAATCGTCCAATTCGTCATCATCAACCTCAGGCTCAATCAAATTGTTAGCACGCAACATCTCAGACTTCATCTTTTTCTCCACGAGTTTACTCTCCTCCTCATTTCCTTCCAAAATAGGAGCTTCTTCATCGTCCTGAAACTCTTCATCAAAATCTAACGTCTCCTCGTCTGAACGCTTGACGTCGTCTTCCATCACTTGCGAGGTTGTCTTCATCTTTCTGTATCTTAAATCAACACGCTCACCTCTAGCTGCCTCCTCCTGCATTCGTTTCATCAGCCATCTCGAACTGGAATTACCCTCTCTCATTTTAGCCTCTGCCTCTTCCAAAGTCAACGTAGCATACTTGTTTCTAGACGTAAATTTGTAGAACTTTTCCACTGGAATCATCTTGAAACATTTGTTCTGATTGTCCAAAACTAAAAGACAGTAATTGTCTGTATTTCCAGCCTCGTAATTACCAACCCAGGCTTGTTTGGCATCATAATCTTCCAAAACCCACGGATAAAACTCCTCATACCGCAATCTTCTCTTTTGCTCATCGTAAACTTTGATCTGTCGCGTTTTCTTCTTCAGTAATTGTCTTTTAGTCTTGCGGGCTCCACCATCTGGAGCCACAATCGACAAATCTGCCTCTTTCTTAGCCAACCTACGAGCTTCGTCCTCCTGTCTCTTACGAAAATCCTCTCTTCTTGTACGTTCTTCCTCAGTCAGTGACTCCAATTCAATATTTTCATCAATCTGCTCTTCTGTCAAGTCACTTGGAGCCAATCCTTTTTTTTGGAGATATTCCATTCGTTTCTCGGCTCTCAAAATCTCTCTTTTCTTATCATCAATTTTTTTTTGCTCCAATTCTTTCAAAGACAGCTGAAACTGGAGATTCTTCGGATCTTTTCTGTGCAAACGTGTTGGTTCCTCGAAATCTTTCTGAAGGTTCACTTTTTTTACCGAATGAAACTTGAGAATGTGATATCTAGTCTCCTCGATATCTTGTTCGGTACACGCTTTCAGCGGAAAATAGTCAAATTTGGCGGCCGGAGGAACGGGCGAGTTCGTACCCGGCTCTCTTTTTATCACCGGTGTTTTTGATCCCGACGATGACATGATTCTATGTAGTGAAGAAAGAATATGATGATGGGTATAAGAAAGGTTTTTCTCCTTTTGTCTTGTCTTTTTTATTTTATTTTTTTTTGATTTCATTTTGCCCGCCACAAACATCCGTACACCAGAGATCACACTCAAAGAAAAAAAAGTCAAAAGCTAATCAAGATATCCTCGTGAAACACATCCATTGATCATCCCCTCTCGTCCATACCAAAAAACCTACCCATGAAAAAGACATCAAAATCCACAAAGCCGGTTGATGACGACGCATTTTCCAAACCTGTGCGATTCGAAGCCAGCATTGTTCACAACCTCAAAGTCGTCACAAGAATAAAAGACATCACCTCCTTATCCTTCGGTACATGTGCTGGAATCCTCAAACTGCAATCATTCAATGGTCTTTTCTTTTTCATAATAACGAACCTCGCTACAAGTGCACTTTTCTACCTCGTCCATGTCGCCACAAAAAAACAACCAGCAACCGCTTACTACGATAGCCCATTGAAAGACATCTTCCTCAACGAACCAGGACGATATCTCGCGAGTTACGTCATGATGTGGTGTCTATTATATGCAATGGTATCCACTTAATTGAGAAATACATAAAAAACATGTTTCTATATTTTTATTCCTCTTCCATCTCCTTATAAATATTTTTCATGGTATGGAATCTCATTACTCTTGTAATTGCGCAGAACAATCTCCCTTCTTTCAGATCCAGTCCGCACGTTCTTGAACCGTGGCTGATATGGCTGATCCAGTTCTGGAACAGTGGACGGAAGTTCCAGACCCATCACGTCGAAAAATCGTCTCAGTCCACTGAATGTAGAAAATGAGTAATCTTTGGAACTATCACAGTAACATCTGTACTGTAGTCGCGTATCCATGCTGTGCGGACAGCTCAGATGGCCTGCCGCGTCGTTAAACCCTGTGTTATCGAGCCAAAACACCTTGTATCTCGGCACAAACGCCGCCACGGCGAGCGTGCGCACGTTGTAGTCGGTCCACCGCTCGTACAAGATTCCGTTTGTCTTGTCCAGGTATTCGAACAGTTGTCTGTAGCGATCTGAACGCAAAAAACAGAGATCAACAATCTCAAAATTTGTGTCAAAATTACACGATGTGTACCGGTCATTATTCTCGTCATAAACATAACTAAGCAGATTGTCTTTTTCTACCAGCTCTTGAGACTCGACCAGAAAGTGCTTGTACTCTGTGAACAGAGACTTGGTGGTGCTTTTCGAATCGACTGGTGCACCAACAAACCCGTACACCATTTTGCGTTCTTCGATAAACTTGAAAAAATCGTTCATAATGTCACACGTGACCTGGGTCTCGATCTCGATGTTGCAATAGTAGCGATATTGCAGAAGAGACGGCAAGAATTGGAATCCGTAAGCGTGAAACCGGTTCTTCAGTTTGTACTGAAGAAACCGCGAGCCTGGAGAGGACATAACTGCTCTTTGTTGGATCGCTTCCCGTATTCTCTCTATTTCAGCTGTGTTTGGTGGTCTGAACAACTCTTCAGGGATCTTTTCCACAATCACTTTGCCTGTACACATGGCCTCGAGTCTCCGATACAGGTCTTGGGGGAACTCATGGTCCTTCTCGATGGGAGAGTAACTGAAAATCCAGTCATAACCGTATTCTCTGTTGAAACTTTCCTCAACAGACTTGACCGTCTTAATGAGCGAGTTGGGGTTATCAACGTCTGGAATGTAAGTGTAGAATGTTGCATTTGCGCGTGGTTGATCCGTTCGGAGGAACGATGTGAGTGCGCTCCGTGGTCTTTTGTGTTCCGGGATCGCGTTCAATACACGGAACTGTATATACAACAAGGATAGGATTGTGAAGAGCATCAGCGATATCGTTGCCGAGCGCAACCGCACTGTTCTTAGCGGTTTCCAATTCGACATCTTTACACCGTCAGTGGGTTTGCGAATGGATGAACTGTTGATTTGTCGTTTTCCAGCGCCATAACAGCTTTCGAAAGCTGTTTAAATAGGGGGTTGGGTAAAGAGTACAGATGCGATCGAATCGTTGATTTTTTTTTTTGGCTTAGAAAGATACGAAAAAAGAAAAACGTTACCTAAAAAAGTGGAAAAAATCGTTTTTCACAGAGGCTCCAAATTCACTGATAAATACACCAATTTCGACACTGTTTGGATCGACCGGGTCGGTTTCGATCATTTCATCATTGAAACCGTTCCAACAGACCCCAAAAATCTCAGATCTCCTGGAATAAAATACTTCTTCTTATGACGTCACCCTACTTCAAAGCCACAAACTCATAGTTCACGCTACCGTAAACTTGCACTAACCATTTCGAATTCTTCAACCTTCCGCAAACAATCCAACAACAAAGAAACGTTCACTGTGGCCAATGAAGTTAATTTCTCTTTGTAATCCAATGTTTCAACCCCGGGAGTACCATTTTGTCTCAATTTTTTCAAAGCAATAACCAAATCACTGGCACTCTTCACAATTGAGTAATCAAAGTTCTCAATTTCACCCTCCTCAACACCCTTCAAATACCTAATGATAGTCTCAACTCTCTTCGAAAGAACCTCGACAGCATCTTTGTTCGCCGATTTTACTTCCTCTACCTTCCTAACCGCCGCGGAAATGTCTCCATCGCTGCCTGCAGCATTAGACTGATCTCTTGACCGACTGATCGTATTTAAACCAACCTTTTCCACAGGAATTGTCTTGATTTCTACGGCTTCAACCTCAAAAACACCATCAACACTAACGAAATAGGCCTTCAAGGGTAATTTCCTATCATCTTCAACCACTTGTGATATATTTTTCAGATTCAAATAAACGTATTCCTCCTTTCCAAGCTGATCACCCAGACGTTTTATCGTATCCATCTCGCCATTTCCCGTAGCAGCGTAAAAACCAACAAGTTCCAAATGCGGATATGCCTCCTCTAACAGATTCAACTTGGCAGAGAGCGTTTTTTCATCCACATCAACAATCTCAAAACTCATCACAACAGAACTGGTCTTGCTTTTACCATCATAAACCCCAAGTAACCCTCCAATTTGCGCCGCTTCCTCGTCCGAATGACCGGAAACGTTATTTCTGTGCAGCCGATCCGACAAATTGAGCAGCGCTAGCGGATGCAACACCACACCCGAAAGCAAACCCATTGCTGTACAACAGGGAGTAACACAGGAAGTAAAGTAGATTATCGATACTGAAGGTTCAATTAATTTTTTTTTTGTATAGGATTTCGAGTAGGGCTTCTGGTGCAAGGATGCTCTGCTTAGAATCAACGCCGTAAGATTATCCTTGAGCACATCGTCGTGGCACCACTACGAATTCAAACAGCCTCTAGCATCCCCTTGCATCTCCCTGCATTCATTTCTTTACCGAAATCATCAGATTAGTCCTATTTGTATCTTGTCTGTTGTCTCCACCAAACTCTTCTCTCCACTATCGCTGATAAGCTTACAAAAAAAAAAAGGAAGCATATCTGAGCCGCACTCCGGATAGCACAGACTTTTCATATCTCCACCGCAAGTAATATAAATTGCACGATCTGGTGTACCAAACTCCTCCAAACTCTTTACTCAAAACCCCAAAACATTGAAAAAATGACAATTGTTCCCACTGAAGCAAGAACTAGCGTTCCTGTGGTCGATTTCCAACCCTTTTTGGATGGCACTCCAGAAGGCAAGCTGAAAACAGGCAAAGCCATGGTCAAGGCTATGAGCGAGACAGGATTTATGTACTTGCTAAATCATGGAATACCCGAACAGGATCAGAAACTCATGTTTGATTGGAGCCAATCTTTTTTCAGTCTTGATATAGAGCAAAAGCTCAAATGCCCTCACCCGCCAAACGGCGAACACCATCGCGGCTGGTCTGGCATTGGGAAGGAAAAAGTGGTCCAGATGGTCTTCAACAAAGAAGAGATTGAAAGACTGAGACAGATCCCCGACGTGAAAGAGTCGTTCGAGATTGGAAATGAGAAGAACAAAGACTTCTGCAACATCTGGCCCGACGAAGAAGACATTCCCGGTTTCAAGGAGTTCAGTCTCCACTATTTCGAGCTTTCAGAGGTGTGCTCCAAAAATATTCTGAGAGCCCTCGCTCTCGGGATGGATCTGGACGAGGACTTTTTTCTGTCCTACCATTCAACGTCCAACAATCAACTGCGTTTGTTGCACTATCCACCAACCTCGGCCAAAGATCTCCTGGAAGGCCGTGCCGAGAGAATCGCCGCCCATACGGATTTTGGCACTTTCACCATGTTGCTACAAGACGAATGTGGCGGGTTACAAGTAGAGGAAAAGGACAAACCAGGTTCGTTCGTGGAAGCTCCCTATATCCCCAATACACTAGTGATCAACACGGGCGACTTTCTGATGAGATGGTCCAATGACAAGCTTAAGTCCACATTGCACCGAGTCACTGCGCCGCCATTGAGTCCGGAATCCGGATTCACAAAGGTTCGGTATTCAATACCATATTTTGTATCGGCCGATCGAGACCGATTCGTGTCAGTGCTGCCAGGAACGTGGACAGATGAAATACCACCAAAGTATGAGCCAATCACGGCGGGCGAGTACCTCTCAATGAGACTGAACGCTACGTATTGATATTTGGGGTGTTTTGTTAAGGGAGGTGTATTATTTGAACTGTTTAAAATGCAGACTACTGTTTGTAATACTCATCAATCACCGAAACCGGCTGCTCGTAGCTGCTAATTGGCTTGTACTCCAGATCCAAGTCAAAGCCCTTTGGTCCTCCGATTTCAATCGCACGTTCTGTGTCGGTCCACTTGTTGCTTGGAGCAATACCCAGAACAAACACTAGCAATCCGTAGCGGTAATCTGGAGTCCCGACAGCCTCACCAGTCGCTGCGTCCACAACGGCAATTAAATCTGGAACCGTACAAACAACTTCGGCGTTCGATCCATCTTGGTCCTTGACTTCGCAGTAAATGTTTTCATTCTTGAACGGAATCGTCATTCTCCGTTTTGGAGCTTCCACCTCCTCGATGATCACCTCACCCCAAACGTGACCCTTGAAGAGCTTCCGCTCAACACCAACAATTTTTCCCGAAAAAAGGAGTTTCCCGTTATTGTTGACTGATTCGAGGATCCGTTGCGGAAGCAGATCAATTTCGGCCTTCTGCCTTGCAATCTTCACAGCACGTCCGATTCTCCATGCCAGCGACAAAGACCCGTGGATAGTCCACTCATCCACCTGTTTTGAGGTCATGGACGGATTCATCACACCGACGGTCGAACCGATCTCACTGAGAGCAGCACGCATCGTTTTCTCCAGCAGATAGTCGGATTTCGAATCCGCCAAAATCATTGTGTTTCCGTTTCCGTTACTAATAACAGTAGGAGCATAGAAACACTCACCCTCAGACATGAACACCACCGGAACCGTCTGCCAATGAGTAGGATAAGCACGACCCATCAGGTCACAATCCACGATAGGTATATTCAGTTTGGACGAGGACGAAAGCTGGAACGGAGTCAGACCGTTACCACCACCAATTTCGAGCGGGAAAATCAGTTCAGGCTCTTTGTGTAGGTATTTTGCCATGTACTCGTAACAAATAGAGAGAGCGTCGCCTCGAAGTTGCTCATGAGACACAGTTGGCGAGCCTGCATAGTTGACCGACGCAATTGAACCGTCTCCCGAGGTGTAGGAGCGGATATCGGAAACGTCCACAACAGTCAGAGTGTCTCCGTTCCTTAACAAGTTGCGGGCCTCAAGATAAGCAGAGTATGGGTTTCCTCCACCACCGCAACCAAGAATATAGCATCCAATGCTGATGAAGTCAAGGTCTGTTTCCGACAGTTCCCATTGCCTTTTCTCGTTGATGAAGGGCTGGTATGAAATGTAGTCCATCTCTTCCTGAGCCTTTTGTTTGCTGTCTTGCAGAACAGCATCCTTTTGGATGTCACCAGTTCCTGCGACTGTGCTAGAAGCATCTACGCTTTCGAAAGCATCGACAGCAGCAAATTGGACGCTTTGAATCTTCGAGTAGTCGACATCTGCAACCGTCTTGATGTGGAACTCAAAAGTGTCTGCCACATACGGAATCGGGTCTGCAGAGACGGAAACCGGCTCGATTGTGCTGGCGAGCGCTCCTTTAGCAATGGACCGTTCGTAAGCTTCTTTCTTCAACTCTTCAAGAACTTCATCCTTTGTCTGTCCACCAGGTGGCAACTTCCGGATTGAGTGCACTTCGGACGAGATCTTGCCCATAGCGGCACCAATAGCATTGGCGACACTATAAAATGGCGGCCTGATCACTTCTGAGGCTCCCTCGAGTGTCTTGGGGACAATGAACGAACCACCACCAACAGCGAGGACTGTGATGTCATCGGGGTTGGTCTTCATGCGATCAATGACTTTCTCAACCATCGTCTTGAGCGTTGCTTGGAACTCTTCACGATAAGTCGGAGAGAAACGCCCGGAAACAAGACTCAAATCGCCAATCTGCGGCGGAGTTTCTGTTTTGTCAGAGCCCGAAACAGAAACGTCTGTGGCAGTCGTTTCAGACCCGCCAAACACGAGCGCACGCTTCACAATCTCAGAGCCCACAGAGTCCGGTCCAATTGTAATCCCGGTTTGTTCATCACCACGAACGAGGGAACCACCGCCAAGACCAATGCTTTCAACGTGCGGCATCGAGAAGTTCATACGCACACCACCCACAATCGAGTACGAGGAAGACTGGCGTGGGAACCCAGATGCGAGCAACAGCCCAACATCAGTTGTAGTACCACCAACATCCACCACAATCGTGTTCTTTCCATCGGCTTTACCAAGAAAAGAAGCTCCACGCATGGAGTTAGTGGCTCCCGAAGAGAAAGTTCTGATAGGGAGGTGCAAAGCCTCGGAGGCAGACAACACAGTTCCGTCGTTCTGAGTGAGAAAGACGGGACACTTGAGGCCCAGATTGTGAATGGCAGAAGTGAAGGAGTAAATAATCTTCTTTGCAAACGTCATGATGGAGGCATTGAGGATTGTTGCATTTTCACGCTCGAGGAAGCCAATACCGGAAACCTCGTTGGAAACGGAAATTTTTGCATCCGGAATTTGTTCAAGAATGATTTGCTTCACTTCAGCCTCCTGTTCTGGCTTGAGATGCGCAAAAGTACCCACGATTGCAAACGCTTTGATCCCCAGGTCTTTGGCCTTTGTAACGTGAGATAGAACCTCATCGCGACTAAGCGGCCGGATTGGGTTTCCGTCAACGTGGAATCCACCGTCGAGATAACCAATATATCCGTTCAAGATCGCCTTGAGTCCTTCAGGAAAGTCCGAAAATGGAGCACTGTTGCGAGAGTATGGTCCACAAAGACGCAAAACTGCCACTTTTTCAAGTCTTGCACGATCCTGTTCCACGACAGCGTTGATGAAGTGAGTAGTTCCGATGGTCACAGAGGCGACTTCCTCACGATTGATGTCTTCTCGATCTGCGAAAAGCTTCGAAATTCCCTGTTGGATACCGTCGGAAACTTCTGATGTAGTGACGGACTTGTTCCATGCCAAAACTCCATGGCTGGTAGTTCTGATCTGAGTTGGGTCGACCAACACCGAATCGGTATTAGTTCCACCAACATCGACACCAATGAGTAAAGAAGGCATTTTTAGTGTGAATGAACTTCATAGTAGAATGGATAAAGAACACTAAGAGCGTTTTAAGACCGTTTTATATGGTTTCGGGAATAGCGAGTCGATAACGAAAAGAACCCTTGGAAACGGGATTAACTTGCGTACGGAAACAAAGAATCAATAAGAAAAAGAATACTACAAAGGAAATTTATCGAAATCCGCTCGACGACGATCGCGGTGAGATAACCGGATTAGGATATTTTACTGAAAGATTACGCTATACAGCAAAAGTCCGCCGCGCAAGCTATTAAGAGCACATTCAGGGTAGCGACTTACGAGTATAAGTCTTTTCGAGATATTAAATTTCCTCTTTGGTGAGGTGCAGTTGCACCGCCCGAGTGACATCGTCGACTCTCTCGGGACTGCTAAAACCCACAGTAGGCGATTGACCCTTGGAAATTACCCAGGAGGTGGCAATTGTAGCCATGGAAACATCGTACTTCAGGGCGAGCTCTTCAACTCTTTTCACAAAAAATTTGTCCCCCTCAAAAGGTTTTCCTGACCAAGGTTTTTCGCGAAAGCAGAGTTTCCTGATCTGGCGGTGGTTCCTGAAAGTTGTCCGAGGAGTCTAGTGAGAACCCTCCTGCGTTGGGAGAGAGTGGAATCAGTCCAACGCCAATGAGCTTACTGTAAGCAATCATTTTTTTTCATCCTCACGGTGCAGCAAACTGTAGTAACTTTGTATGGACACGAACTTGGTCCATCCGTCTTTTTCGGCTACATTTTGCATCATGACAAGCAGATAAGATCTCAGTTCAGATGCACCATTATACCTGGCTTTTCCTGATTTGACCACAACATGGAGAGCTTCCATTGTTTTTTCAATTGGAGACTCGAAATCAAATCTATGGATTTGGTAGACATCGATATAGGTACCCAATCTGCGGACCGAATCTTCTGCAGCATCGAGAATGTGTTTTTTCGAACGTCCTTTTCAATTAACGAATTCATGTCCGCGGAATTGAAATCAGTTGAGAACGTGAAAATTTGGATGTTTTTTATCAACAGCAAAAAAAACATTTAGTAATAATGACAATTTCACTTCTGCTAATGTTGTATTCTTTGATGAATTTTCCGAGTAAAATCCCAGAAGTTCCGCTGGAGGACATATCAGCAATAACGAATATACGGACTTCTGAGTCGTAGGCTTTATTTCAGAACTGCAAACACTTCATTATCGTTTATGATGGAGGCTCGACAATTTTTATCTGTGGTTAGCAAGCGAATATCCGACTAAGAGGGGTGAGCAGTTATCACGTGATAACATGGTACGTGTATTTGTGTGTCTGTCGGGGAAAAAGCTGTAGGCCGTGAATAGCAAGAAGAATGGATGTAGTTATCAGAAGTTCAGTTGACCCTGACCAAATGGTTATTTTTGACACACAAGTGAAAAACCAAAAAATGAGTCAACGCTTATCAAGTGAATTGCGGATCGTAAATGATTCGTACACAATTCATACAGGAAAGCAATCTTAGTTCAATGTTTACTTTATCTTATTTTATTTGTGCTCCACCGTAGTGGTGCCCACCACCAGCTACTGTCACTTCTGCTGTCACGCTCCCCACCGTAGTTCTGCCCACCGCTGGTCTTTATCGTAAACCTGTTTTATCCGGATCTCAGATACCGATAAGGAAAAAAAAAATAATCTTCAAATCAGCCTAATGAAGCTATAAAATAGGTGCTACCAACACGTTCGTTTATTGAAGGTTGTGGAGTGACTTGTGATAGTCAAAACAAAACTACACATACGCAAACCACTATCTCAATGCTCGGATTTGCAAACCCTTTTGACGACCCCTGGATCGTCCGTGTTATCAGAAACCCGGACAATCTCCCGCTTTCGGAGCTACTCGCGGTTCCTCAAGACGAGGACGCTGAGTACGCGAACGACCGCTGGACAAACCGTGATCTTATTCCAATCCCCCGCGACCGTCAAACATGGACTGCGCTTTCTTACTTTGGTTACTGGACTGTCACAGGTATGGGTGTTGCAACCTGGTCGCTAGGGTCTAGTGCTATTGCTTACGGACTCAATTGCAAACAGGCCCTCGGAGCCATTGCTGCCGGAGCAATGATTGTGGGGCTTTTGGCCGTTGCAATTGGAGTCATTGGACAACGCTGGAGGATTGGTTACACTGTTTCGTCACGTGCTGCCTTTGGTTTCTACGGCTGTTACTTTCCAATCGCCATCAAATCATTCATTGCATGCATCTGGCAAGGAATGCATTTCTATTACATGGGCCAGGCTTTAGTTGGCACAATTGGATCGTTATCGCCAGTTTTCATTGAAGGTCATATGGGGACGGCATTTTCGGATTGGAGTCCGCTGAAACGGAATGAACTTGTTGGTGTTTTCCTTGCATTGATTCTCTTCTGCTTCGTTATGACGATTCCACCGGAAAAAATGCAACCAATGGTGCACATCTCGTTTGTGTTACAAACAGGATCGTTTTTTGGTCTGATGGCTTGGTCTGTTCACGCCAATGGTGGTAGATTGGGCCCTCTTTGGGATCAAGGCTCTACAACCACAGGATCTCCTGTTTGGGCAGCTTTTTATATGATTTCGAGCATTTGTGGGTCCAATTCCGGAGTTTTAGGACAAAGTGATTGGACTCGTTATACAAAAACTCGATTTGCTCCGAATTTCTCTCAAATAGTCACTGCACCAGTCACTCTATTTCTCACGGCAGCAATGGGGATAATTGCATCTGCGGCCCACGAACCAGTTTTAGGTGCAATTTACTGGAATCCCGTCACTCTGCTTCCTCAAATTCTGCTCCATTACAATTTTTCAAGTGCTTCGAGAGCGGGAATATTCTTTGCTTCGTTTGGAGTTGTTTCCGGACAATTGTGGCAGGCGGTTTTGCTCACTGCTTGTAGCACCGGAATGGATATTTCCGGCTACTGTCCCAAGTACATCAATATCCGTCGTGGAAGTTATCTCATGTCGATTATCGGTATCTGCTGCCAGCCTTGGAAACTGTTGGCCACTTCCAACACGTTTCTTACTGTTTTGAGCGGGTTTTCTGTGTTTGTTGGACCCCTTGTTGGATGTGCAGTGGCCGATTTTTTCTTTGTGCGTCGGATGAACTACTCAATTCCAGATTTGTACAGAACCAATTCTTCCATTTACTGGTCTAAATTTGGACTCAATTGGCGTGGGATTGTTTCGACCACTATTGGTACGGTTCCAACGTTTCCTGGTCTCGTTTATAGTGCCAGTGGGACTAAAATGAACCCGGGATACGAGAAGTTTTATAACCTCACGTATCTGGTTGGTGCTGCCATGACCATTGTGGTGCACACGGCGATTGGTTGGTTCTTCCCACCGCCGGCGGTGGATGAGAGGGGGGAAAAGGAAGAGGACGGAAAGACAGAGGAGAGGGGGGAGAAGGGATATTTTGGAGTGGATGTGGTGGAAGTTGCTAGTGAATGACGAGCGAATGACGTGCGAACGACGAGCGAACGGCGAGCGAAGCGAGTCGGAGTTTTCAGAGCTCTTTGAAAGTGCTTTGAGTAAGAGACCCTACCTTTTTATTGCTTCCAACTTAATTCTTGGTTAATTTGAAAAGGGTAGCAAGTTTTTTCCACCAGAAATGGGTAGGAGCAATTGATGAACGAAGCGAGTCATTTGTGAAGGATTTGCTAGGCCTAATGACTCAAATAAAGAAGGAGTGGCTACCAAACATTGACAAATACTTATTTTATCTCATTTCACCGTATTATATACCGAGCAAACCATGAAGGGTTTTATGGAAATTAGTCTGTGGAACAGGCAGAACGGTGCAATGTTGTATGCTCACCAATGGGGGAGGTATTGGTGAACCAAGTTCTTAGTCTGAATGACGAATGATGGGCCAACTATCGATTAATGATCAGCCAACGATCAACTCATGACGAGCGCCTATTTAACTCATGACTCGCTTCGCTCGTCACTCGTCATTCGTCACTCGTCATTCGCCTAACTTTCATACTCCCCATCACCCTCCGGAAAGCTAACAACCTCAACTTATCCCGCGAAATCGTCAAACTCTTCCACTGACAACCGTCAATCAAACAACTCCCATAACACAATAGTCCTAAAATAAACTGTTGACGTGCAAAGAATCGCTCATCTTGCTCGGCTTGCCCCCCTCGCTCCTCCTCAGCCTCTCTGATAACCAATTCAATATACGCATGTGCGTCTTTCATCGAAAGAGCTTCGTCAACAGTAACACTTTCCATATCAAAATACACCATCGCAGATGGAGAAGACCGACCAGTCTCCCCTTCATTTCTTGCTACCGTCGTTGGAACGTCCTCTCTATAAGTCTCATAACACCACAGAATTACACTCGCCAAACCAACAAGCTTTGAAAGATGGGGAACGACTTGCAACATTGACAAGTTCGAATAAATCGTACGCAACAGACGACATGCACTAACAATAGAAAGCGTACCAGCATGTGTACGAGTCCAAACTTGAAACTCACCGTCTATCTTCTTGCGAGGAAATGGAGTTTCAGATACAACACTTTCACAATATTCGTTCACCAAATGATGAACTGCCACAACGTCTGCGTACAACAAAACCTGACCCAATTGGTACATAGTTAAATTATTCCAAAAAATAGGTGTGATGTCATAATTGTTGAGAATACCAAGATTAAAATCAGCAGTCGTAGCATTAATACGAGCTCCACAGCTCGCAAGAATGCTATTGGTAGCAAGAATTTGATGATCAAAATATTCTTTCCAACTGTAAAAAGCAGCCTGTATTTTGTCCGAGAGTCTATTGAGCCGTTTTTTAGACGTTATCCCGAGATCTTGTAGCGTTTTTCCTTTCAAATTCAGTGTAATACTAACGAGTCCATGCAGAAATAGCAGCCTTGAAAACTGCGAGAAACAATTCAATGCATACTCTTTTTGATTTTCTTTGAAAGGCTGCATCAAACGGCGAAGACTGAACAAGAAATTCGGCCATTTACCCTCTTGTCGGATGTTTGGCATCACTTTAATCCATCCTGTCGTGTCCAATGGCGAAGCTTGCGCCACTGATTTTCGACGTACTCTCGGACGAAGCTCGCGGGGCTGTTTTAACAGCTCATCATAAAACGAAATAGCATTGGGCGCCGTCCAGACGGCGTCCGTATATGGCAAGTCAAGTTGCAACTCGAAAATCGAAATCGACGCGGCGCTGCAGTACAAAACGGATGAAAAACAGTCGCAAATGTACCCGAAAAAGGCAAGTCTTTTGAGAGATTCGTAACGAATCCAGTCGTTCCAGTACTTCTCAAGCAAAATAACGTCATCAGGAGTGACACCTTCAAAAGAAGGCTCTCGAAGGGTGTATGCTATCTTGGGTATGTCGAGCAAACTCAATACAGCACCATGGAAAAGCCTCAAAAAATTCCAACACGCCTTCTCGCCAATACAAGCAGAAGCATACAGCACAAGAAGCATTGATTGTAGTACTCCGAGCTCGATTTGGTCTACATCGTCGACTCCACAAATGCTCATAAGTTGTTTTCTAGACAGTTCTCGCTGGACTGCGAGTCCCATAGCATAGTGCTCGGGGTCACGTGAGTATATCATACCTAGAAATAGAATGCTGAGTACCAAGAACGGGTGTGCAGTTCGCACATCTAGACTTGGTTGATGAACGATTGGGTAGCAGGCGTCGAAATTTTCCCAGAAAAGAGCTGTAAACCGGGAAAGATCACGTGGCTGGAGTTTTTCAGCAAGCTCTGGCAATTGTAAAGTGTGTTTGAAGAGCTTCTGTACGAGGGCGTCGTCAAAATCACCGTTATCAAGCGGATTCCGTGCTGGCGATGGTTGACAGGAGTGGCTACCATGCGGTGGCTGTGCAAAACGTGGCGAGTGACCTGATTGTGGCTGTGGCTGTGCAAAAGCTGGGTCGGGAGTGAGTAAAGTTGAAGGTTGCTGTGGTGGTGGGACGTAAGTGAGAGGCGGCGAAATTACGCCAGAATGGCCCGAGCTAGCATGCTGGTGTGAAGAGGTAGTCAATCCATCCGCATCATGCTCTAATGATGCGCCAAAGAGCCAATGGTAATTACTGTAGTACACTGAGGTCTGGGCAAAATCATCGAAGCCGGCGCCTGGAAAGCTTGATTCTTCAAGAGGTGGAGCCTGTGGAGTTGAAGAGGTCACATTGGGGCGTACAGCGGGCTGATCTGGGCGATTTTCAATCAATTGTGGAATTGTGACAGCCGTGTGTGAGGGCGAAGGAGAATCAAGAGATGCGAGACCTTCCTGTTGACGCAAGAGGTCTATACGTCGTCTATGGTTTTTTGACTTGTAATGTTTTTCGCGGAGGTCGCGACGGGCAAAGCCCATTCCGCATTGATGACATGGAAATGGTTTGACTGCATTGTGATTGAGTTGATGTCGGTTCACGTAGTCGATACGACTGAAGACTTTGTTGCACGAGTTACATTTGAACTGTTTCTTGTCAGATGACATTTTGCGTGCAGCATGGATGGGGATGGTTTGGGTTGGTGGGTACAAGAAGGAGGAGGAGGTGGACAGGACGGAGGAGGTCGAAGAAGAGAAGGTGAAGACAAGCATTGAAAAATTGGCAAAGTGGTGTAAGGGTGCGTCGGTCGACGCGTCGGCACTTGTGGGGTGCCTACTAGGTGAGATTCGAGATTAGCAAGTTCTATATTTGCTTAGCGAGGTGAGTGAAGCCAGCTGATTGAGATGGAGTGAACAGCTGAGACTGGGCAAAATTCAGCTGAGACTGATGAAATTTAGGGATTATAAATCTAAGATTACTAAATATTTACTTGTGGTAGCAGTCATTTTTTCCCAGGACATTCTAGATCACAATAATACCAATACCCCACAAACAAGCCAAAGTCAGAGTACCGTCTAGAAATGTTTAAACTCGAAATCTCCTTGAAGTCCTGCTCACTCAAAACCACATCAACTCCTCCCAAATTCTCTATAATCCGATTGGAACTAACGGACTTTGGTATAATCGAAGTACCTCTCGCCAAAGCCCAAGCAACAAGCACCTGTGCAGGTGTATTTCCCAAACTTTGTGCCACTGCCACCACTTTTGGATGCTCCAATATTTTTGGTTCTTTTTCCAACTGGTAGCAAGGGTTTTGGTTCCCGAAACCAGAATAAGCAGTAACATGAATCCCGTTTTCTTTGTGGAATTGCAAAAAAGTATCCTGTTTCAGATAGGGATGCATTTCCATCTGGTGAACCTGAGGTTTCACAGAGCAATTGGCCAAAAGCTTTTCCATCTCGCATTTGGCAAAGTTACTAACTCCAATGGCCTTCACTTTACCCGTTTCAACAAGTTTTTCCATCGCTTGCCAAGTGCTGACGTAATCAATATCGACCGATACATACTTATCGTTTTCTTCCGCCTGTTGTCGATCGTTTGCACACGGGTAATGCATCAGATACAGATCAACATAATCAAGGCCCAATTTTGATAAACTTTGGTCAAGTGCCTCTTCAACATGAACTGGATCGTGCATTGTATTCCATAATTTAGTAGTGACAAATATTTCTTCTCTTGGGATTCCACTGCCGCGTATACCTTTTCCAACAGCTACTTCATTTCCATAGATGGCAGCTGTATCAATGTGTTTATAGCCTGCTTTGAGAGCAGTTTCCACCGCATCACTAACGTCTTGAGAGTCGGATTGCTGAATTGGTTAGTAAGGGGTGGGTGATCAACGAGCCAACGAGCGAACAACCAGCGAAGCGGGTTGTGAGTGAGTTTTTTCTCGTTCTTCGCAGTCACCAACTACGAGCAAAAGATAAGTTGAGTAGAGTTCAATATTTCTTTGCTCAGTCACTCGGCCCCGAGTTGCTTCGCTTGTTGTTCGCTAGTTGTTCGCTTGTTGTTCGCTAGTTATTGGCTCGTCGTCTCTCTTGTACATACCCAAGTTCCTAGACCGAAAAGAGGCATCGAGATGCCATTGTTAAGAAGGACAGACATTTTGGTTACTCATTGAATACTAAAATGACTATCAAGGTAAAGAAATCTTGGATCACTTATATATGTTACAATAACATCTGTGATGGTAGCACACATGCAAATTTAGACTGAAAAATTCTTATCGCTATTTTTTTATCGTAAAGTCTGTCTTAACAGGACGGTGGGCAGAACTCTGAATTTTTTATCGTGATAAGAGATTTGGTTACTTGAAGAAAATTCATTGTAATTTGATTGTGGGATGGAAAATCACAAGTAGTTCAATCTATTATTTGCAATTCACTACAGCTCACGTTGCAACGAAATTGTTCATCGCTCGTCATTTGCTAGTTCTTAAAAAATGCAGATCCCTCACTTGTTGGAACTCCACCTCCACATTGTGCTCTCTCAACCACCCCATCCCCCCCATTGACCTCTTCACTCTTGCTGTCCACTCATCATCACTCTGGGCAGTTGCCAAATACTCCCTGCTAACTTTGGCATCCAGCTCTAGTTGTTTTTCAACTCGCTGTAGAAAATATCGCCTCGTTTCGTTATAAAGGAAAAGTGCACCAGCCACATCAACTGCGCCACGGTCATCTGTCTTCTCAGAAAGTCCCCTGTAAAGCGCCCAAACGTCGTCAAACCCCATCGATGCGCCTGAACCATACGCACCTGCGGTAGGATGTGCGGCATCCCCCAAAAACACCAGCCGGTCTCCCAAAATCAAATCTTTCAGCCAGGGAGCCTTTTCAAGGGGGAACGCATTGATGTCCGGAAGTCTTGCGAAAACCTTGTTAATCACCGGATCCCAGTCCCGGTGCAACTCCAGCAGTCTTTGCTTCCCAAAATCCCCTACACTGGTATCCCACTTCAGTTTCTTAGCCAACTCCACGGGCTCTGGCAATATCGAAACAGCTCCGAATTTCCCTAGACCAACTTTCGTGAGGAAAACTACAGATTTTGGACTGGTCCAGCAAGAAGTATCGTCTGGTAAGTCGATATCGGCCACCAATTGCTCGTCAAAGACGGTTCTGTAGGCCACGGATCCACGATAAACTGCACTATCACCAGTAAATTGTCTACGAATTCTCGAATAAATTCCATCTGCAGCGATAACGAGGTCTGTCTTAACCGGATCCTGATTTTCAAAATTCAGGATAACAGAAGAGTCATCAACAAGATGGACATTAGTAATCGTGTGATTATATTTGATGACACCTTCTGGTATGTGGTTGAGAAGAAACTTGTGTAACTCGACCCGTTGGGTTCTTGATTGGTATAAGAATTGAGGTCTTTCAAATGAAGTTAATTCTTGTTTGAGGACTTCACCGGTTCTCCAGTGTCTTCTGGTGTAAGGGTGTTCTGGGTCATTCCGATAAACAAGTTTATCCAATTCGGCTAGGTTGATGACACGACCAAGAGTGGCTGCGCCAGCTTCTGTAATAGCAATATACGCACCAACTTCATGAGGCGTAAGGGATTTCTCGTAAACGGTGATTTGTACGTTTGGAAGTTTTGCAAGGGTAATTGCAGCGAAGGAGCCAACTAAACCGGCTCCGACGATGGAGATGCACAACGGCGAAGAAGGGTGAAGCGAGTCTTTAGTCATGTAAAGCAACAGTGAAGGTAAGATGAAAGTTCCATAATGAATTTGAGTTCATTATAAGTAAACTTGAATTAAGCTTATCGAAAATTTCTAGGTTTACCAAATTGGGCGCGGCGCGGCGTGTGGCTCTCCATGCGCCACAGTTGACGATCACCGAAGTCAGCGAGCAGAGTGGCGAGCAAAGTGGCGAGCAAAGTGGCGAGCAAACTGAGCATGTAGTACTGGGCCACAGAGAACAATAGCCTCAGCTGTTTCGTACCACACACCAAGAGTCTTGCACTCTGAAGTGCCGACTACCCAAAGGTTCTATCATCTGGTAAGCACAGCCATATTTATTGGGGTAGTTCCAACGAGAATTGAGCAGACTAAGTTAAGCACCAGAATGCCAGTTCAACAGATTTCATTGGACTGTAACCCAACCTTTTCATAAACAACTAATCCTTTACTTTATATGTGGTAGCAAGATAAAAACTTTTTGGTCAAAATGAAAAATATTTTTTCAGAATTTTGGTAGCAGGAAATCATCCTGAAATTTGATGAATTTTTACTGCAATTGTCCTTCGTATTATGTTGACAATCAAACTAAGTTGCTCATACATAGTTGATTAATTTGGTTCAATTAGATGGAGAACTTTCTCACGACTCACTTTGCTCGTCAATTGTTATTCCATAATGAAAACGATTATTGATTACTTTCCTTATTACTAGGTGCAAGTGATCTATTTGAATTGTGGAGAAGAAATGAACTCATTTCGGTGTGACTCGCTTCGCAATTCATTATTTCTCCTCCTCCAAATCCAAACCCCTGCTTGGTGCTGGGTTCAAAATACCCGTAGCATCAATCAACTTAACCTCTGGATTAACAGTCAAACCAAAACCTGGCTTATCCAAATCCTTGACCTCAATGTAACCCTTCGTTGGAACCAGTTCATCAGTAAACAAGGCACCGAAAACAGGCAAAACCGCAGAAGAATCTGGAGAGTTAGCCAAATACTCCTGGAATGGAGTGTTTTGTTGGGAAACAACAAAATGGTAAGAGTAAGCACCAGAAGCGTGTGGAACAACAGGAATGTCGTATGCCGCGGCTTGCGCAGCCACTTTGAGTAGCTCGGTCATACCACCAACCCACATAACATCTGGTTGCAAAATGTCAATGTTACGGCCTTCAATTAGCTTACGGAAACCGTACTTTGAGTATTCGTGCTCACCGGTGGTGAATTTCATTGTTGGGAAAGCTCTCTTGAGCAATGCAAAGCCATCAAAGTCATCTGGGTGCAAAACTTCTTCCCACCAGTTGATATCGAGATCTTGAGTTGCCTTGACAAGATCAATGACATAAGAAACATTCAAACTCATGTAACAATCAACCATCAATGGGAAGTCAGGTCCAACGGATTCACGGTGTTTTCTCAAGAATTCAACATTCTTTCTCAATCCAACATGTCCATCATCTGGACCATATGGAAGAGCAACTTTACCACCCCAGAAACCCATTTTCTTTGCTGCTTTAGGGTTGCAACCAGTGCAATAAAAGTCAAGTTTTTCTCGAGTAGCTCCACCAATCATCTTGTAGACTGGTTCACCTCTGATTTTTCCGAGTAAATCCCAAAGAGCTAAGTCGACAACTGAAATAACAGCCAAAGTGATTCCTTTTCTTCCGTAAAACATGGAAGCACGGAACAATTTGTCCCAAATAATTGTATAATTTCTTGGATCTTCACCAATGATGAATCTTTCAAAATGATTTTGAACTAACCAACAGGCAATTGGACCACCAAATCCGGTAGCAAAACCTTTAGTTCCATCGGTGGCTTCAATTTCAACACAGAAAGATCCAAGAACGTTGATTCCCCAACTGGTACGAGAAGCCTTGTACTCTGGGAACTTGGACATTGGATTGGAGATATAGTTATCCACAAGCCAATGTCCTTGCTTAACATTATGGTAATCACCACCAATTCCTTTACCTTCAAGAAGGTAAGTCTTGATCGATTTGATACTTGGGAACTCAGTAAGGGACATTTTGACGGAATTGATTGTTAGAAACGGAGTTGATTTTTCATTGGATTTGGATCAGATGGGAAGTTGGAGGGGATTTTATATATGTTGAAAAATTGAGGGGGTCCGGAAATTTGTTAGGAGTCGGAAAGATAATTTTCCGGACGCGAATCGCCGGAACAACAACAGCGTGTAAAGTATATAGTTGTTGGGTTTATTGTTAACGGTTTGTGGTCATTGATCCGGGTTAAGGGGGGAGTGGCACTCAAATCCCATTGATGCGGCAGGACAGGTTGTGGTGAGGTGGCCAAACGAACATGAGTTTCCTAATTAGGAAGTTTGTGGGGAAGCATACGGTATGATGAACGACGAAGCCAAGGGGGATGAATATAAAAAATGATTGTAATTACACTTAGTAACGGGCCTACTAAGCCAATCTCTACTGTAATACACAGTTAATCGTTGTTTTCTTGTTCCTACCTAGTACATATAGCATAATAAAAAGTTACACCGCCACGCTGCATGAGCCACACCAGCCACTCGGTACCTCGGCGATCAATCGTTCACGACTCGCTTGGCTCGTCTTCACACATCCTGTCCCAAATAATTAAACAAATCCTCAAACCCAAACGAGCTTGCGTCAAATCTGAATGCCTCCAAAATCATCTCCTGATTCATCTCACCCCTTCCCATCTCTGCCAAATCTGTGGAACTCTGATGCAAAGAAGGAGGCAACGAATTTAATGCCGATCCGCCACCACTCTCACTAAATCTCTTGTTCAATATCTGTGCCAGCAAATGTGTGTTGATCCTCATATCAGCAATAGCCTCAGAAGGTTCCAATTGCTCATCATCTTCACCATTATTACTCGCTCCATCAACTGATGGTGTTCTATTTGTCGATCCCAGCCCCAATGTGCTCAATTGTCTCAAAATTTTGTAGTATTTGTAGGCTCCGGGCCAATGAGAACCAATCATTTGCAATATCCGACAAAACAACTTCAACTTGAACCCCATATTATCCCTTGAAAGCTTGTAACCTCGATTGAAAATGCTATCGGCAATCAAAACCCTTGCACCAATCCAAATGAAAAATGCATATTGATGTCCCATGAATTCAATTATTTTTGAGTTTGTGGCTTGTTCGTGGCTGAGTATACGTGTGGCTAGTGATGCAATACTTTCAACACATTGAAGACAAGTTCCACGTGATTGTTCAGAGTGTTTGAAAGCAGACGACTCGACGTGCGGGTAACCATACGCAGAGTGCATCTTAATAAGGGCGACATTGTAAGCAGCATGTAATAGTGCCATCGATGGTAATTCTAATGGGGAAACGCCCATCCCAGCATCGCCATTTATATTTGTTGTGGCTGGTGAACCTTCATTAGCCGATCCACCACCGCCACCTCCACCGCCACTAACCACCCCCCCACCTCCATCAAATTCTAACACCCCCATATCCAATAACACCTTATACCTATAAGGCAGACCATCCTTCCACTCTCTTATCTCGTTCTCTAACAAGTGGAACTCAACAAACCATTCCCCAACTTTCGTAGCATTATTGATACTCCTTGGTTTGTTTAAAAAATCTGTCATTTTCCGTAAAATTCCAACGACTTGTGTATAATAACTAAATGCATCATAATGGCCAGTGTAATTCGGCCCGTTAGACGGAACCGATTCCGTCCAACCTAACATTGAGCAGGGAGTTTGGAATTGAGTCTCTGAATCTGGTAAACAAAGTGGGGCACCAGAAGCAACGGATCCGAAAACGTCTAGTAATGCAATCCCCCATCCAAGACGTCGTCTTTCTTCACATTCTATCCAATCTTGTGATTCTTTTAGTAATCGTTCTCTTTTAGTTCTGATGTATATTTCATTTCTGTGCTCGCTATCACTTGCCATTGACGATGTTGTTAGAGTGGGGGAAACTGAATTTTTGAAAAACTTTTGGGTTGGGGTTTGGGTTGGGGCTAGTGGGGGAAACTCCTCCAAGTTTAGGTGAATAACCCCCGTGCAAGCCATTCTTATCAAACTCCACGTTTCTGTGCCCGTTGCCTGCCCAAAAGCATCAAATGCTAATAATGCCATAGTTTGTAATTGAGGAATCGTCGATACAGTGTAACAAGTTACCACAATTCTCCTTTTGCAAGCTTCCGACAGCTGAAATCGTTCTTCATTAGAGAATTGAATCTCCCCACTGTATCTCAAAGCGTTGATTATGATTCCATAAACGATAATAGGTGGTTCTGGTAATGATGCGTGGGCAGGAACACCTCCATTTTGTGACTGTATCATCCCACGTCTCCACGCTTTCAATTGTTCTGTATGTTGATGAAGGGCCAGCCTTGTTTTGTGTGGGTGTAGAATCGGGAACGTGGCGTATATTTTTTGAAAGTAAATGTCAACTAGTTGATTGACTGTACTTGCGTTTGGTAAATCTGGTCCGAATTGAATTGAGAAGTCCTCAATTGGTGGGGGAGGTGGCGGTGCTGCTGGGTCGGGTGGGGCGTTAGGTGGGGGGTTCGATGCTGGTGCAAGCGTGGGAGGTACTGTGTGGGGGAGTTGAATACCGGTTTGCATTTCCAACTGCTGTATCCTACTCAAAACCTCTTTATTTTGCTCCTCTAACAAACGCAACCGGTACAGAACGTCTCTACCGTAACCAGGCTTTAACCCGGGCTTTTTCACCCACGAATAAACGCATTTCAACTTGTTTCTGGTACAATAACCACACACTTTCTTTGAATCACACTTGAGTTTCTTATTGCGACAAACGTCGCATGATTTACTCAGTTTTCGACGAGTAAAATCTTCAGATCCCCACTCAGAAAAACCCACCTTTTCAGGATCCTCGGTGTTTTCACATGGGGTTCCCATTGAGGACATCGTTTGTTTTATCAACGTGGGGGATGCCCTTGTAACAACTGATCAGTGTGATGGATTGATGAAATTTGTAGAAGTTGATGGGGGAAAAATAAAAAAAAAAAAAGTTTCGGATTATTAAAGAATGAAATGTATGGGGGGAGTTCGGGAAAAAGATCATCGACACCTCACACCTGCGGACTCCCCGCTAGTCATGCCAATATATATAAATATATATATAGACACACGTACATTTTATCACTTCTTTATCACTGATTATTGATACACTCTCTTCATCCAATCATGACCAGCCCTGTGCCCCCAACCCCTGGTGTTTACACCCCAATACCAACATTCTTCAAAAAAGACTTGGTCACCATCGACTACGCCACACAGGTGGCACACGCCAAATACCTTCAATCCAATGGAATCACTGGATTGGTGGTGATGGGAAGTACTGGTGAGGCTGCTCATCTTACACGTAAAGAACGTGCATCGATCATTGCAACGCTTCATAAAGAATTGCCAGACTTCCCAATTCTTGGAGGTGTGGCGCAGCATTCGGTCGAGGAAACTCTTAATGAAATTTCATCGATCAAAGAGGCTGGTGCGACTCATGCTTTAGTTTTATCATCGAGTTATTTTGGCCCAAGTATCAAACAACAGGGTATTATTGACTACTACACCACTGTGGCTGATCAATCTCCATTACCAGTGTTAGTGTACGTTTACCCGGGCGTTACAAACAACATTGTCGTGGAACCAACTACTGTTATCAAACTCTCCAGCCACCCAAATATTGTCGGTACGAAGTTGTCATATGGAGATGTGGCGCACCATACATTGATTGCTTCAGATCCAAATGTTAAACAAAATAACTTCAATACTTTCACTGGATTGGGACAAATTCTGTTGCCAGTCTTGACTGTTGGAGCTAAAGGTACTGTTGATGCATTGTCTGGTGCTTTCCCAAAGTTGTATGTCAAGATTTTTGAATTATTCAACGAGGGTAAGTACGAGGAGGCTGCAAAACTACAATTTCTTGCCACGAGGGGTGAAGAGTTAGTTGTCAGATTTGGTGTTGTTGGTATCAAGAAGGCTATCTCGACGGTCGGTTTTGGTGAGACTTATTTGGGTAGAGTCCCATTAAACCAGGATGTTGATGAGAAGGCATGGGAGTCGTATAGGGAGAATTTGGAGGGTATTTTCGAGGCAGAGAAGCTCTTGTAATGGGCGAAGCAAGTTGTTTGCGTGCCATAAATCTTGTCTTCAGAAAAACTATGACCAAAACCTGATGAAAGAGAGTAGTGTATGCTTATGTATTGAATCTACAGGTAGAAAACACATCCTTACACCAGCAAGGTAAGAAATTGCGATTTATTGAAAGTCGATAATTGGTAGGTTAGATCGTGATGTTCATCTTAATTAGATTTGGAAAGCGTTTGTTTTATGCTTGCTTTTTGCTGGCCGTTGACCTGCAATTTGGTTATCTACTGATGGATCATGAAATGTGCAAAATAAATTTTGGAGCACCGCCACGTCGTGGCGGTGCAAACTATCTACCTGATTGAATTTATCGTTGTTATTTGATGGTTGTTAAACGTGAATAAGACCTTCTAATTCGCCCCAAATGCTGTTGATTTACACCACCCACGACTCGCACAACTCACCTTACTTGTAATTTGCTCGTCGTCTGCTCGTCGTCTACTGCAAATTAACAAACAAGCCACCATCCACCAAGATTTGAGCCCCAGTCACATACCCTGACAAATCACTTGCCAAAAAAACAGCAGGACCAGCCAAATCACGTGGAATACCCAATCTACCCAATGGAATTCTTCCCTCCATATACGTTCTCTTTCCCTCGTCACTCAAATCTTCATCATTCAACTGTGTTCTGATAGTTCCTGGAAGCAATGCATTACACCTAATACCGTGTTTTCCAAGAGCCACTGCAGTAGATTGCATCAGTGACAAAATACCAGCTTTTGTTGGAGTGTAATGAGTCTGCAATCCACCACCAACGAGTGCACTGATGGAGGAGAGTCCGATAATCGAACCCCCCTTTCCCTGTTTGATCATTTGTGTTGCAGCAGCCTGTGTTGCAAAGAACGCACCTCCGAGATTGATACTGACTGTTTTGGTGTATAATTCATAGGAAACGTCGGTGAATTCGGCGAATTGACAGATTCCGGCGTTTGAAACAAACACGTTGAGTTCTCCAAAAGTTTCAACTGTAAGTTCTACCAATTTAACCGAAGTTTCTGGTTTTGAAATATCACCAGGGGTTGCCAAAAGATCGGGAATCTCTTTTCTCAATTCTTCCACTTGATTTTCTTGACCGTCCATATAATTGATTGACACCTTTGCACCTTGTTGGGCCATACCAACGGCAATGGCACGGCCAATTCCGGTGGCAGCTCCTGTGATTGCGACGACTTTACCTTGAAGAAGCATTTTGAATTGAGGAGTGGGAAGGCATTTGAGGGGTTGAGATGAAGTTTAAATGAATGGATTTTTCGAGTTTTATATGGAGTAATAGGGAATTTTTCAATCTCGGAAAAATGATAAGAGGTCGCGGATTTTTTTATGTCCGACGAGCAAAGCGAGGAGATAAGAAGTGAATCGAAGACTAAGAAGACACACGATCACGACGAGCAAAGCAAGTCATGAACAATCCGAAAGTAAGCGAGATTATATAGGAAGAACCACCTCTTCATATTCTTCCACCTCTTCAACCAAAGCCTTTCTCTCATATTCAAATAGTCGCGTCGCTCTTCTACCCCGCGACGCGTGGTTGGAAATAATTTTTTATTATCGCGCCGTTTCTCTTTATAAGAAGATCAATCGCTGTATCAGATCTCACTCTATCAGAAAACAATCTCATCAACCTGATTATTCTTACCAACACATCCCCCACAAGAATCATGACCATTTCACTTATTGACACACACGTCCATTTGTTTGACGAGTCCAATTTGGATACCCTCCGTTGGATGACACCGGACTCGTCATTACACGGAAAGAACGATATCAATCAATACTTGGAGGAGAACGTGTCAAAACTACGCAATCATTTTGAATTTGGAGGTCTGATATACATTGACTCCGACGCAAAAACAAATCTAGACACTCCAGACGGTTTGAAACCAGGTGTTGACGAGTTTTCATACGTTTTGAAACAGGCAACCTCTAAACCAGGGTCGATCGTCGCAATCGTCCCTTGGGCACCCGTTGCTCTTGGCAGAAAAAAATTAAGCGAGTATTTCACTACACTGAAAAATCAATCAGGTCCAGTTGGACTCCTCAAAGGATGTAGATACTTGTTACAGGATAAGCCGGATGGAGTTATGTTGGAGGAGAACTTCATTGATGGAGTCAATTGGCTGGGTGAGAATGATTTAGTGTTTGACGTTGGTATTGATTTTCGTCGTCGCGGAGCGTACCAGCTCCAAGAATTCTCTGAGCTGTTGAACCGGTGCAAGGGTGTCACATTCACAATCAATCATTTTGCCAAACCGGATTTGAGTGATGATAATTACAAACAATCATTTGAGGATTGGAGTGTTGCATTTGATAAGATTTTGGACTCTCCAGGGGCAAAACAAAATACTCTGTTTATGAAGTTGAGTGGATTGTTCTCGGAAATTGGTGTGCAACGTAGTGATGAGGATATCAAGATGCGTGCACAGCCTTACTTTAAATATGTTTTGCGTCGATTTGGAAATGATCTGATTATTTGGGGAAGCGATTGGCCTGTTTCGACGTTGATATCTGGTAGAGGATCGCTTGTTAGGTGGTTGCGTATTACGGAGAGATGTTTGGATGAGGAGGGTGTGAGTGAGGAGGTGAAAAGAGCGATTTACGGGGGGAATGCAAGGAGGGCGTTTAATATAAGCGAGTAAGCAAAGCGAGAAAAGTGAGCGAGTTTTGAACCAGGAATGAAGATATGTAGTCAGCTTGTGTGCTACAATTGAGCCATTATTGTGCTTTGGAAAGAACATCCTTACACCATGTAATTCAAGACAAAATTCTACAGTAGTGAGTATGGCTTTATCAGAGTGTATGGTGAAGTTCTCTAGTCACTATCGGTTGTCTAGTAACTATTTTCATTGATACCAGCTACGTTTCAGGATCTTTTGAGAATGACTCGAGAACGACTTGCAAACGAGTTGCAAACGGCTCTCTTCGATAGCTCGGGGAAAAGAAAATCCGCCCCGCACTTTCCACATGCAGCATTTTTCAATTTTCCGGTCCCCACACTACCGCGCCTTAAATCGTCACGTATATAAAAACTCTAACGCTGTCTTGTAACCTCGAAATCAACCATCTCCAGTTCATTTTCTTTTCCAATTGACCAACCCTCTAACCATGACTTTTGACGTGGAACAAACGCTTGCCGAACTTACGATTGACGAGAAAATCAAGCTCCTTTCCCTCAAGGACTTCTGGCACACGGCCAACATTGACCGTTTGTCAATTCCATCAATCAGAGTCAGTGATGGACCTAATGGTATCAGAGGTACAAAATTTTTCAACGGCGTTAAAGCCGCCTGCTTCACTTCTGGTACAGGATTGGGCTCCACTTTCAATCCCAAACTCCTTGAGGAAGCCGGAAAGTTAATGGCGGAAGAAGCAAAACATAAGGGTGCGCACGTGATCCTCGGTCCCACCTGCAATATTCAACGTGGTCCCCTTGGAGGACGCGGATTTGAGTCCTTTTCTGAGGATCCATATTTATCGGGTATTGCAACCGCTAGTATCATTCGCGGTATCGAAGGCGAGGGAATTGCCGCCACAATTAAACATTATGTCGCGAACGATTTGGAGGACGAACGAAACTCGATCGACGCAATCGTCTCGGAACGTGCTCTTCGCGAAATTTACCTGTATCCATTCCAATTGGCTATGAAATACGCTCCTCCTCGTTGTGTTATGAGCTCCTACAACAAGGTCAACGGTGAACATGTTTCTCAGTCCCGGTTCTTGCTCACTGAGATTCTTCGTGAGGAATGGGGCTGGAACGGTCTCGTTATGTCCGACTGGTTCGGAGTTTACTCGGTCAAAGCGTCGATCGACGCAGGTTTAGACCTCGAATGTCCTGGTTATCCTCGGATGAGAAAACATGATCTCCTTATGCACGCAGTTACCGCCCGTGAAATCAGCACTGATGTCATTGATGAACGCGTTCGTAATATCCTCACGTTGGTTAAAAGTGCACTCAAGACCGGAATCCCAGAAAATGCCCCAGAAGACGCTCTCAACAACACACCTGAGACCAGTGCTTTTGTTCGCAAACTGGCTACCGAGGCCATTGTCTTGTTGAAGAACGAGAATTCGTTCCTTCCTCTTTCAAAGAACGATAGCGTCGCCGTCATCGGTCCAAACGCTAAGATTGGCCGTATTTTCGGTGGTGGTTCGGCCTCCATGAAAGCTTATTATGCTACCGACGTGTACAGTGGTGTTGCTTCCAAATTGGAGAAGGAACCCGAATATTCGATTGGTTGTTCTATCGACAAAGAACTCATTGATCTCGGTGCTCTTTCTACGTTTAACGGAAACCCAGGAGTTTCCGCTAAAGTCTACAAAGAGCCAGTCGGAACTTCAAACAGAACTTTGGTGGAAGAAATGGAATTGGACTCTACCAAGCTGATTTTGTTTGATTACCATCATCCAGATCTGAATGGTTCTCCACTGTTTTATCTTGATTTGGAAGGTGAATTCACTGCTCCAGAAGACGGTGAATATGCTGTGAAAATCCGGTGTTTGGGAACTGCTCTGTTGTATGTTAACGACAAGCTTTTGATTGATGATAAAACTCATCAAGAACTCGGTGCCGGAGCTATTGGTGCTTGTAGTAAAGGTGACACTAAGTTGGTTACTCTCAAGAAAGGTGAATCGTTCAAGTACAGAGTTGAGTTCGGTTCCGGACCAACTTTCACCATCAAAACTATGGACTTGGTTGGTTCCAATGGTGGTGGAACATTAGATGTTTCTATCATGAAACAAGAGAGTCCTGAGAGTTCTTTGAAGAGCGCTATTGAAGTTGCCAAAAACGTCGATAAAGTCATCCTTTGTACTGGTACCTCGGCTGACTGGGAAAGTGAAGGATATGACAGAAACTCTATGGACCTACCGATGAACCAGGACGCATTGGTTGAAGCTGTTTTGGCTGTCAATAAGAACGTTGTTGTTGTTAATTTGTCCGGTACTCCAGTGACAATGCCATGGGCAGATTCTGTTCCAGCAGTGGTTCAAGGTTGGTTCAACGGTATGGAATCTGGAAATGCAATTGCTGATGTTTTGTTCGGTGACGTGAATCCCTCCGGAAAATTGAGTTTGACCTTCCCAAAAAGAGTCGAAGATAATCCAGCCTTCTTGACATTCAAGTCTAACAATGGTAAATGTGTTTACGGAGAAGATGTTTTTGTTGGTTATCGTTATTATGAGATGGTGAAGAGAGGTGCTTTGTTTGCTTTTGGTCATGGATTGTCTTACACTTCATTTGAATTGAGTGGGTTGTCTGTGGAATTGAAAGGTGATGATGTTATTGCATCGGTGACTGTGAAGAATACCGGTTCTGTTGCTGGTCATGAAGTTGTTCAATTGTATGTTGCACCACCGGCCACCACCACTAGTGTTTTGAGACCATTGAAAGAGTTCAAGGGATTCAAAAAGGTTTACCTGGAGCCTGGAGAGACCCAAAAGGTGAAGATCGATGTTCCGGTTCGGTATGCTGGATCGTACTTTGATGCGGAGAAGAGAAAATGGGCTTTGGAAGCTGGCAATTATACTGTTTTGGTTGGTAACTCTTCGGACTCGAAAATGTTCTTGAAGGGCGAGTTCAAAGTGGAGAATGCCGATTTCTGGAGTGGTTTGTGAATAATATGAGTTAGTCGATGGGTCAATTGCATTTCATTAGCTTAGAAAGTGTATAGAAAGTTTTATCAGAATTGATTTTTAAGAAGCGAGAATTTATTATAGTAATTTGTGATGACTCTTGAAATAATGAATGTAACGGCGTGCAGCTTTGCTCTTCTATTGATTGCTCCGCAGTTGAGGGGCTGACCACTCCGGTGGAGGTTCAATTTGATGGAGTTTGGTGAAATTTTTATTTTTTTTATTTTTTTTTACCCCGGATTTTTTTTTTCAACGGACTTTCCCG
The DNA here is from genome assembly GCA_003707665.2 of Ogataea pini. Taxonomy (NCBI): domain Eukaryota; kingdom Fungi; phylum Ascomycota; class Pichiomycetes; order Pichiales; family Pichiaceae; genus Ogataea; species Ogataea pini. Next base: position 44,702 of record PPKL02000018.1, on the reverse strand, counting down.
ATTGGGAAAGAGATTGTGGGGTCCGAGGGTATATAATGTTGAAGATATTACTTCAACTTTGAAAGAGGGGAGCAACTGAGAGAATCGATTGACTAAGACAAAAAGACACTAAAAATGGTCATTGAAAGAAAGCCTTTGAAAATTATTATCTGCGGAGCCGGCATCGGTGGATTGACTGCAGCAATTGCATTACGTCAACAGGGACATGATGTTGAAATCTATGAGCAATCCAAATTCAGTAATGAGATTGGTGCTGCCATCCATCTGCCACCAAATGCTTATGCTATGATGGATCGTTTAGGAGTGCCGATTGAAAAATTAGGTGGAAACTTAGCCGAATACATTACTGAATTGAAAGCTGATAATACTTTGCTGCGGACTCATAAAACTAAGGAGATGCTTGAGAACTATCCCTATCCATGGTTGTTTGTTCATCGTGTTGATTTACACAGAACATTGAAAGAAAAAGCAATTTCTGAAGATGGTATTGGTAAGCCAGTAAAGATCACTTTGGTCTCAAAAGTCACAAAAGTTGACTGTGAGAAAGGTGTTGTTTATCTTGAGAACGGCGAAACTCACCAGGCAGACCTCGTTGTTGGTGCTGATGGTGTTCATTCCGTTGTGAGAAACGATGTTGCGCAGTCAAACGTGGTTGCTGCTCCTTCTGGAACAAGTGCATTCAGGTTTTTGATTCCAAAAGCTGAAATTCAAGCAGCTGGTCTTGGGGATCTTCTTGGTCATGACGGTGAGTTAAGAATTTGGCACGGCCAAGGATCACGTGTCGTTACTTATCCATGTCGTAACAACACTATTTCAAATTTCATTTGCATTTTCCCAGACACCGAGATTGAAGGTAGCTCTGAGGAAGGTTGGAATCATCGCAGTACCGCTGAAGAAGTGGTTCGTTGTGCTGCAGAGTACGATCCAAGACTGATTAAAGTTTTGAGCATGGCTGAAGATGTCAAGTTATGGAAACTGCTCGAACGTTCAAATTCGAGTTCGTGGATCCGTGGCCGTACTTGTCTGTTGGGAGACGCTGCTCACTCATTCTTGCCTCATCAAGGTCAAGGTGGTGCTCAGGCAATTGAAGATGGAGTTGCTTTGGCACAAGTTCTACCATTAGGAATGGAGCCAAGCGATGTTCCTGAATTGTTGACTGTTTACGAAACAGCAAGAATGGAACGTGCAACCACAATCCAACAATTTACACGTGATCAAGCAGTCAATAAAAAAGGTGACAGGATGGACTCTACCCAATTTTCAGCTTACAATTGGAGTCATGATGCTTATTTCCATGCTAGCAGTCTTTTGAGTAGACATCTTGAAAGCAAGTCCTTCCGTCGTATGCCTGCTGGTTGGGGTCCATTACAAGGTCCACGTCAGGATTATTTGGGTAAACCAATTGATGGAAGTGGCTCTTTCTTACGTACTGGTGCTGTTCGTGTTAAGACCACCCGGTCATACTTGGAACACTTGCTACCAAATGATCGGTTCCACATGGATGTTGAAGGTGAAATTGGTTATATCAACATTTCAAATACCTGGGTCGATGACATTGATTGGCTTGGAGGACATGATTACTCTCATTTCGATCTTTTCATCGAAGATGTCGTTTACACTGATAAAAAGGGTAAGAAGACTAAAGGTAACTTCTGTCCATTATTATTAGAAGGAATGGCCGAGCCTACTTTGACTGGCCGTGAAGAATTAGGATTCCCAAAGATTCCAACTGTTATTGAAGAAGATTTCGATGAAGTTCGTGGCTACCGTTTGACTGCTTCGTGGTATGGAACCACGTTTTTAGAATTCAACATTGGCGATGTTAAGAGAGTCGAATTTAAAACCAATGGTAACAGTAAGCCTGCTTCTAAAGGAGCGGGAGCTTTGGAATGGCGCGTTATGCCTCGTGTTGGTGGAAAGGGTAAGATGGACTATGAATATGCTACTTATACTCCTGTTGTGACTGGTGGTGCTCCATTTGTTCCTAATAGTGAATATTCTGGTAAGGCTGAGTTGAAGTTTTTCAAGGATAAAATTACTCCACAATTGCTACCATGTCATTATCCGATTGCAAAGAAGTTTAGTGAGATGCCTATTTTGGAGTTGAGTGTGGGTAAGGTTGTTGTTGGTACGGGATTGTCGGATGTTTCTACTCAAACGATTCTTGAGGAGTGAGACGAGCAGATAACGATTTAATGACGAGCAAAGCGAGTCGTGAGTGGATGACTCAACAGTCAGTGAGTTGAGCCAAGCGAAAGTCAAATGAACTAGTGTAGATCAAATGTGAAACATTTGAAAGTGAATAAGTTATGTTACTTTGAATTTTGTTTTCTGGAACGATAGAATCGACAAGAAATGACGACGTCGTTGATTTTAATTAAAAGCTGAGAAAATCGGTGAGCGAGGTTTCTGTGATATTCTAGCTGAGAAGAATGAATTACTTTGAAAGTGGAAATAATGAAAGTATTTCAACGCAATATACGTAAAATCAGAATTTAAGCACTTGAGGTTGCCCTTGAGGTTTCTCTTGAGATCGCATTTGAGGTCTGTAATCTTCGCTGTATTCACTAGGTGATTATCAGCCAGGTGAAAATAATCTGGTGAGAAAAAAATATCTTCAAAATTTATCAAAACTTGTTGCTATACTTGATATAATAATGACTTCAATTCTTCATAACTTGAAAAAGAGATTTGCTTAATAATCAAAGGTCATCTCACACTGACTCGCTTCGCTCGTTCGCTCGTTCGCTCGTTCGCTCGTCATTCCACCACCAACCCCCCATTAACATGCAAATGAACCCCATTAATCCAGCTAGCCCTGTCATCAACCAATGATCCCACTGCAAATGCAATCTCCTCCGGCTCACCCATCCTAGCTGCAACAGGGATATTGTCAATTGTCGGTTGCAACACCTTCATCGCATCTTCACCAGCAGACAAAAACCCAGCAGTCTTTGTAGGCCCAGGACTCACAGAATTGACCGTACATCCATACTTTCTTGGTAACTCCTTCGCCCAGACTCTCGTGAATGAATCCACCATTCCCTTTGTTCCAGCATACAACGTTTGCAACGGAGGTGGAGCTCTACTAGATGCAGAACAAACGTTCACTATACGTGAAGGGTTGTTCAAATAAGGTAAAGCATACTGAGTCAGTAAAAAAGTCCCCCGACCATTCAGATTCACCAATAAATCCCAATCATTCAGATCGTGTTCCTCAAATGGTTTATTGATTGCCAATGCAGCGTTGTTCACCACGACATTGATTTTCCCATATCTCTCGACAGCGGCATCCACAAGACGCTTAGGCCCTTCAATTGTACCAACGTCTGCTTCCACAATAATACCATCGGCTTGAGGATATTTTGTAAGAATTTTTTCTAGTGTTTGTTCAGCTTCCTTCTGATATTTTGGAAATGGATAATTGATAACCACAGAGAATCCTTTAGATGCTAATTCTTCCGCAATAGCGGCTCCAATTCCGGAGCTTGATCCGGAAATGATTGCGGTCTTGATTGAAGTGCTCATGACCAACAATTACTTGTAATGAGTAAGTCAAACAATTGTTGCCACCATCCCCGAAATGTTTTCTCTACAGCAAATCTCACTACTTATATTTTTTTTTTCAGTTCCCGGTGGGGTGTTTAGTTTTTCGGAGCCGCACACCTACCCCACAACTATAAATTTTCTAACTTGAAAACTCTTTAATGAATTCCCTCCAAGCCTTCTCACTTTCGGCAAAAACATCATAACCATACATAAACTTTTGAAACACTGGATCGCCGAATCTATTTGGACAACCTTCCTGCGGTGGACAAACATCGCACAGTTTATCCCGAGCTTCTTGTTTTGGCCCATCTTCCAGATGATAAATATTTTGACAACCAGACGATCCTTGAACAATTTGAGTGGTACGCCATTTGCGCAAATTCTCATAAGCAAGCAACAAACCATGAATTTGGTCCTTTGATTCTATTTTCCCAAACAAATAAGCCAATGCTCCACCATCTTCAACTGCCTGTGCGGCTCCTTGCGCCAGATATGGTAACGTTGCATGGCAAGCGTCACCCAGAAGAACGACATTTGCAGTTTTATGACACCAATTCTCCAACTCTTTAGAATTTTGCAACCTCCATTTAGTTGTTTGTTGAACAAGACTGACTAGCTTGACAAGCCGTGGATCCCACCCCTTCAAGACTTTAATCAGTTCACCATCTTTAGCCGGTAGGATTGGAGCATCAGTAGGTAAATTATCTGGGGCAAGCACGACAAGATTGCAAGTGCTACCACCTTTCAGCAGGTAAATAACAATATGCATTTTTGGACCCCAAATAAATTTGATGTTTGGCTCTTTGTAGATGTACTCAAGCTCTGGATATTTATAAAGTTCATCAATCGGTAAAAGGGCACGATAAGCTAGATCACCGGTATTTTTTGGTGGATCTTCGAATCCAAGAACTGCAGTTCTGGTTCTAGATTTCAATCCGTCTGCACCGATGATTACGTCAGCAGAAAAGCAGGCTCCATCCGAACAAACAACAGTGTTTGTATTGAAATCAATTGATTCCGCACGAGTGTTCAAGACAATTTTCACACCAACATTGTAAGCTCTTTTTGCTAAAGCGTCATGGAAGTCTGCACGATGAATGTGTAAATATTCTGCACCATACTGAACACCAAACTCCGGATTCAGAGGAGTATGTGCTAATTGTTTTCCTTTATAATTGTAAATGCTGCAACCATGTGGGAGAGTTGAATTCTTAACTATGTCTTCTTTGCAACCAAAAGCGTCGAGTATTTTTGTAGAATTAGGTGGAATTTGAATTCCAGCGCCAACTTCTCTTAGTTGAGATGCTTGTTCGAGTATAGTAACTTGATGTCCCGCCAAAGATAATCCGATACTGGCAGTTAGACCGCCAAGTCCAGCACCGACAATGACAAACGTGAGGGGACAACTGCTGACTGGTATTTGACAAGGCACTGGCATTTTTTGGTGGTTGAAGGGTTTTAAACCTTTACTAGTATTTCCTGAAATTGGTAAGGGTTTATATATGAGGAGTCGGTTGTAGCTTTCGCATGACTGCAGAAAAGGATTGGCAGATTATCTGTACCCCGCATGCATAATCACGACCAAACCTAGTTGAATCTGGCACGCGATCCATGAGTGAAGGAACACAACAACGGGTGGTTTACAGAGAGGGCTGAGAGAGTAATTTAACAGCTTGGAAGGAGCGTTTTCATTTGAATCATGGTTAATTTGTTTTACGATACTTGATTCGATGATGTTTCCGCTTATAGTCATTCATCTGTGCGGTGATAAACTTTCGCGCTTCTCTTGCAGAAAAAAAATATTTTTCCAGTAAAGAACCACAAACGGCGATAACTCATGAGTGACTTATGGTAACTCAAATGAATTTTGTTGTGTGTGATTAAAGTGTTTTAACAACGAGTCGTGTAGTATAAATAATTTGTGTTCAATGGTTCCAATTGGTGGCAAATTGCAGTATAATTCAGTATATACGATGTAAACTACACGATTCACTTGTTTTTTTCTTTTTTTGCTCTTTTTCTGTTGTCAAAAAAATCAATAACTGTTTATTCGCAATTTTTCCGTTTAATTGGTAGCAACCTGCAACAAATCAAAAAATTATTTATCGATTTACACAAAATAAGTAGCTGTACTTTTTATGTGCATTAGATCTCCCCAGAACCTCTTTTTGTCAACATCATTCTTGAAAACTCGTTGATTGTATGTAATGAGTGAATAATTTCGTTATGTAGATCAAAGTTTTGCGTTGGTCGTACGTTATATGTAGTAAATCATTCTTATGTGTTTTTTTATGCGATGTTCATCACAATATCTCTGCAACGTTTTTGAAATTCAGACATCTCTCCATTTCTCACTCACTTCTCGCTTCGCTAGTCATTCTGGTAGAACAACTTTGAACACTCCTCAATAACTTCCCAATATCTTTTGCAAACATACCCCCCCAGTTAACCCTACTCGAAATTCCGATACAAATCTCTAACGTCTCCTCAGGATTAGACAACGGCGTCAGACCAGAACCTTCCGGTTCCTCCTCCTCATTTTCCACCTCTCCTTCCTGTGCTTTGCCTCCCTCCCTTCCGACTTCCATTCCTTTACCTTTTCCCCCAACCGCCTCCAATAACAAACACGGCATCAACGCCCCAGTACTAACGAATCTCTCCACTCTCCCTGTGAACTCTCCAGTTAGATCACAAACCTGTTCGCTGGATCGTGGCTGAGAATCAAATTTATTAGCCACATTCATCAAAAGTCCATATGCCCATAAAACAGAACCCGAATGAAAAATATAATAAGGCAGTTGTGGAACAAAAATTCTTTCTTGAACTGCTGTTTGACACCAACGAAGTAATTGTGCTGAATGCCAAACTGCCAATCTCGAATTTTCCGTCCTCATCCAACGTAGAAGCTTTTGAATCGCCCGCTTCGATTCCTTCTCATCATCCATTCCCTCCAACTTCATCACATCCCTAATACTGCAATAAGTACAAAGGTACATGTACTCAATCTCTAACTTGAAAACCACTTGTGCAGAAAAATCCGATGGAGCATAATTGAGACTGATTCCATCGAGCATCTCTTCGATCTCCAACATCCGACTTTGTAGATAACTAGTGCCGTTTCCGGCTCTCCGGAACCGTTTTCGACGCAATTCCAGGCTTTCCGAACCTTCAGCACGGATATATTCCTCCTTCTTCAAATCCATAATAAGTTGCTTAACCGTTCCCAATAAACACCCAACCACAACTTCCGGAGCACTCTCAAGTGCTGTATGAGGAGCAACTCCGCCAGGCGCAACATAACTTTGTAAAATGGAGCTGATACAACTCTGAAAGGTAATTTCTTGATAATAATGACGTGGAGAACGTTCTTTGATCAACAATGCAACTCCATTCCATTCCTCAGCACTGGCCGCCGTCCATAACGTTTCGTGATGTGGAAGACTCAACTCAAGATCCCGAAAAGAGAGCAAATCAGGTATACTTGCATTCAATGAAAATTGAGTGCTCCAAAGATAAATATAAAGCGAGAGTCTTTTTTTAGATTCCGCCTTGCTCCAAGCCTCCCAACGTTGATTTAAAGTAGTGAATGAGTCTTCTTCAACATAAGCAGCTAACGGCTTGTAAGTGTATGACTTGAAATAATCACCACGACGCATCATGGCCACCAAAGTAGATGCAAAAGCTTCAGAGATTTCCGCAAATCTCGCAATTCCAGACCAGCTACCAGCAATGTAGAGGATACAATTAGCTTGGTGTAAGTCTACCAATCGAATCCATTTGGTGTCTTTTTCAAACGTCATAATCAACCGACGGCGAGCAATTTCCAAAAGGTATCTTCCCAGAGTGATCGAGTTATCATCATCAGATCCGCAAAAAAAGGCCCCAACAGCTAGAACGGCAACCAACAACGTCAGTGACACTTTATTCGGATCGAATGTCGACTTTCTCAAAAAAGAGTATCTTTTATGGAAATACGCAAAATAATTAACCACCAAAGCGGTCAGTTGTGCACAAGCTGGAAGCTTGGAGATTGCTTGATCTCTCCAAAAATACCATTTGTGAGTCTCGCTCAACATAATGAGTAACCGGTCGCGGGTGTCGGGTGTGATTTCAAACCGTTTCATGGTGGCAGTATCTACAGCTGCGGCAGTCCGAACCAATCCACTCGCTCCACGTTCACCTTCAATAATTGAATTGACCTCGACAGAGGAATGATCTGCAACGGGCTCTTTCCATGAGAATGAAGAGTGTGAGAAATCGGGTAATCTGCTGCTGGATGTTGCTGGAGTGGCAGCTGGTGGTGCAGTTGATGCCGTTGGAGCTGTTGAGCTTGGAGTTGCTGCCAATTCCACTGCTGCTGCCAATTTTCTTTGATTTACACCATCAAAGTAATCAATTTTGGGAAAGTATGAAAAACTTCCTAAATCATCAGCATCTTTTGGAGCTTCAACGTTAGCTGTTTGACTGTAAATCCAGTTATCTAAGGCTTGCAATCCGCTCTGTTCATCTTCTTTGCTGTGTTGATTATCAACCTCCTTGAGCATGTCTCTGATCGAATTCATCGTCCCGTCTAGATTGAATTTGGTGAAATAATCAAGCTGAGCAGTAGCTGTTTCAGAGCCACTATTTTCCGGACTTGTTCGAGCAAACTCTTTGGAGAATGTAGTGAAATTGTGGAACAAATGCTCCGAAGTGGTGCTTGGAGGATCGAACGTCGGAGCGGAAGGAACAGTTGGAGCTGCGGACGGAGCCGCAGGCTTTGGTGACATGAATGGAGGATTCGATGGCGAGAGAAGTGCGCTGATAGAAATGTGTGAAGCACCGTTATTTCTAGGACTAGCAGCCTCGGGAGGTCGCATCGGGTTCAAGTATGAATCAATCGGACTAAAAGCGGGCCCTGTGGTAAACGGAGACTCGGTAGAGTAAAAAGACGGTATCTCCGGTAGATGTGGGGTGCCTTTTAGTACAGGATTTGTGATCTCCGCGTCCGATGGGGGCACTGATCCGGGGACGGACCCAGGACCTGTTGCCGAGATTGAAACTGGTGCTGAATCTGTTTGTGGTGGTGGTGGTGCTGTTTGAGTTGTTTCTGGTTTCTCAACATCTTTCTCTCCATCGAAAGTAATCTCAGTCGACTCCTCCGGATCAACTTTTCTACGTTTGGCACGCTCCTTGGTAACACACTCAATCCCCCTCTTCAAACACACCTCACATGGCTGTCCTTTTGCAGAGCGAACACACTTGGTCTTGCTTTTTGCACAGAATTGGCATGCTGCATACCCACGTGGTACCCGGCGATAAAGAACGGACCGGCCATCGCTAGTGTTGACGAAAATGTCTCGTGTTTTGCATGCTCCCGAGGCAATATGGCGGTCAACGAGATCTTTGCGGCCAAACTTTTTCGAGCATTCAGGACAAATGTATGGTTTCTCGTCGTTATGAGACCGGGAGTGTCTCAAAAGATGCTCTTTACGAGTGAAAATGCAGTTGCAGAGGTCACATCTGAACTTCTTGTTTGATGCTGCTGCCATTGTCGTGATTAAGGTGATGGTAATGATGACACGATCACCTAACACTGTCTCCGATGGCGAAATCCTCGAAAACTAATCTTTTATCGATCAAAACAAACTCCGAGGCAGTTACGAGACAATTGAAAACGTCACACAACAATTTCCGCATTTCCCCACATCTGCGTCGGTGTTTGACACGGAGTTAGCCGTGCGGCGCGGCGCATAAAGTGCTTTTCCGATTCAATTTGGAATCTAAATTCCTAGCTCCGGTGGGGAGTCGTGTATGACTCAACAAAGTGACATCGCCTTGACTGTCTAAAAGTATGTTTTTCAATCCATCTCTTGATTGTTCTCATTCTTGTTCTTCGGATCACAACGAATGATGGGAGACCTTCCTCTCAAACTGCTACTGAGCAGTGTCACTGGACTTTCAACGTCCTACGTCCTCTTTTTAGTCGCTCGGTATTGCACCCCAATATGGAGCTGGCTACCTTACAAAAGTGAAAGCGTGCAAGTGGCAGATGAGGAGCGAATACCGATACATACACAGCTCCTTACTGGAAATCATTTTCCTGTCTCTGTTATGTCGGCAATCTCAATAGACGAATTCCGTTCGATTGCAAAAAGTTTTCTATCTACTCAACAAAGCTCAAAAGAAACTAAAAGACATCTAGATTGCAGTTGGGAGGACCCCGAAAACAGCGAAAAGGAGTATTTGAAGAAAGCGTTGAGGTACGTTTTGGAGTTAGTTGATTGCAAAGTGTCCACCACAGCAGATCTCAGGAAACTTCTACAGAAAACAGCTATTTTGACTACCCTCGATCTCACAATTTATTCACCCACATCTGATGGCTACCAACTCGCCGGACACACAGATTTCAACCGCAACAGACAATCTGATCATTTCCGGTTTTTCACCAAAGCCAACAGCAAAAGTTCAGGAATGTTTAAGAATAATCTTTGTAATTCATTGAGCAATTCAAACATCGTACTGCAAAAATACGATTGGCAAGTTACCGGGGGTAGCGAACTGAAAGATTTGAACTTTTTGGCCGAAAAAATGTTTATTACGCAACTTCCAAACACTGACGCAATTATTCTACTTTCTCAGACTGATAGTATTCCAATTACAAAACTCAAATCTGAAAGAGTTGGGTCTGTTTTTCTGAGCGGCCTTGGAAAATTGACACCGCAAAGAGCTGTCCAAAAGAACCTTCACGTTTGGGGATATACAGTCATCAATTATCTAGCAAACAATCAAAAAGAGTATGTAACTATTAGTTCTCAAATATAACGTTTTTCTTCTTCCTACTGATCCAAAATAAGAGAATGAAAGTACTTGACGGAAAAATCAAGTTTCTTCGGAATTGGTGGGGTATTCAGCTTTTTTGCCCCACATACAAGGCTATACGAATATATAAAAGATATAATTTAACCATACACTTGTAAGATGATTGAAAAAATATCGTTCAAAATATCGTCACTATAGAAATGGCATCCATCCTCAAAAACCGTGAACTGTTCAAAACCAGCAATTACGTCAATGGCTCCTGGCAGAAGTCTTCGTCAGGTGCTTCTTTCGACGTCCTCAATCCTGGTACTGGTGAAAAGTTGGCTTCCGTCCCAGAAACAAGCGTTGAAGAAGCACAGCAGGTGATCTCCGATGCGGAGGATGCATTCAAAGAGTTTGAAAAAATTACCCCTAGACAAAGAGCTAGACTCTTGCGTAAGTGGTACGATCTAGTGGTTGAAAACTCCGATGATCTCGCTAAATTGATTGTTCTTGAAAACGGAAAATCTTTTGCTGATGCCTTGGGTGAAATCAATTATTCGGCTTCATTCCTTGAATGGTACGCTGAAGAAGCGCCTAGAGTTTACGGAGACACTATCAGACCACAAACTGCTACCAATCGTGTTTACACTATCAAACAAGCCATCGGAGTTTGTGCTTTCATCACACCTTGGAACTTCCCAGCTGCCATGATTGCACGTAAAGCTGGTGCAGCAATTGCAGCAGGATGTACCGCAGTGATTAAGCCGGCCAAAGAAACACCATTATCGGCACTCGCTTTCGCACATCTGGCGGAAAAAGCTGGTTTCCCCAGAGGAGTTCTTAATGTTATTTGTACAAGCAAGAATACTCGTGCTGTTGGAAAAGCTATTTGCGAGAATCCGATTGTGAAAAAATTCTCCTTTACGGGATCTACAGCTACGGGAAAAATTCTTATGAGTCAATGTGCTGCCACCATCAAGAAAGTTTCATTGGAACTCGGAGGAAATGCCCCTTTTATTGTGTTTGAAGACGCAGATGTTGACTTGGCTGTCAAGTCTGTTGTTGGGTGCAAGTTCAGAGGAACAGGACAAACTTGCATTTGTGCGAACCGAATTTTTATTCATGAGAACATCTACGATGAATTTGCTTCCAAATTGAAGGAGGAGGTTGCAAGGTTTAAGACTGGATATGGTTTGGATGAAGGTGTGACTCATGGTCCACTTATCAATGCTTCTGCGGCAAAGAAAGTTGCTGAACATGTTACTGATGCTGTCTCTTCTGGTGCCAAAATCTTAGCTGGTGGAAGCGTGATTGAATCTCTAGGAAGAAACTACTTTGCACCAACCATCTTGACTGACGTCAAGCAAGGAATGTTATGTACAGTTGAAGAAACTTTTGGTCCAGTTGCTCCATTGATCAAATTCAAAACCGAAGAAGAAGTTTTGAAATGGGCCAATGACACAGAGGTTGGTCTTGCAGGCTACTTTTTCAGCAAGAGCAATTCGCGCTGTATCCGTGTTGCTGAGAAGATGGAGACCGGAATGGTTGGTGTGAATGTTGCAGCTATCAGTGATAGTGCAATGCCATTTGGAGGACTCAAAATGAGCGGTATTGGTAAGGAAGGATCCAAGTACGGTATTGAGGATTATTTGATCATCAAATCCGTTACTGTTGGAATTTGAAAAACTACAAAAAACTTTTTTTTTTTTGGTATGTCTAGTCTCAACACCTTTACAATAAAATTCTACAATTATAACAATTTCTTATTGATCTTCAGTATAATATGATGTTTGCATCAATACAGTAACAGATCAATTAGCAACTTTATCAAGTCTCCCCGGGATAAATGAAAAAATAGTCACGGATTGTCGCCCATGTTTCCGAATTAGAACTACCTTTCCCTTCGAAATTTCGGAGCTTCCTAACTTGATCAAAAAAATGGGGAAATCGTGTGGGGTTGCGGCGAGTGCAAAAGCTAAATTGGCATCTAAGCTCGGGAAGATGGCTGATCAAGTGGAGGGTTCAAGTATATGCATTGGGTGCGTTAAAAGTCACCCCTCCTTTTTGCTACCACCTTTGCTTGATCTGTCCAATATAAAAAGAAGCATGGATTGACTTATAACTCAAGATCAGCTCTCCCCGAATTAATCCGATCAAGTTACAAAGAATGTCTTCAAGTAGCATAGAAAAGGGTGTTCAAGAGCCTGATGAAACTGTCGGTGCTCATGGAAGAGTCCAACTTTTCGATAAGGAGACCAAAGAGAGGATTCTCATTCCCAGACCTTCTGCTGATCCAAATGATCCATTGAACTGGAAACCAGCTTTCAAGCTTTACATTGTTTTGCTATCTTCGTACAGTGTTTTTGTCGGAAATTTCTTATGCGCAGGTCCTGCGGTTGCTATTGTTCAAATTGCACAAGATTTGGGTAGGCCAGGCGCCGATGGAACTTTGGATCTGGCTCATTGGATTTCCAAAGTTTCATACTGTTTTAGTGGATTTGCTATCATGCAAGGTTGCAGCAACTTTTTCTGGATTCCAGCTATGACAAAATATGGAAGAAGACCGGTTTACTTGATTACTATTTTGATCTATTTTGCAAGTAGCATATGGTGTGCAAGAGCTCAAAGTTACGAGTCCTTTTTGGCAGCAAGACTGATTGGTGGTTTTTTCTCTGGAAGTAATGAAACTTTAGGACCTTTGACAGTTACTGATGTTTCATTCCTCCATCAAAGAGGTACCTTTATGGCCCTCTACACTTGTTGTCTATCGGTTGGAGTGGCCTTCGGTGTTGTTATTTCCGGTTTTTTGACATACTACAAAGGATGGAGATACCTCTTTTATCTTGGGATTGCGCTAGTTGGCTCTTTATGGATTGCTGTTTTTTTCAGTATTCCGGAGACTCATTACGTGAGAGACGAAGACGATGATCTACCTGGTTTTGAGGAAAGATATCCACTGGGAATGCCAGAAGAGAAAGTGGTTACTGTTCACCAAGAAAACGTTCAAAAGAAAGAGAAGGAAATCAACAATCCAACCAAAAATATTCCACCAAAGGACTCTTATTGGACAGGACTGAAGCTGTGGAGTGGAAAGACTTATACTGATGAGTCTCTGTGGAGGATTTTCATTCGTCCAATTGGGTGTATTGTGCTTCCACAGGTTTTTTGGGCCTCGTTGGTCATGACTGGAACGATCAGTTTCAATGTTGCAATCAGTTCGAATTTTGCAACCGCATTTAGTACATTTTACAACTTCAACACATATCAGTGCGGTTTAGTTTGGATTTCGGGTATTGTTGGGTCATTTATTGCCATCTATGCGGGCGGTGAGCTGACAGAGGCCATTGCTAATTTCTTCACTAGGAGAAATGGTGGTTTGAGAGAGCCTGAACACAGACTCCCAGCGATTTTGATTGGATTCGCCTTTTGTCCGACTGGTCTTGTTTTGTACGGTGTGGGAATTGCAAAACACTTCCACTGGATTGTTCCGGTGATTGGTGTTGGTTTTGTTCTTGGAGGAATTGTTCAAGCTACCAACGTTTCGTTTGTCTACTGTGTTGACTCATACAGACCAATTTCAGGAGAAGTTCAAGTGACTCAAATCGGTTTCAAAGCTCTGCTTGGTTTCTTGTTGAACTTTTACACAAATCCCTGGATTGACAACAAAGGATACTCGGTTGCTTTTATTGAGATGGCATGCATTTCTGCTGCTTGTATTGGCTGCGGAGCTCCATTATTTTGGTACGGAAGAAAAATACGGCTGGCCACCATGAAATGGAAAATTTTGCGTTTCTTGGAGTGGAGACAAGACCGTAATGTTGGGGAATGATTCAAACTTGGATTCAAAATTGGGCCATCAGTTGCTCTTCCTGGAGGGGTGGAAAGAGCTTCTACCCATACGGGAGCAATTGTATTTCGAAGCCTTTGAGAGTGCTTTGCTAGAAATATCAAGACTTTTTTAGGCTATATGATGTTTCATTGTTGATGATTTTATTTGACCCAATTTGATGTAGTTGTACTAACTAATTAATGTACTTTGAGTGGTAGCAAAACAAAAAATGCCAAACAAAAAGATGTTTATACTCATTCACAAAAGACAAGACGAATTACGATAGTTCCTCCCAATGGAACACGCTTTAACGATAACTTTACTCTTCATCATAAATAGCTATAACGGATCCTCAACGCCTACCTTATAACGAAACCAGTTCTTGTTTAATTTGTAACCTGTTTTTCTCCATGCACAATTAGCCAGCTTCAATACTGTTAGTAATCAGTTGAATAAACTGTTTCTGAATTCGTACTCACATAAACTGCAGAAACACCTCTGAACATGACATAGATGAACGTGTTGACAGCAAATCCAGTCGCGTTGTTTGGTCGAAGAGTCATGTCGACAACTCCCGAAGCAGGGTTTATTGGATTACCTTGTGAATAATCCCAATCTTCACGGTTGGCGGCTTCCATCCTGTTAGGATCGACTGGGACATAGTAATCCTGTGCGTAATCAAACGAAGCATTCGAGCGTTCCGGGGCCTCTTCTGTGGCTGAGTTGTTGACTATGGTGATTGAAGACATGTCTGTTGTTTCATGAAATCGTTTTATTTTGAGAAACATAGAAAAACCAGAAGTTTTTAACTATATATCAACGGGATGTCAAATTTCGGACTTTGTGGGGAAGTTTTATTTTCTTTTCTTTACTACTCCGGAGGAGAAAAAAATACAATTTGATGACGTGAATGATTATCTGGTCAAGTACATATTTCTCCACATTTTCAAAGATCGGCCAACCGCTGTTCATCGTACTGTAGTATTGACTCCAACAACACACGGAAACCAGCCTCAATCTCTTCAGGCTGAGTAAACTCCTTTGGATTGTGGCTGATTCCTTCTTTACTTGGAACAAAAATCATCGCAGTTGGAATGATCGGATTAGTTGTACATGAGTCATGTCCTGCACCACTGACAATTTCCAACGTTTTTTCAGATCCAACCACGCTGGACGCTGATTTTCTGATAATATCAATCATGTTCGCGTTAAAATTAACTGCCGGAGAGCGATAAAGATTGTCAATTTGGAAAGAAAGAGCAATGCCATTACCGGCTTTATTCTCTGAAACGGACGCAATATACTCAAGAACACGTTGTTCGATTTTGGCAAATCCTTCATCAGTATGATGTCTAATATCAATAACAAAGCTGACTTTCTCCGGGATCACATTAACAACAGCAGGCTCAAGATTCAATTTCCCAACTGTCCCCAAACCTCCCAACTCTTTGGCAATATCGTTGACACCAACAATCACTTTGGATGCCGCAAGAAGAGCGTCACGCCGGAATTCTAGCGGTGTTGTTCCCGTGTGTTGGGCCATTCCTTCGAATGTTACGTTCAACCATGCGAATGCCTGAGCACCTGTCACTACTCCTATTTTCTTCTCAAGAGACTCCAAAATAGGACCCTGTTCAATATGAATTTCAAAGTGACATTTCAATGGGTTGGCCACATGACTACATTCAATGTCTCCCAAGTATCCAATCCGCTTCAGTTCGTCCTCAACTGTAGTTTTTCCGTCGAAAACATCTTTCAATCCGTAAACGTACTCTTTTGTTATTTGGCCGGACCAAACAGAAGAAGCCATCATACTAACTGGGAATCGTGCTCCTTCCTCGTTACACCAGTCCACAAGCGTAATTGGAAAGTTTGGCGTGAAATTGTTGGCTTTTAGAGTCCTCAAGACTTGTAATCCCGAAAGAACGCCATAAATTCCGTCATATCTACCGCCGGTTGGCTGTGTATCGAGGTGTGATCCGACTCCTGTTGCTAATTGATCGTTGTATTTTCCAGGATATGTCGCAAAAATGTTGCCAACTTCGTCCACTTTGACAAAACAACCGAGCGACTTGGTTTCTTCGACAAACCAATCTCTGACTTTTTTGTCAATATCTGAAAGAGCTAGCCGACAAACACCTGTTTCCGTGACATCGGTACCCCAAACTCCTTTGGCTCCGAAATTCTCTGCAGTCCAATGGATGGTCTTGAGCAATTCGCCAGAACTGATTTTGAGGGAGTTTGAGATCATCTTTGATTGATTTTTGAAAACGTTGAAAGATGCTGCTAAAAAACGCTTGTCAAAGTGGCATATCCTTTGTTTAAAAACCACCTTAGAAAGTAAATTGATAAGATTTCAAAAACAAATTCGGTATTATCATCGTTTAGATAAGAACTTTTTTACCCAAAAAGGAAATACCTCGGAGCGTTCAGTTGAAAATTGGTTCGGTGCTCATAATCTGTGCTAAGCTTTAATACTTGAGTGAGACAACGGAGTACAGGTTAATGGAGGAGATTCTTGCAATAAGGTGATATATTTGTTCATCTGAGCCACTCGGTCATGTAAGGCCCCTTGGGTTCTGATAAGCTCACTCATGGATTTTCCTTGTCATCGATAGAAATCCAGGCAAACCTTTTGTCTATGCCACTGATCACTCTTCCATTCATCCAGTAATACATTCAGTAACGCATGGATTTTTCCACCTTTTGTATCATTGCCTGTGTCATGTTCCTCTTTGCTCTCGTCCGTCGACTAGTTCCAGACTGGGCAATCCCGGGAAAAGAAAAATAGTCAATGGAAAAAGATTATTTTTTTTCGGTGACACACACCGGCAAAATACTTAGCCGGCAAAAATGTGGGGGAATTGAATCACTCGTTATATAAAGGTTTGAAAAATCCCGAGACCAAAACACCCTTGATTAATCGGCTAAAACAACTACCAACAAGTTGAAAAAAAATGTTGTTGAAGCTTGTCTCAAGTGGACTACGCGTCTCACGGCTGAAGTCGGTTCGCAATGGTTCTACGCTGTCAAAAGTGGTGGATAATGTTGACGAAGCCTTGAAAGGAATTCAACCGAATATTACTCTTCTTTCAGGGGGTTTCGGGCTTTGTGGTCTTCCAGAAACACTTATCGAAGGTTTACTAGCCAAAAAGGATGTTACTAATATCACTGCCGTTTCCAACAATGCTGGTATTGACGGCCGCGGATTAAGTAAGTTGCTTGAAAGCGGACAAATCACTAAAATGGTGAGCTCTTTTATTGGAAATAACAAAACTTTTGAAAAAATGTATTTGCAAGGAAACATTGATCTCGAATTGTGTCCACAGGGTAACCTTGCCGAAAGAGTTCGTGCCGGTTCTGCTGGAATCCCAGCTTATTACACCGCCACCGGTGCCAACACTTGGGTTGAAGAAGGTAAGCTTCCAGTTAGATACAACACTGAAGGTGAAGTTATCAAGTACAATGATCCTCGCGAAACTAGAGAATTTGGTGGTAAGAAATATTTACTTGAACATGCAATTTACGGAGATGTTGCGTTTGTGAAGGCTTACAAAGCTGATACGACCGGTAACTGTTGGTTCAAAGGCTCTGCACGTAACTTCAACTCTGTTTTTGGTAAAGGTGCTAAAGTTACTATTGTTGAGGCAGAACACATTGTTGAGCCAGGTGAGATACAAGCCGAAGATGTTCATCTTCCAGGTGTTTACGTCAGCAAAGTGATACAATCTCATGCTCCAAAAGACATTGAAATTTACAAAAATTCTTCTGAGGAGTCTGCAAAGAACGAAACTCCAGCTAAAGAATTGAGTGATATTGAAAAGAAGAGAATCTTGATTGCCAAGCGTGCAACTCAGGAGTTTAAGGATGGTGTTGCCGTTAATCTTGGAATCGGAATTCCAACTCTTGCTGCAAACTACCTTCCACCACACCTTGAGGTGGATTTCCAATCTGAAAATGGTATTTTAGGTGTTGGTCCATACCCTCGTGTTGGGGAAGAAGATGCAGATTTGATTAATGCTGGTAAAGAGACTGTCACTTTGAAGCCGGGAGCATCTCTATTTGGTTCTGAAGAATCGTTCTCAATGATCAGATCCGGCCGTGTTGGTTTGACTCTTTTGGGAGCACTTCAAGTGTCTGAATTCGGTGATCTTGCCAACTGGGGACTTCCGGGTAGAATTAAAGGTATGGGAGGAGCAATGGATCTTGTTTCTAACCCAGAAAACACAAGGGTCGTCATTTTGATGGAACATGTTGACAAGAAGGGCAGAGCCAAGATTGTCAGTGAATGTAAATTCCCATTGACTGGTGCTAGGTGTGTTTCTCGGATTATCACCGACCTGGCTGTGTTTGACGTTGATCCCAAAGGAGGCTTGACGTTGATAGAAGTGAGTGAAGAATCATCAGTTGAAGACGTCGAATCCAAAACTGATGCTCCATTTACAGTCTCAGAGAATCTGAGAACAATTTCTGTCTAGAGTATGAGCCAAAAAAATTATAATCAGATTTCATATTCAAACTGGGAGCAAGTCAAAACCAGCTTGAATCCATTCTTTTCCTTGTAAAATCTCGCCAATTTCACATTCACGCTCCCAAACTTGTGTAACTAGATCACTCACAATTCTGGTTCCAGGAACTCTGGATTTCTCAATGAGAACATCCAGCAGCCGTTTCATCTTGACTTGTTGATTAGGTCTTTTACACTGTACCGAAATCTGCATCAGTGGCCATAATAGTCGTTTTGAAGCCGTCATCGCCGGATCAATGGTGTCATAAGTGTCGATGAATTCCAGAACCAGCTGGAAAATGCATTGCTCGTGTTTGGTAGGTTTCACAATCGTCAACAATTGTGAAAGGGCCGCTAGTGCCCAACATTGAGTCATCTTCAAACGCATTATGAATTCCTGCTCTCCGTTCATAGACTCGGGGTCAAACGCTACATGGATCCGGTAGGTTTGTAGTTTTGTTCGTATTTCGTTGTAGCACTTTATCACATCTGTTTTGGTCAGATTATTGTTCTTAATATCATTTCTCAGCAGTGTTATCTGTGAGATGTTGTGCAGTATTTCTACAGGACATCCAGAATAAACTTCAAGATAATCATTATACCATTCGGTACTGCAATATGGTTTTCGACAATCTGGCGAAACTGAAGACGAGAGTAAATCCCAGAACGACATCATCGATATCAACGAACCGGAAGAGTCAAACTCATCCATAATACTTTTGAAGCTTGCTGATTGTAAGAGACTGGCAAAAAGCTTGAAAAGTGGCCTCGACAAGGCAGAACGTCCATTCTCCATAATTCCGTACAGAACCTGTACAAATATCAAAAATGACAAAATAAACATGTCTGATTGGTCATTTCTGTTGGTGTTTACCACGTTTCTGATATCAATGGTCTTGATATCATTGGATTCATTGCCTACCCTCAACAGAGCATCCAGTAAATTGTACTTCTGAATCAAAGAAATCAAGTGGTCCAAAACCAAGTTTATATTGATGGCACTTTTCTCCAGCAGACGACTTCGAATAGGACCGTCTTTCACCCATGCAGTTAGGTGTAAAGAGCCCAGCGATACAAAACAACTTCTTGCGATGGCAGCCGGACAGTACTGGAAGGCCAGACTTGTCCATATAAAGTCCTCTTTCGGGAATATCGCTGGTAGCACCTTTTTGAAAAAATGAAGGATAATGAGGTTATCGTCTTCAAACAAGCCTCTTTCCGTTGGAAGTGACAAACTTTTGAATCTTTCAGAAAACCAGGACTTTTCACTCTCGTTCAAGTCTGGGAATGAGATCTCTGAAGCCATCATAAGGCTTCCATACCTTTTATTATCTAAACGGTTTGTGAGATCATTCTCGTCAAATGAGTTCGTACCTTCTTCCGGTGCTTCCAGCATATCAAGTTTTTGCGTTGAATCGTAAGAATGCAAACATAACTTTTTGGTCTGTGATTTCTGAGCCTTCAGTAAATGAGGAGTTATCACGGATCCGCCATCTGGCTTTTGAAATAAGTCGGTATCGAGGATTGCTTCTGCAGAGCACTCATCAGATCCAGCATTCTCGTTTCCTTTGCTCATTGAGGTTGAAACATACACATCAACTGAGTTTTTGTCCTTTCTATGTTTTGACTTCTCAACCTTTGATCCAGTCGAAAACGGCCTGATCTTGCAAGATCTGTTGAAGCAACCATTTGAATTCCAAGGTTCGCTTAATATTTTCTCCCGATTGTACTCATTGGCCAAATTAACATTCACCAGACTGCCAGAATCCTTTGTATTTGCCTGTATATTCCTTGATTTGCTTGTGATTAGTTAGTATAACGTCACATGTTGGCTCGTCAAAATAGATCACCTTACTTTTTTCCGCTGCTCTCGCCATCATCAAATCTCGGTTGTTGCATATTGGTGGTGGATTCACGAAAGCAAGTTTGCAGCTAAAAGTTTTGGTCTCTCAGAGTATGTGGATGTTTGTGTGTCTTTTTCAACTAACTCGAGGACCGAGCAGAAATTATTTTAAGATCTCAAATACATCTGATAGGGCCAATGCTTATCTAATATGCGATAAGGATTGTGGTGTAAAGATGTGTGGATTTCCGCGTTCTATGAGGCTTCTGGTTGGAGTCTATATTGATGGGTACCGACTATTTTCGAGTGACAATCGACTACTGAGGTCTTGAACCTGCTATCGGCTATCAATCCACAAAAGTTCCAACCTCAGTTGAAATCGATTAAGTGGAAATTTTAATTTTCAACTTATTTATTTTTATCAAACCCAAAATTCAATTCGGTTGAAACTTCTCACAAATGTTGCCCCAAAGTTCAACAGCTTGTACAATGACTTCACTAGTCATGAAACTGATAGAAACCCTAAAACAGGAAGCTCCCCATCCTTTGGTATCTCCGACAACTTCAAAACTATCACCATTTGCTAAAAGTAGTCCATTTTCAGCACAGTCTTTGGCTATGGCTCTACTGTCATATCCAGAAGGCAAGGTAACCCAGAGAAAGTAGCCACCGTCCCCACCTCCAACGGTAGTCCCTTTGGGTAAATACTGATCGACCGCTTTGGTAAAAGCCTGTGTTCTTTTTGAGTAAACGTCTCTCAGACCAACAATAATTGTGTCCAAAGAGCCAGTGGTGATCAGTTCTCCTACAATCATACTGTTGGTATGGGAAGGTGATCCACCCGAAATGTGTGCACCTCCCTTTGCGATAATGCTTGTGAGAGCGGGAGTGACAGTCTCTTGCCATCCTACCCGCAACCCTGGGCCCACAAGTTTTGAAAATGTTGCGTTTGAAACAACATTACCAATGGCTTGAGGGTCTGAAATAGTTTCTCTATCAATGTAAACCATTCTTGGAACCAGATCAGGGCTTTCCGAACTTGGAACTGAGTAATCAAGTAAATCGTAAACGTCATCGCAAATCAAAAGAACGTCGTGTTTTCTGGCCAATTTAATGAGTTTCCTCCGTGTCTCCACAGTGAGAGTTCCACCACCTGGATTTGAAAAGGTTGGAGTCAAATAGATCACATACCGGAAAACTTTTTTGGGTATTTTATTGGGATGTTGAATGGTCTTGACATTCTCTGGGGTAGGCTCAATGAGGGGTTCGACCGCGTCATAATAGTTCAGCTGGGTCTCAAGAGATTCCAGGTCTATTTGTCCATTTGGCAACTCTTCAACACCGCTAAGTTTTCCTCCAAATCCTGCATCAATAAAGACGCTATTGATAAGAAAATAGGTTGGAGTCACCAAAAATGCCCTTCTTGTCAATCCATTGTGGGGGGATGTTGTTTGCGCCAAGATATTCATCACACCATAACTTGCACCGTTTGTCAGATTTATACATTTTGGATCAGTAGGAGATGACAATCCAAAATGTTTTTCGTTCCAGGAACAGATGGCTTTTCTGACATCTAAATTTCCGAGCTCCAGCCCGTAGGCAAGCGGATGCCTATTATCTATGTCGTCGTAGTGATTTTCGTTCGCAATGACATTTTCCAGAATAGTAGTGGTTGCCTTCAACACCTCTTTAGAAGGCAGCAAACATGGAGTTGGATGTCCTCTGAAGAAGTTGTACTTCAACGCAGTCATGATTGGTGATACTCGGAGGTTTGTATAAACACAAATCAAAACAAAAACGTAAAGTCATTTGAAGGCTTATAAATACATATAGATTAGTCTCCAAATCAGAGGCTCCCAAAGAGGAAATTGGGAAGCCTGACCCGACTTTCTTAGATTCGATAATCTCAAAATTTCCCAAAACAGTCTTATCGAATGCGAGATAAGAAAAGCGCAACTTTTTTTTTTTTGATCTCGAGTCATCATTCAGCAACTTCCGCAATCAGCTGGAACTGCCCCTGTGAGCCAATTATTTCTTACATCTTTTGCTATCAGTTCAAATGTTACCAAATCTTTTGTATACATAAAACTCCATTATCAACAAAAGAAATAAATTACAGAACAAATCCAGGTCACCACTTATAACGGAAGTGAATATTCTGGAGATCAGTGAGATCTTTGAAATCTGTGTCTTCATGAGCTTCTGCTTGAAGAGCACCAGGATCTTTCTTCTCACGACTACAATTATCTGAATAGCACAAGAACATGTACACCAACAGAGTAAATGTGCACAAAGCATATGCTCCGAAAATAGAGCCAATTCCTAGAGGGTAGGATGGAGCCTGAGAGTTCTTGAAAAATTGAGGACCGATAATGTTTGAAACTGAATAAGCAATGAAGTAAATGGCATTACAGGTGACTTTCTTTGTGTAGCCTGCAGTGTTGGCCTGGATCAGAGTCAAAGAAGCAATGTACGGTCCCAAATAAAAGAACGAGAAGTAAAGAGAAGTAAGTCTTCCTTTATAGTTTGTGTATGGCAATTTGTAAAGGCAAATTGCTGAGATCAACGAAACGATCAAAACTGCAAACATCACAATACCTCTTGACTTTGCTTTTGGCCATTTTTTCTCAATGAAATAAATTGTGAAGGTGGTGATCCAAGATGAAGCTGTCTGCATGATTCCGTTGACAGTTCCGAGTAACGCTGAATACCTGGAGCTCCATCCTAATCCCTTGACAATTAAAGGAGAAAAGTTGGTTAAACCTCCATTTGGAATAGAGATGAAAATCTGGAACCAGAACATAGTCCAAGTCTTGGGGTCAAGGAGTGCCTCTTTGAATTGATCCCACTTCCAGACGGTGGATTTGATACCAGTTTGATTTTTTTTGACCTGATGAATAATGATCGCCTTTTCTTTCTCAGATAACCAATAACAGTTGGCTGGTGTGCTTGGTAGTAGGAAATAGATGATAATACCCCACACAATGGACATTCCTCCAGTAATCCAGTAGAATGCTCTCCAAGGAGAAAACCAAGTGTTGGCATATCCACCGATAGCATAGCCGATTGGTCCTGTAAACAAAGTGGAGAAACCAGTGTACATGAGACCTGTTCTCAGAGGTTGTTGTTCTCTAGTGTAGAAGGAAGCAATGATAAGCATATTGATTGTAACGATTGGGGCCTCGAAGATACCTAGCAAAACTCTGGTGACAATCATCGGGGCAAAAGACTTGACAAATCCGGATCCAATCAGAATGGCCCCCCAAACAATAAAGCAAACCGATCCCACTGCAATAAGTGGATATTTTTGGAGTAACCGAGCTGTAGGAAAGCAGAACAACAAGTAGCCAAAATAAAATGATGAACCAATCCAGCTGTATTCAGTTCCAACCAAGTGCAGATCTGTTTTCAAACCGTACAAGGCTGCTGTTGAGTGTGTGACCTTATCCATTGCCGCAATGGACACATTCAGCCACAAGAACGGGACGAGATTCAAGTCGACTTTCCATCTCGCTTTTCTGAGTTCGGCCTTGGTATATCCATCCTGGATGAGATGGATGTATTTCGCACCGATATCAACTCCTTGAGTTTCAACAAACTTCTTTTCTTCTGTAGAGAAAAGTTCATGTTCATCCTCCTCATGGAGTTCGTGAAGACTAAACTTATCAGACGATTTCTCGGTGGACATGTTTTTTCTCGATGCTTTCAGTAGAGTCTTCCAAGACTAAAAGCAAAAAAACCTGCAAACACAGATAGGCATTACATACATATATATATACAGAAAGCTCGATAAAATCTCATCACCCCCTCTCAGGAGAAACCATGATGTATGAGACCATCCTACGATTTTCTGCAGTGGTTGCTAAACTTGACCTGAGATAAGATTGTATCTGTCTCAGCAGGAGGTGGAAGGGGGAATTGGGATTGTAGCCAATCAATGCAGCATCCGAGACAAGATTCGGGGTCTACTGGCCTTCGCTGGCTTAGTTAGTCGTTAGGCTAATCAGGCCTCAACAACTTCGCGAGCTTATCTGATCTTATCAATACCGTGGAAGGTTGATTCCGAAATTTCCCTTTTAGTAAACAGGCGTCGATTGTGTCAGACCTGTCGATAACAAAATATTCAGATAAGATAACGTAACCGAAAATGCTCTTCGAAGATGATCGGGATCTGCATATGAACGAAGGGGAAGTAAACCTCCGCAGTTTCCTCTTTGGGATCCGGAATCGTTAATCAGAGAATGATCAGAAGTATATATCAGGCTACAATCCAGTGCATAATGGCTTCTTGTTGCTCAAATCACTGATCTCCAAGAACTGAATTTCAAAGTTCGTAACCCAAAAAATGACAGTCAAAGACAGTGAGAAAGAACGCATCAATCTCGAGATCGAGAAAATCACCAAGTGGTGGAGATCGGAGAAGCAAAGTCGGTTGAAAAGACCGTACTCTGCGGCAGATGTTGCCGTGATGAGAAACAGTATCGACATCAACCCTGTAATTGCATCGCAACAGGCCATGAAGTTGTGGAACTTATTTGAGATAAAATTGGAGAAAAAAGAGCCACTGCTTACCTACGGAGCCATTGACCCTATTTTGGGGTCACAGATGGCCAAAGCTGGATTCGAAATTGGTTATGTATCTGGTGCCGTCTGCGGACTTTCCACAGTCACGGAGCCATCTATGGACACTGCAGACTATCCCTGGGATACCGTTCCCAACGCTGTTCAAAAGCTGGTCAATTCGCAATTATGGCACGATCGTCGCCAAAATCACTTGAGATCTAAGATGTCCATCGAAGAGAGAAAAAAGACTCCAAAAGTTGACTACTTGATTCCTCTCATTGCCGATGGTGACATGGGTTTTGGATCCACCACCGGTATCATGAAACTGACCAAAAAATTTGTGGAAGCAGGGGTAGCTATGTTTCACCTGGACGATCTCGCCATCGGTATGAAAAGATTCACCATTGGAGAAGGCAGAACTGTTGTTCCAACTGCAGAATATTTGAAGAGACTTACTGCTGCCAGATTCCAGTTGGATTTGATGGGGGCCGAGACTTTACTGATGGGTAGAGCAGATTCTTTGCATGCCGAATTCATCACTTCTGTCATTGATCCAAGAGATCACGGATATGTTCAAGGAGTTACCAATCCAAACATCAATTCTTTGATTTATACTTTGGAGCAGGCTCGTAAACAAGGAGTTTTTGATTTGAAAAAAGTGAGAAAAGAATGGATGAAGGAGGCCAGATTGATGACTTTCGACGAAGCGGTTGCAGCAGTGGCAACAGAAGAGGAATTGAAAGCTTACAACGAGATTTTCTTTTCAAAACAATTCCCAAGCCTTTCTAAGAGAAGGGAACATGCTTCAAAGACCGTTTCAAAATCAGTTTTCTTTGATTGGGAGCTCTCCAGAAGCACTGATGGCCAATACTTTTTCAAAAAATGTTTGGGTCACGTCATAGACAGAGCAATTGCTGCTTTACCTCTTACAGACACTACCTGGGCAAGGATGGACAGTCCTGTTTGGGATGAAATTGTGGAGTTCCATACCAAACTCAGAAAAATCGACTCCAATAGAATCTACGGTTTTGGATACACTGGTAGATACGATTTCAAAGCAGCCGGATTCACTGACGAACAGCTCAAGACTCTGCACTTGGATTTGGCAAGAATGGGAGTCATTTTTCAAACCCAGCCAATTTTTGCTTGCCAGGGCTTGAACATGTTCTCTCTTGAATTTGGAGAGATGTTCCTAAAAGAGGGAATCTACGGTTACGATAGAGATATCGCTAGCAATTGTAAGGAGAGAGGAACCGATGGTTTTGAAAACAGTTGGTGCGGGGCCTTATTGTCTGACGAGCAAATGCTCATGGCTGATTCTTGTGATCCGCAAATCCCTATGTAAAGTTCAAATATGCTTTGTCAAAAAAACAGTCTTACTTCAGTTGAATGAGTTAACAGTATGTCTATAAATGGTATAATCATGACTAATCAGTAGCAACTCCGATGTGGCTATTAGCCCCTGTGAACCACCGATGTTCTAGGGTTGTGATACAGATTAGGCAATTTTCAGAACGGAATTTGGGTTCCTATTCCTGGGTAGAGATAAGTGTGTCTAGGCTCTCAAAATTACCGAATATATTAGAAGCGTATCGACCAGGTTTTCTTCATCACTTGTGTCATCGAAACCTACCAGATAACACTATCACCAACTCAAAGCTCAATCAAAAGTTAAATAAACCAATTGCACCATCAAAATGATTGAGCAAATCCTTTCGGTATACAAACAAGATATCAAAAAAATTGAAGAATGGTGGTCCACCGAAAGACAATCACATTTGAAAAGACCTTACTCAGCCGAAAAAGTTGCTTCATTGCGTAATAGTGTTGACATTGAGTACCCTTCATCAATACAAGGAAACAAGCTGTGGACTCTTTTCAATAAACATCGGGAACAGAAATCACCAATGATGACGTTTGGTTGTGTTGATCCTGCCACAGCCTCTCAGATGGCAAAAGCAGGCTTGGAAATTGTTTATGCATCTGGCGGTGTTTCAGCTATGCAATTAGCCCAAGAAATTGGCAGAGACCACGCGGACTATCCGTCTGATACGGTCCCAAATTTGGTAACAAGATTATTCAAGTCGCAGCTTTTCCATGATAGAAGACAAAAATCATACTTTTTAAACCTCGAGGATAAGGATAAAGCCAAGTTCAAAGCCTGTGACTACATGTTACCAATAATTGCTGATGGTGACATGGGATTCGGTAACGTAACCTCCATAATGAAGGAAACAAAGATGTTTGTGGAAGCCGGAACGGCTATGGTTCACTATGATGACTTAGCCATTGGATTGAAAAAATTCACTGAAGGAGTTGGCAGAACTATTGTTCCATTTGCCGAGTTTTTGAGAAGGTTGACTGCCGCAAGGTTTCAAATGGATATCATGGGTTCTGAAATGTTGCTAATGTCACGAATCGACTCCTACCACGCAGAATTTATTACTTCGGTTATTGATCCCAGAGACCACAAATACATCAAGGGTGCTACCAATCCTGATGTTCCTCCGCTGATCAAAGTGATCAACGATGCCAAAAAAGAAGGCAAGAGTATCAAAGATGCTCGTGCGAAATGGTTGAGAGAGGCTAAAGTCATGATTTTTAGTGATGCGGCAAAGGCCATCGCTACTACTGAAGAGTACGAAAGCTTCCAAAATATTCTTTCCAAGATTCAATTTCCTAGTATCACGGAAATGAGACAAGCTGCCAAAGAAGCCATTGCAAAGCCGGTGTTCTTTGACTGGGAGCTTCCTCGTACCAGCTCAGGCCAATACCTGTTCCAAACTTCGAACCAAGTTGTCATTGAGAGAGCCACTGCTGCTATGCCTTTAACCGATACTACATGGGCTCGGATGGACTCGCCAAAGTGGAATGACATCACTGAAGTACACACTGCTTTGAGAAAAGTGGACCCAAAACGTTGCTTTGGATTCGGTTACACTGGAGGATATAATTATGCTGCTGCTGGGTTTGAAGAAGAGCAGGTCAAAACCTTGGCTCAAGACTTGGCAGAAAGGGGTGTTGTTTTCCAAACGCAGCCTATTTTCGCGCTGCAAGGTGTCAATATGTATGTTCACGATTTTGCTTGCATGTTCAAGAAGGAAGGAATCCAAGGATATATTAAGACGGTGCAGGAACCGAGCCTCCAAGGTGGCCATGATCATAGCGGTTCACCTTGGGGAGGTGCTTATTTGGCAGACGAGCTACTCAATGTTGCTGATTCACTAGACAGCTCAATTCCGTATTAGGTTTATAGGAAAGAACCCATGACTTTCCAACGAGCTGTACTGTAATCTGTGCCCGTCATCCATTCTGTTCTTGCAGAGTCGTGCCAATCATCAACTATAAAGTTTCTGCAATTCGTTCAAATGTAGTACTTCCATTTCAAGAATTGTACAACATAATTTGAGTCCAATCCGCTTATCGTAAAATTTTCCAATTGTGCTTATCTTGATTATTTTTCATTTTTCTTGATCTCAAAAAAAAATAAAATAAAAATTGCTTTTCTCAGGGAGATGAGGTGGAATAATCCCAGTCAGCTTACCGGGGCATGCCATTGAATAGAGATACACTACAATCAAAGTTTTCAATCAAGCCTTCTGGTGCATTGCGACACTCTAGTGGCTCTAACTCAAAAAAAAATTCCCTTGCTTGCTTGAGGTGCAGACAAAGACATCGCAAATGCGACGGTAACGGGACCCCATGCACTTACTGTACTCAAAAAGGTAAGCCTTGCGAATACAAAGAGATTGAAAAGCGGGTTGTTGTCACCGCACGCCATTTGGAAAAGTTTAAGGAAGCAAACTCATTATTGGAGGCTGAAAATGCAAAATTGAGACTTATTTTGAGGCAAAACCTGCAGCGGTCGGAAGCTCCAACCAGAAATAACTGGGACCACACAGAGTCAGCGTCTCTGGCAAGTTCCAGGTCCAGTGAAGAAATTGAGACAGTTGCTAGTACAAAAAAAACCAGGTTACCATTTTTGGATGAGAATGGTCAATTGATAAGACTCGATAACAACGATCCGCAATACAACACCATTCCTTCAAGAAGTTTATTCGACTCAGATGTTGGCATTTTTTTTGATGAGAATAGAATTCATACACAGTCACATCCGCAATGCCTACTTGTGTTGGCGGACAAAACTGGAAACGATATGACAATTGAACTGAAAAACGATGGTTTGTCTCATACGGAAGTAATAAGATTCAGTCTCCCGTCTTTCACTCATGCAAAAAGGTTTGTTGAAACTTTCATTTCGTATAACGGCGGATGCTTATATTTTTTGAATGAAGGTGTTTTGAGGGAAAACATAGAACTGTTATACAGTTGCGAAAACTCAATGCACAAACTGCTTCATAGCGACAGAGCTAGTCCCGTCTACTCGTTGAGAAACCAGACATTGAAAGTTATGACCATCTGCAAAATTTTACTGGTGTTTGCTATATCTCACTTGTGTGATTATAGAAACAACGGAAGTTTTGGATACAAGTTCTTTGAACCTGCAAGAAAAATCATCTCCCAGATGTTCTCGTTTGATCAACTTCAAAATCTGGGAGAAGAGAGTGGAATCGAAATTCAGCTGTTGCTCTCTCTTTACTATCAATTACTGGACCACCCAATCACCTCAGGTTTTTATCTTTCGGCAGCTATTAAAGCTGCTACTTTGATTGGGATGAACGCCGAAGCAGGTACAAATCACCTTCCAAAGCCTGTCCTCGAACATCGGAAAAGACTATTCTGGACACTTTACGTTTCCGAAAGATTACTGGCGTCTACCTACGGATTCCCGGTGCTTCTACATGATGATAGGATCAGTATAACGTCACCCATTTCCATGGATCAGTCTGGTGCATACACGTTTTCAGAACCCGAGCTGCTTCAGCAGTATATTCAAATCGTTAAAATTAATACTGATGTTTTGAAGGAAGTGTCTAACGGTGACCCAAAAAAGAGTATCCTAACAACCGTTAGAGAGTTGGTGGTCCGACTTCTTCGTTGGAAAAGAGGTGTTCCAAGACAAATTGACTGTAACTTCGCGTTGAAAGAGATAGAGGTCTCCAAAAAAGTAGCGATCATTATGACGGAATACTTCCAAGGACTCAACTTATCGGTTCGACCTCTTTTGGTTCACTTCAGCTCAATGCAGTTTTCTGAAAGAAAACTCAATAAGGAACAATATGTCAACTTGTCAGATTGTTCTACAATAATGTCATCCCTGTTGAACGCTTCCTTTCAGGCTTCCATGAATACGATCAGGACCTATTGGTATCTTACAGTACACGAGAGCTGCACTTTGCTGTCCACTAAGGACATCGAATACCTCTATACAGCCACAGGATCTTTGTTGTTGTTCAACATATCTTTTGGTGTTCAAGACACCACGCAAATGCATGTGGAACATGCTCTTTCAGTCTTATCAAACTTGTTGGGCAGAGCAGACGGATTGGCGCTACTCAGAATCAAACACATTCTTCGACTAGCTTCAACTGTGGACGACTCAGAAAGCATATCTGAGACTGTATCCCGATACTCCAGGCTGGTAGCAGATTATGAGACAACTCGAACTCATCCCATTGTGGGAGCAAACCCCGAGAGCTACCAAACGAAGTTTCGCGAATCCGGACAGAATTTTGTCGAACCGGAGAACACGACCCATAAGGAGTGGAGAAGCACAAAAGAAGACTTATCACAGAATAGTAACAGTTGGAATACGATTTATCAAGAAGAGGGCTATTTTGGACAACCGAACGAGGCATCAACAATTATCAACGAGAAGAAAGCAAATGAAGCTTCAAGTATTCAGAATCTGCTCAACATTGAAACACCACCAGCTCAGTTTTCTGACGCGCAACAGCCCTCATTGGAAGAACTACTATCTGAATTCGAGATTTTGAATGCTTTAGCCAGTTTTGAAGACAAAAATGAGCTTTGGGATAAAGAATTGTTATCTTGGAGATAGAAAAACGTGTAGGGACCTGCTGAAAAATAAGATTCCAAATTTGGAAATGCGGAATTTCCGTTCCGCAAATTTTTATTAGAAGCGAATAATTTGTTGATAAGAATTACTAAAATATGTTTTGAACTTTGATCTGAAGGATCCGTATAAGTATGGGCACAGAGTAAAGCGGTGAGGTGGACGAGATACTTCAAAGCATTTCAAGTTGACTTTTTTTTCAAACAGGCTTCATCATGACAGTGGAAGAGAGCGAATTCATTGCCGTAATCGTCTGCGACACACAACTAGAAGCTATTCGAAAATTTGGTGACTTTGGTGACCAAGGTATAGCCCTGCTTGAAGCAGGTGGTCTGGATCAATATGAATTTCGCAGATATGATGTCATCACCAAACACGAATTTCCTTCCCTTGAAGAATTGGAACATTGCAAAGGAATGTGGGTCACTGGATCCAGAGAGGACTCTTTTGCCGACAAGCCTTGGATCAAGCAACTGATCGAACTGATGAAAATTTGTCTTTTCGATTTTGATTTTCCAATAATCGCCGCCTGCTTTGGACACCAAGTTATTGGCATTGCTCTAGGCCTCGAGGCTGGTCGTAATGCCAAAGGTTGGGAAATGGGAGTCACCGAGATCTCGTTGAACCCGCAAGCAGATGTTGACTTTTTGGCTTTCAACGAAACCAAAAAAACTTTCAACATCGTGGAAATGCATCAGGATATTGTGAGTGTACCACCGGGAGTGTCACTGCCAGAAGGCTACCACATACTTGGCTCCAGCCCAAAGTGTGAAGTCCAAGGAATTTACAAAAAAGGGAAGTTGATCACACTCCAGGGACATCCAGAGTTTTCGACTGAGTGTGGTGATTTGTTGATTGATGTTAGACTTGAAAAAGGCTCAATCACGAAGGAAGAGTGGATGAATTTCAAAGCCAAAAACACACAGTTGACTAATCACAACATGTTACTCGGAAGGTACTTTGCTAAGCTGGTGAAGGAAGGAGCTTGATCAAGGTTTAGATCCATTGATTACATATAATAAATCACTATACCGTTACAAAGATCATCGTGACACACGATTGAACTCATTGAGAACTATTTGCTGCCTCTTGTAGAGCCCCCAAGGATCCTCCCGAAGCACGAACGTGATCAAACGATTGCCGGTGGGGACCAGTGCTGACTCCCCAATACTCATCAGTATCATCCACTTTACCAAATCCACCTCCTCCAGGTGTCAGCACCTTCAGAATATCACCTTTTCTGATGGAGATTTCGGCTAGTGAGGGCAGTTGAATCCACTGTATAACCCCATTACCACGATTTCTTCCAAGATAGTTCTCACCTTTTTTACCGTCTTCACCTCCGTAAATTCCCCATGGAGCAAACACACGTCTCTGAGTGACCAGGGAAACATGAACAGGTGAGTTGAACATGATTTCTCTTATCAAACCGTCTCCACCATTCCATTTACCGCGACCACCACTGTTTTTTCTCACACAATACTGAATCAAAAGACATGGATATCTTTGTTCCAAAATTTCTGGGTCTGTGATTTTGGTGTTGGTCATATTAGTTTGAGTACCTGAAAAGCCGTGGAAGCCCCTGCGCACACCATCAACCTCGATAATTCCAGCACAGTTTCCTTGACCTATGGTTTCGGTGTAGCCAAATCCTTTGAGAAGCTCTCCTTTCTCGTTTTCACCTCCAACACCGAAATTTAAGCCATTCATACATCCTCCTGTAGCCGAAGTCATTCCAAAGGCTTTAAAAAGACAATCAGTCAAACGCTGAGAAGTCATGCCATTTCCAGCACAAACAGCAGCAAAAGGACTTGGGTTGATCAAACTGTTTTCTGGAACAATCAACGTGCAAGGATCAAGACATCCCTGATTCAAAGGTATGTCCATATTTACCAAGCACCGAAGAACATAAATGACAGTTGAGTAGGTGATTGACTTGGGAGCATTGAGATTGCTGTACGACTCAAGAGAAGTTCCTGTGAAGTCAAAAACAGCAGAACCGTCATTCTCGTCAATCTCGATTTTCACCTGGATTTTCGTTCCATCATCCATGAAATCCTTTGCACAAAGCGGTAATCTCTCTTTATTTGTCTTTGCAAACCCTTTGAGGAAATCTCTGACTGCCAGCTCTGCTGTTTTTTCAACGTTCCTCATGTAAAAGAGAACTGTTTCACTGCCATATTCACTGAATAAATCTTTCAGTAAGTTAATACCTCTCTGGTTGGATGCAATTTGCGCCTTCAAATCCGAGATGTTGTCATCAATGTTTCTGGTTCCCGAGACTCCATGCTGCTTTGGAACAGTCACAAAGTGCTTGTACAATCCGTCATAATCAAATTGCCCTTTCGAAATTACTTTCCAAGTCTCAATGTTAACACCTTCTTCATAAATCTCTCTGGCATAGGATGACGAAGACCCTGGAGCAGAACCACCAATCTCAGAGTGATGGGCACGAGCAGCAACAACAAACTGTATTTTTCCTTCATGGAAGACCGGAGAAATGATTGTAATGTCTGGCAAGTGTGTACCTCCGACGCTAGGAGAATTTGTACACAAGACATCTCCTTCTTCCAAGTGGTCACCCCAGTAATCCAGCTGGTACTTAATAGCAGCAGACATAGATCCCAAATGAACAGGAACGTTTGGAGCATTTGCCGTGAGCTTTCCTTCACTATCGAAAAGAGCACAAGAGTAATCCATTCTCTCTTTGATGTTTGCACTGACTGCAATCTTCTGGAGCGTCCTGGACATGTCTTCAGCAATCGACATGAATCTGTTTGCGAAAATAGATAACTGAATTGGATCAACATACTCGGTAGAAATCTCACCTGTACCACCGACCTTGACGTCCAATAACACATGTCTAGGAAGAATAGTTGCTGTCGAGTTTGGGGAGACGATGATGGTTTGCGTCGCATCCAAAATCAAAGCCGGACCAGAAACAACTGTGCCAAAAGGAAGATTTTCCAAGAAACAAACATTAGAATCCAAAATTCCTTCATCGAAGTAGATCGGAGTCTTTGAAGTTATCATGGAACCCTGCAATTCCTGCTTCTTGATAGTTTCATCATCCGTGTAAGGTGATCTTTCCGGAACTGTAACAATTGCATTTCCTGAAGCTCTCACTCGAATGTCAGACACAACAACATCCTTGTTCTTATCGTTGAACGCAAGCTCACGCTGGTGCACTTCGTAGAATTTCTCCAAAAAATCATCAGCATCTGGCCGCAAAATCATCATTCTTGTGTCAGAGCTGGCATAGCCCATATTCAGGTACAAGGCATATTCAATAGTCTCAGGATCAACACCTTGGGCAAGCAGCTCTCTTAAAGCTTTTTTCTTCAGAATCTCACATCTGTTGATTAGGTCAGTTTTTGTTGAGTCAGAGTAGACAACGGCACATGGCTCTTGCTGTTCATTAACAACATCGGCTAACGATATACCATATGCTGACAAAATCGAAGAATGTCTGTGGATGAGGACTTTGTTGATCTTCAAAATGCTGGCAATCGAAGCTGCATGTTGACCTCCTGCACCACCAAACGATGCCAAAGCATGTTTAGTAACGTCATGACCTTTAGCCTCAGTGAGCTCTCTGATTGGTTTGGCCATCTGGAAATCTGCGACTTTGATGAACCCAAGAGCAACCTCCATTGCTGATTTAGGAAACTTTGGGTTGTCTTTGTTGATGATTTCTGCCAGTCTCTCAAATTTCTTCTTTGTAATCTCAATATCCAAAGGAAGATTCTCATTAGGTCCAAAAATCTTAGGAAAATGCTCCTGGAGAATTCTTCCCGTGAACAGATTGGCATCAGTAATAGTCAGAGGCCCTCCTTTTCTGTAACAAGCGGGACCAGGGTGGGCAGAGGCAGACTCTGGTCCGACCAGGAAAATTCCATTTTTGTATGAGAGAATGGAACCTCCTCCGGCAGCAACAGTGTTGATGTCAAGCTGTGGAGCAGCAATTTTGATTCCAGCAGTCAAAGACTCAAATGAAAACTCAAACTCACCAGCGTATCTCGAAACATCAGTAGAGGTACCACCCATATCAAACCCAATGACTGGTATTTTTTTGCTCGCATCGTAGCAAGTTTTTGCTTCTCCAACGACACCTCCGGCAGGTCCAGATAATAGGGATTTCAGTCCAGTGAAATTCTTGTAAGAGCACAGTCCTCCATCAGACTGCATGAATTCAATTCTTGTGTGTTGTTCAAAATTTGATTTGAATCCACTCAGAAGATTGCTGATATATTCCTTGATTATGGGAGTCAAATAGGCATCCACCACAGTTGACTGACCACGGGGCAATGCCTTGATAACCGGTAAAGTTTCATGTGATAAAGAAACATTGCTGAAGCCAAGATCTTTCGCGATCTGTCCGGCTTGCTTTTCATGCTCTTGGAAGTTGAACCCATGAACGAAAACAATGGCAACAGAGTCAAAACCTTTTTGTTTCAACTCTAGAAGATCTTTCGAGAGAGCTTCCTTATCCAACGGTTTGATGATTTCAAAAACTTCTTTTGTTCTTCCATGAACATAACGTTTTCCGTCAACTAGGTCTTGAGCATCGTACTTGGAAGGATTGACACTGAAAGCTGGCATGGTGACTCTCTCGTCTGCCTCAACAACTGCTTCACATAACATCTTAGGTTTAACAATATTTAATGCAAACAGTTCTGGACGAGACTGATCACCGATGTGAAGCAAATCTTTGAATCCTTTGGTCGTGACCAAAGCACAGCGAGCTCCTTTTCTCTCCAATAGAGCATTAGTAGCCACTGTAGTTCCGAGACGAATAGATGAGATAGGCGACGTATCCAATTTTGAGCCTCTTGGAATAGACTTTCCGGTCACTTTTTCTAGCACTCTTCTGATACCTTCAATGTTTGCATCCTCATAATTAGCTGGATCAACAGATAGTAACTTGAATGTTTCTTCTTGGTTTCCAACTTTGTATATCACATCCGTGAAGGTTCCTCCACGGTCAATGGCCACGGACACTTTGGAGCGCAGAACAGTCATCTTTGTCCTGTTAGTTAGAGATCTCTGTTATGGAAACTTAGAAGTTTCTCTTTAATTCTCGGCAGTTATTCCGTTCTATATGAGTTCATTCAAGCTTATTTTCAACACTCTCCATTTTTCCAAGAGCAGCTCTAATCGAGCAAACTCGATAAAGAAAAACTTCTTATCGGACTTCCTGATTGGTAATTTTTCCTCGAATCAGATAAGAAGCTCGATTCTACCTGCCTCGGGGAAAATATTTTTCAAATTGGGCAATGTAGTTTTCGGTGAAGCTTATCTGCATAGATATGTGGAACTGGGACATGGTAGGATATTTCTATCAGATATCCAGCGATTTTTTTTATTGCAGTGCTTCTACCGGCTCATCGATTGTTGATAAGGAAACAATCATTCAAGCTTTACGACAATCGATTATAAAATATCTTGACAATCGCCAAAGCTTAGCCAAAACATCAAGCAGATATAAAAAATACAATAGCTTGATTTTCAGCACAAAGGATACTCAGAATGTCAAAGTCAGTTGGAGTTGAAAAATCAGAAGCCAAAGGAGCAGTTCTGGTTACAGAAGTCAGCGAACAAACTAGCTTCAATAAACAGTTGCTGGATGTTACCAAAGAGGCTGATCTCGCTGCCACTTTTCTGGTAGAGAATGACGGAAAATATCAACTTCTTACTCCTCAGGAGGAGACGAAGTCTATTCGTAAAACAGACTGGATTCTGTTACCGATGTTATTTCTCACAGCTACCTTCGGTGCAGTCGATAAAGTTTCTTTAGGAACCGCTGCAATTTTTGGATTGAGAACAGACACTAACTTGCACGGTCAACAGTACTCTTGGTTAGGTTCCATTCTTTTCATTGGATCTTTAGTTGGAATGTGGCCTATGTCATACCTGCTTCAGCGCTTCAGAGCCGGTAAAGTTGTTGCTTGTTGCTCACTCACATGGTCTATTCTTACCCTTCTGTTGCCTGCATGCCACAACTTTGCAGGCCTTGCTGCTATTCGTTTTTTGATGGGGTTCGTTGAATGTGCGATTGTGCCAGGTTGTTCTTTGATTATCTCAGTCTTCTATTTGAAAAGAGAGTCACCGCACCGGACTGCCTTGGTTTTTGCATTCATGTCCTCCGTGATTAATGGAGCTTTGTCCTCACTCGCTTCCACATTTGGTCATCAAATTCCAACTTGGAAGTATATCTTCCTTTTAGTTGGATCGGTTTCTTTTGTTTGGTCCCTGTTTATGGTTGTCTTTCTTCCCGATTCTCCAATGAATGCAAAATTTCTCAGTGAGAGAGAAAAATACCACATGGTGAGACGTGTCGTGACCAACGCAACTGGAATTGAGAATAATGCTTGGAAGTGGTATCAAGTCAAAGAAGCCTTTTTGGATGTTCGTGTCTATATCGTCATGTTGTTCAACTTCGGTATCAACATTCCTAATGGTGGACTTTCTACTTACTCCAGTATCATTATCCAGAATTTAGGATTTTCCTCTGTCAAGTCTTCATTGATGGGAATTCCTACAGGTGTGATTGCTTCGTTGAGTGCATTCTTTTTCAGTTGGTGGGCAGCCCGTTGGTCCAACAGACGTTGTCTTCTTGCCATGATCTCTCTCATTGTTCCATTGGTTGGTGCAATCATACTTTACACCGTCGACCAAACAAAAACTGGACCTCAGTTGCTGGGACTTTACATGATGTACTTCTATTTCACATCGTATGTGGTCATTATTTCATGCGTTCAAGCCAACACGGCTGGAAATACTAAGAAAGCAGTCACTTACGGGTTCAACTACCTGGGATACTGTGGTGGTGCAATCACTGGTACTCAAACATTCAGAAGTAATCAAGCTCCAAAATACACTGGAGGATTTATTTCGATGTTAGTTGCTTACTGTGTTTGCATTGTTTTGACCGCATTATACTGGTTCTCATGTATCTACTTAAACAAAAAGAAAAGGGAGGGTCTTGAGACGATGGGAGACCAGATTGATAGCTCACTTGTGGGAAATGGTATTGAGGACGAACAGGTTATGGACTTGACTGACATGGAACAGCCACATTTCAAGTACACTACGTAATCAAATAATCGTATGTTATTTCAGATCAAAATCATCTGCCGCAAAACTCTTGTAATTTTCTCCACAACATTCGCGATGTTGAGATCTGCGATAACGCAGAAGAAGAAAATATTAAAAAAAAAAAAAAGCAGGTCGATCCGAGCTTCACAAAAAAAATACCTAGTAGAGAGACCAGTGAGCTGATACAAATAAGATATATATACGCTAGGAGTGTATTTGTGAGCACTTTTGAGCCAACATTTCAACACTCAAAGGTAATAGAACTTTTGAAACTCATAATGCTTGACTCAGAATCCACTGTCCTGATAGTTGGTGCCGGCACTTTTGGACTATCAACTGCCTTACAACTGCTCAGGAAAGGTCACAAAAATGTTCAACTCTTGGATCCTTATCCTGTGCCATCCCCATTAGCGGCAGGGAATGATGTCAACAAAATCTTTCAGTCTGTTCTTCAAGATCCTTTTTTCAGTGAATTGGCTCTCGAGGCATTGGATATGTGGAAAAAGGATCCAGTATACAAAGAGTGTTTTCACGAAACAGGAATTATTTATGCAGCCAGCACTTCGGAAGGACACAAATCTTTGAAAATTAGAACGGAATACCTTGAGAAACTGAACATAGATTTTGTGCCATTGGAGAATCCTGATGATTTTGAAACTGCAATCAAATCTCTCGAGTCCACTGATGACTTGGAAACTAAACTTTCAAATCTGACGTTATCACAGCGTTTCCAAAATTGGAAAGGGTATCTTCAAAAAAATGATTCGGGTTGGGTTTTTGCACAAATGGCTTTAAAGAAAGTGGCTGAAGAATGTCGTTGTTTAGGGGCCCAGTTCATCACTGGATTCGCAGAGGAATTGATGTTTGATGCTGATACGTGCATTGGCGTGAGGACCCTGACGGGTGACGTGATCAATGCTGATAGAATAGTAATATGTGCCGGCGCGCATTCGGTGAAATTGCTCAATTATGGTGGACAACTACTTGCAAAATGTTGGGCAGTCGGTCACATAAAATTATCACCACCAGAGGCTGCCAAACTGAGAGATACCCCAGTTATCTTGAACACTGAAGAAGGGTTTATTTTTGAGCCAACCAATGAAAATGAATTGAAGTTTTGCAACGAGTTTCCTGGTTACATCAACATTATTGGAGATGAAG
Organism: Ogataea pini; assembly: GCA_003707665.2. Classification (NCBI taxonomy): domain Eukaryota; kingdom Fungi; phylum Ascomycota; class Pichiomycetes; order Pichiales; family Pichiaceae; genus Ogataea; species Ogataea pini. The sequence goes on along the minus strand of PPKL02000018.1, from coordinate 5,392 downwards.
AATCTTCAATTCCGCTTTACCGTAACCAGATTCCGCGTGAGGCTGAAGATCAGATGAGAAAATTCTTGAGACAGGTCCATCCTTCCATTGCAGAAAACAGCTTTTCAGTTGCCAAGCTCTGTTGGTGCACCGATACCCCTGATAGACAATTTTTGATAGGGGAACATCCAGACTACAAGGGATTGGTACTAGGAACAGGTGACTCGGGACAAGGCTTCAAATACATGCCAAATATTGGTCGCTACATTTCGGAAGTTGTTTTGAAAGGTGACAATGGACTCGATGAATCAAAGAGATCATCGTGGCGCTGGCGGCCCGAGACGGCCAAAAATAGAGATATCCTCGCGATGCAGCAACGCTCAGGGGGCAGTAACATGATTAAGGACTTAAAAGATATTACTGATTGGGTTTCATAAATTCAGTTCATCTCCAAATAATAAATAAATTAGGCCAAACTCAACGATGTCGTTCTACCTTTAACCATATCTTTCCATCTGAAAGTGCGATCTCCCAAGTCCTTATCCTTCCAAACCGTAGTAACCACCCATCTTGCTGTTTTCACACTCGAAAGCTCTCTCTTGCTCTGCATTTTTGTCAAAGCATCCAGAACAAACCACCTCTCATCCTGGTCTTCTGCGGAAACAATTCCAATGACAAAAATAGGCCAAAGTAAAGACACGTACGAATCCGGTAGCGAGGAATGTAATGTTATGATCTGCTTGGTAAGTTGCTTGACTTTCATCCATCTCTCATTGTACGACTTTGTCATTTTTCTCCCGTTCAAATGGAACTTCTCCAAGTCGGTTCTAGCAAAAAGATATATCAAGGCCGCGAGCCTCTTGATTTCAGCAATGACAGTAATACAACGTTGTGATTCTTTATCAAACTCAGAGGATACTCTCAATTTTTGTTTCAAGCTCAACATTTCTTTCTCCAATAGATCACGTTGATCAAACAATACAGCCTCGAGTCTGGTTTTTGTAGGAAGGCTTTCCAAACTAGCACCTTCATAACATTTTCCCAACATGGAAACCCGATGAATGTATGAGACTAGCTGGGGACTACATCCCACAAACACATCGATATAAAAATCGCCATCGTTCTTGAGTCGCTCCAAGTTTTCTGAATCAAATAGTTGGTGGTCAATTTCTTCTTGATTAGTATGTGTGGATATTTGAAAATCAACAATACAAACCTGTTGCTCCTCTTGACGTTTGTAGTTGTCATCCACCCAAACAGTTTCTCCCATAACTTCATGAACCACAAAATATTTGAGGAAAAACTTACAAAGCAGACTGTCATTCATGCAAATGTTTGAGCGCTCAATTAGCTCTCTAGCTCTACCATGGTATTGAAGCCATCGAGCACCAGCTCCACAGTTGACGGTGATCTCTTTGGAACAAAGTAACAGCAATGTGGCTAAAACGTCATCCCAGTCACTAGCACTAGACTCGAACTTTTCAGTGATAAGTTTGGGGAGTTCCTCCAAAACTTTGTTGGAGTACGTCATTGAGACTTCTTTATATTCTTCAGCACCAAGCAGAAAAAGTTGCGTTGCACTTGTGGCCACTATGGAATTCAGGACAATCTGTGATTTGAATCCCATTGGTGCAATTAAATAAAGATAGGGATTTTTCTCTGGAGAAACCAGAGAAGAAGAATCATTTGGAACGGAGTTTGTTCTAGGATTTGTGAAGCACACAGATAACGGGCAGATGGAGCCAATGAAATACTGAACCAAACTCCATTCGAGTGATTTAATTGGGTCTACGACCTCGATTGGTAACACCACATCAGCAAATTTATTGCTTGGGAAATTTGAAGGCCATGTAGATACTGATTTCTCACAACTGCAGTTTTCAAGCATCACAGTAGCCGAAGGTGTGACATTGTGGGCCACCAATGCCATGGATTTCTTCTGTGAACGTAGCAGAAATGGTTGGTTTTTGATAGTTGTTATACTGAACAGACTTTGAGCGTCTGGGACTGAAGAGTATTCGGGAGTGCTGATACTCGTATTATAGCCAGCAATTTTGAAATCCTCTTGTGTGGTATTCAGAAATAAATAATAGTCTCTGGGTATCTTTTTGTAGCTTTGTAAAGCTGCCAACTCTGATAAGGACATCAATTGGCTTTCAACAGAATTTGTGTTGCCCAGTCTCTTTCGTTGCATGCGTTTGTATTCGTTGGACCGACCAAACAATAAACCTTTTCTCAAAGCTTCCTCTTCCCATTGTAGTACAAATCGGTAGTCGCATTTCAATCCTAGTCTGTTACATGTTGAGCAAATCGGGTGAACCTCTTGATTATTTGTTGTCAATAAACGTCCTTAACGGGTGAATACTATTTAATCACACGTACCATCGCATTTTACGCGGCGATTTCTGCAAGTTAAACAACCCTTGCGGCTTCTCTTCTCTCCTGATCTTCTTCTATAGGGAGTTGTCATGTATTGAAGTGTTCAATATTGGGAATCATCTACACTCTCCAACTCTGGTAATCAGTCTGTTGATTTTCGTTAACTTTATCAACTTGATTATTCTTATCTCTATTTCTTTGTTCGACAGGGTAACATACTCAGAGCTTAATAGCTAGAAATATTTACTCAGGACTATTGTTGTGCCTTATGAGAAACTGATAGTCGGCACTTGAAGCTTTTCGCGCATATTATTCCATATAAAACTCAATGAAAGGAGTCAGTTTGATGAGACAAATCTAACGGGCCAATCTGGGTCATCTCATCCTTTAAATGAGACTTTTTATGGTGTTTTTGAAAAAAAAACCTTCAAAAAAGTTCTTCAAAGTGAAATAGGTGAAGTATCAAAGTACTTCAAACAAATGATAAACAATGCTGCCAATCAAAAAGTTGTCAAACAAGCTTTACTCAAAAAGGAGCCAAACTTATCAATTGAAACCTCTGCTGCGCAAAGGTAATGACTCTACCGATGAAGGAATAGAAGAGAGGAGTGAACTCAAAACCTTAACAGATGAAATGCTGAATTTCTCTGATGAAAAAACCAAATGGAATGGTGCCACGCCAAAAGTACGTGATTATCTTTCTTGATTCATGCAAATGTCTTCGAGTTCCAGTATTGTTGAATAAGATTCACTCTCACGAAAGGTTTATCGAATCCGGTCGAAGTTGACGAAGGGACAAAACAAACAACTCACATTTTACTTTGTGAATTGAAACAATATTATATCGGCACAGGTTTCAACAAAGCCGGTATTAATGCGAAACTGGTGATTTGTGTTGCATATTTTAAAGGAGATTACCGTGGATCAGTTGTATCACCATTCGTGAAGTTGATTCAGATAATGATAATGAAAATCTTTGAATTCTTTGATTTCAAATATGATAAGAAGCCGTTTAAATCTTACTTATTAGCGAGGGGGTGGGGATTATTTTCTTCATCAGGCTATGAATGTTGATTTCTGCAGGAGCATATATTATGCCGAAGATAAATCCGAGGTGACCATTGATTGGCTGGATGATACCCTTCCCGCACAAGACTCGTTGTGATTGAATCGTTCAGACCAATAAGAAACCAGAAGGGAGTAGTGAAATCATGTGGGAATGTCAAAAGTTTTGACCCCAACACAAGTCCATTGTGCTGAATAAACGAAACTTAATTATTATATTAATCATGCTTTCTAGTACGATTTGTAAGAAAAGAATTGGGACAGCTGGGTCTATAGCAAATAAAAACCAACAACAGTCAGCGTAGTTAGAAGTATATGATTCAAAATGATATTTTTACTTAGCCTTTCACTGGCTCAATTTCATCGAGGAACTTGTTTGATAAAAAATTCTACTTGCACTTTCTTGGCGATTTCTGCAACTTGAATAACTGCTTGGTTTTTCATTTTACCAGATGAATCCTTCTGTATTCATTAGTTCTACTTGGAACTATTGAAACAATCGTTATGATTCTACCAACTTGTGAACGAGTTTTTTGACTCAGATAAAACTATTTATCAAGTGCCCTGTTTTTTCTCGGCACCGCGGCATTATTTTATTTTTCCGTAAGAGAAAAGGAAAAATAAAAAATAAATGAGCGTGGCTCTGTCAAACATTACAGGGTGCTTCTTTGATGCCTCATCAAAAGTGCCTTCGACACCAACATCCTCAACAGTCTCATCGCTGAGCTTACTTTTTGAGTACTTCTTCTTGAGTTCCTCAACAAGTGGAGTTTACTTGGACTCAGATCTGGCAGCTCCAACGACTGTGTAGCCATCAGCCAGAAGACCACCAACGATGTATAGAGCGAGATATCAGTAGCACCAGTAACAAAAACGGACACTCCGTCGAGGGAAAAGGTTTACATTCCTATTTATGAGTTTCCATATATATATATTTTTTTCTTCATTTGATGCGTGCACACAGCCACCGGGCTGTTAGTCTGAATGCACAGCCAAACTCGATTTTGACGACGTAAAATTTCAAAGACAATGAGGTTTGGTCCTTTTGGTTCTGTCTTCATAAACTGCGTAAGTACTCAAGCACTAATGGAAGCGCGGGATTCTCTAGGATAGGATTCAAAGTTGACATTGCCACCACACGTGTGTGCCACACATGAGTACATCTCCGTGCGCACCTAATGGTGTGATGTGGCACCCCTGAAATTTCAACTAAACGTGCGCACTCCTTTTGACGTGTGCCCATTTTTGCCTTTATGGTGTGATGTGCGACCCCTGAAATTCAAACCGAACATGAAATGCATCGGTGTGATGTGTGACTGTTTTGAAGAAAATTCATTGGTGTGAGGTGGTGGTGTGACTGATGAGAGTTGAATTCAAGGGGGAGGTCCGTTGTCCGATGTGTGACAACTCAGAGTTAAACTGAAAGTGCGATGTGCGATCTTCAAATGTAGACCAAAGGGGAGGTCTATTGTGCGATGTGCGACCTCTAATATTTCACCCAAAAGTGGAAGTTGATGGTGCGATCTTCAAATGTAGAGTAAAGGGGAGGTCTATCGTCTAATATTTTAACCAAAAGTGGAAGTCGATGGGGAGGTCCATTGTGCGATGTGCGACAACTCAGAGTTAAAGTGAAAGGTGGAGGTCTATTGTGCGATGTGCGATCTTCAAATGTAGAATAAAGGGGGAGGTCTGTTGTGCGAGGGCGATGTGCGACCTTCGCATATAGACTAAAGGGGAGGTCTATTGTGCGATGCGCAACAACTGAAAGATGGAGGACGATGTGGTATTCTCAAATGTAGAATAAAGGGGAGGTGCATTGTTCGAAGGCGATGTGCGACCTTCGCATATAGACTAAAGGGGGAGGTGCATTGTGTGATGCGTGACAAGTCAAAGCAAACTCAAAGTGGAAGTTGATGTGCAACTTCTATTATTTTGACTAAAAGTGGAAGTCTGGGGAAAGTCTGGGGAA
>PPKL02000017.1:0-257521 GCA_003707665.2 Ogataea pini | reverse complement strand
ACTGCCCACATTGCTTGTAAGTTCGACGAGTTGATCGAGAAGATTGACAGAAGATCTGGTAAGAAGATGGAGGACAACCCTAAGTTCGTCAAGTCTGGTGATGCTGCTATCGTCAGAATGGTTCCAACCAAGCCAATGTGTGTTGAGGCCTTCACTGAGTACCCACCTCTCGGAAGATTCGCTGTCAGAGACATGAGACAAACCGTTGCTGTCGGTGTTATCAAGTCTGTTGATAAGGCTGCTGCTGGTGCCGGTAAGGTCACCAAGGCTGCTCAAAAGGCTGCTAAGAAATAAGCAATTTGAACTGAACTTGTTCCGTTTGAAGTGTTTTATTTTGTTTCGGCTGACTTTTTAATTAAATTATACATGCTTAATTCGAATTCCATTTGAATTTTTCAGAAACAAAGTAGACGTAAATCATAAAACTTTGAAATAACACAGAGTCCAGGCTCTTTTGTTGTACGATTGAGAATTCAGGTGCGTTCGTTGGATAGTTTGCTCAGTCTCTCTTCAAGCTCCTGCATGTTGGCTCCAGTTTCAGAAGACATTCGCGATCTAAGATGCAGAGCAGAAGCCGGATGACTGAACTGATACTGAGCTATTCCCCTTGCTCTATGTAGGCTGTCGACAACACTGGTATTCGAACGTTGAAGGAATCTAGAGTTAGAGGAAGCGTTGTGGCTATCAGACGACCCTGAGGAAGATGTCGATCGAAAAGAACCGACTGGAGAGTTTAAAGAAGCCAAAGCTGTTTTCTTAGCATCCGGCGAGGCAATAGAAGAAGATCTTCTTGGTGCGGTAGGAACAACAGAGTATTTTCTTTCCCTGTATGAGATACCAACCTGCTTGACCTTTTTGCTGTTTTCCAAGCTTTCTGGATTCACTTCGAAGAACCAGTCTTTTGTTTCATCGTATTCGAACATATGCCAATCCACACCAAAAGGTTTCGGCTCAAACAGATAAACTGTATGTAATGGAACATCCAACTCACCTACAGAATTTTTGCTGAGGTTCAGAAAATAGGCGAGCAACACCCTTGCAACAACTCTGTGGGTGATTATTAGAACGTGGTTTGTTGTTCGTTCTAGTTCCGTAATCAGGGGCTTCAAGCGATTGATCACGTCCAAATAAGACTCACCTCCCACACCAGGGTATCTATAAGCCATTTTATTTTCCAATCTTGCTCTGAATTCCTCGGGGAAAGATTCCTGAATTTCTTGATAAGTCATTCCATCAAATTTTCCACTTCCTAACTCGTCCAACATGCGCATCTCTTTGATATCAAACGTATCATCAGGGAAATAATCTGCTGTTTGGACACTCCGTTTCAACATAGAGCTGAAAACTGAAAAGGAGGGCTCTTCAGGAATAACTGGCTCAATGTCACACTCCTGGTATTTAGTCTCCAGATTTTTTTTGAACTCTTCTAGCTGGGTCTTCCTGAACTCCTCTTTCTTGAAAGTCACAAATCTGGACAAGGCATTGGCAAATTTACGACCCCGTTTAGTTAGTGGAGAGTCTCCGCCGATTCTACCACTAACGTTGTCAAGTGACTCACCATGTCTTGCAATGAAAATCTGTCTCTCACTCAAGTTGAAATTCAGGAAATAGTAGATGATCTGTGAAGCCAAAAATCCTTTGATGTTGCAAGCTATCACTTTGCGTCCGACATCGATCATCTTTACATACTGGAAGTTCTTATTTTGTTCTTCTTCTTCGTCTATTGTCTCATAGGCCTTTTCGTAGTTGTTGAGTCGACCAACAAAATCCTTGATCGCCAATACTGGATCCATGTTCTTGTAATCTGGTCCTTTCAGCTTCAAACGGATATTGTTGTCGATGATCTCCTTATCATTGCAAACACTCTCAAGAAATAGCACTTTCAACTGGCCCTTACTTCTCTCCATAATAGTATCTAGCACAGTTTTCCGCCTCATTTTCGTGGAGTTGGTTGCATCGAAGACACCTACACAACCATCCCCAATAAGAAGATAGTCGAGCAAATTGTCCAAAGTCTCCTTTGCCCATTCTTCTCGAAGTTGAATGTTCTTCTTGTTATCTGGCGAGAAAAAACTGGCATCATGAGAAGTCCCATCCGGAAGGGGTGATTTTTCGGGTCCTAAATTTGCAGATTTTGCTCTTCTAGTGGAGCCAACATTGAAGATTTTTGCATTGATCTGCAACCAATTGAGATATCTCACCAATTTGTTACTGAGATATGATTTTCCTCGTGCTGGCAGCCCAATCATCACAACTACTACTCTTTCACTGGTGTTGACAATGGTGCCATCTGGCGAGAGTTTCGATTTCGTTTGTCCTGGTATATCTAGAGTGGTTTTGACAGTGGTTGGATGTTGTTTGAGTTGTGCATCCAGAAGCTCCATAACATGCGGGATTCTTCTATTCTGGTTGGTGTTTTTCCTCGTTTCCTCTCTTTTTGCGTTTTCGGAGTGATCATTTGCTTCATCACCTTCGTCCTCGCTCAGAGCTAGTGGGGACGAGTATGCTGGCGACGCATTTCCGCTCAGAATTGGCGTATCACTGAGGGGTCTTTTGTTGAATTCTGGCACGTTTAATACCACAGGTTCGTCTGGATCTTTGTTATGCGCAAAAGAGTACTCGTTGAGATTGATGTGCGGGATTGGTGTCGTGGAATGAGTTTTCAAAGGGTCATTGAATGCGGGGTTGTCGTCATCGCTGTCATCATCTGTCAATATGGCTGATTCATTGTGGTGATACTGGTGCACCAACGGTGAATCAGGAGTGAACTGAACATTTTTGAGCGTCTGCGTTGGTCTCTCGACAGGTACAGACATGGGGGAAATAGGGCGATCAATGGGACTTGGAACCCCCAAACTAGAAATATCACCTTTTCTGGGCATATTGCGACCCACGATGGTATATTAGTGATGAGTTGAGCAATGATCTAGTCTTACGATTCTTCGTTATGCCTCTTTTTATGACATGAAAACGGCTTTTGTTCCATAAAACAAGAGCAAAACAAGGATAATCCGGATACAAAGATCACGCCATACGCCACTCGTTAGTTTGAATCAGCAGATGAGGCTATCCAAAAAGACCTTTAAGTGTAAAGACGTCAATGATTGAAGGTAAATAAAACCACTGCAATTGGATAACGATGGGTTATATGTTCACAACTATTTACAGAAAGGAGCGTGTGGTTTCCCACTGTATTTAAATATCAAGTCCCGGGTCAAATGCGGTGCGGAGATTAACAAAGAAGGTTTCAAAAAAAAATCCGATAACACGGCTGTGCAATAAACCACGCCATCGATTACGTAAATATACATAGTTAAAACTGACTCAAATTGCATGTTTCTTTCGGAGTAGAGACGAGCGAGCCTGCAAAGCTGAACAACCCGCAAAAGTTAAATCACCCCAGTAGACGCATGACAAATTCAACCGTTGTGAAGGTAGCGGCACTGCAGGGAATAGCTCTCAGTAGCGTCGGACCAATACCTCTCCAAAACCCTATAAATCCATCTTTACGGACTACGTCTGCGACCACTGCACGCACTTTCCCATGGTAGCGAGAATTGGGGCCAAAACCATCGCTTTGTAAGCGACTTTTCACCACATCCAATGGATAAGAACTCAGCCACAGAACCTCACCAGCTATAGCACCAGCCGCCAGCAGCTGTGGTGTAGAGATGTCTTTTCTCTCGATATTCTGTAAGCGCATTGCGTTTTGGATCAAGAACTCGTATGTGAGAAACCAAAAGCCGTACGCCTGAGCTTCTCTGAGTAACGTGATCCAAGAGCCACGAAATATTCCATTAAACAACCCTGAACTTGCATATATTTTAGAAATTGCATCGCGGGGCCCGCTGTAGACCTTCCGCTTATCTCTCTGAGTTTGCAGCAAAATTCTAATCTGCTCAACTGGCGCTGTCACAGGCGTGTTCACCACTCCCGCGAATGCTCCTGCCAAGTAGAATTGACCCAGAGTCAAGTCTTTCTGACCTGGGTTTTGTCTGGAAAGTTGTCTTTTTGCCTCATGGAATCCGTAAAATTGTAGTGAGACACATAGACCTACACCAATGAGCGGGGCCAAAGTACCCTTATAGAAAGCTAGCACACCTTCATTTTTCAAGGTTTCGGTGAGAGCTGTGAGCGGGCTCGCATACTGACCTGTCTGTATTCTGACTTTGATCAGGTCGAACGGCTGCCCAATGAGAACCTGCACAGCGCCACCCACAAACCCTGCTGTCTGTTTGAAAAAAGAGTTAGTTATAATTTTTCACTTGGGCCAATATTTCACGTACCGTATCTTTGACTTTTCTCGATAAAGTTGTATCTATTTCTGGGTTTTCTTCCGAGCTCATGACTGATGTTACTGGTCAAAGGCCTAATGGGTTAGTGCTGGTACAGAAGAGTGGAAGTTGGATTCGAAAGAAGGTGAACCTGCCAAAAGACTGTTTTGAGTGATTTTGAACGTTCTCCGTGGGATGATGTGCCGTCACGTGACTGAAAACGATAAGAAATACACTGTTTTTTTTTTTTCATAATTTTTTTGTTTTGAGTTCTAATCATTAAGTTCCAGTACTAGTAGCTACAGAAAAACACAAGTTTGAGATCACTTCAATTCTTGCCATCATTATCCTCGAGCATCTTAGCGACGAGCTCGTCGAGTGGGCCATAGTCCTTCGAGGATAGCAGCTGAAATTCTTTGCAGAAGAGCACAAAGTGTTTGAGAGAGGTGTTCAAATGAGTCTGGAGGCCAAGCTCATTGATCTCGTCGAAGTGATGGCAATACATGTGTGCGTAGACTCTGAATAATCTCTTCATAATAGTTCTGACAAGCGCAGGAAACTGCTTTGGGAACGGAACACCCATTTTCGTAGGGAAAACTGAATCATCATCGAGGAATCCTTGGATCCAAACCATGAGACATTCAACATAGCCAGGTGCTGACATCGACATTGGCTGTCTACTGTTTCTGTTCATCGGGTCTTGCCACAAATACTCGTATTCTTGAGTAGCGATCATGCGGGGACAGGTAGAAGGCGAGCAGAATTCTGTGATAGTTCCATAAAGCATGTTAATTTGGTTGTAAAAGTCCACAACATGGACAGCGAGCCACTCATTCACATCTTCATCTTTGGGCAACTTGACAGCCTGGGCGAGGGCCGATCCGGACCCTAGCGTTTGTTCTGCGTAGTTACGGATATCTCTGTGGTTTGTGACTTGTTGCTGGTGTTGATTGTGGTGAGCTGCCGAAGGGGCGGGGCTCAAGTGTTGGGCTGCTGGGTGCTGCTGTTTGGATACTGGGGATCCCGGGGTGCTGTCTGGGTTTCTTCTGAAGGCTCTTGCTGAGCGGATGGTTGGTATCGACGATGAGTTGAAATGGTTTTGCAGAAAAGACATATCTGGTGTATGTGTTCTTGATGAAGACGGGTTGGAATGTGCGCGTGGACGGGAAAGCGAAATTTGGGTGTCCAGGTATGTTCTTTTGACTACTTGAAATCGGTGGTGTGCTCGTGTTTGTCATCAAAATGTTTTAATAATTGCGCTGGAGTTCTCACGAAAAGTGTTTACTTTTTCCCCAAACGGGGGCAGCTTCAGCGGCTCATTTTGCCAGAACTTGAAATGGCAGAAATATGGTGCTAGGTGTGATGAGGGGAAAACCACGAGGGGTTGGAAAAAAAATGAATAAATTGAAAATTCCAGGGACAACAAACGTTTCTTCAAGCGACCAACGCTAGGAAGATAGATTAAACCATCACCGCAGCATCTTGTGTCAGTGCTTTATTCACTGAGTAGATACCAAAGTCAGTCAAAATCATTCACAACTCTATTCAGTACCTTTTGACCAACACGTTTTACTTACAACTTGGGTTACGTAATACATAAGTTCACCATGTCTGATCTGATCAAGTTGAACGAATGCGATCTCGTAGACGCGCACTCAAACATCGAGCAAGAAGCCACATACAAACAGCTTATACAGAAGCATGAACAACAACGTGACGAGAAAACAGGTCGCCTGGTTAGACCATGGCGATTTGAAGTTGTTCCTGGTTTCTTCAAACAATCAGATGAATCAACTGACGAAGCGACGTTTGATCTGTTGGAAGAGAATTTTGGACTTGCACTTCCGTCGTGGTCGCAGCTTGTGGCTCAGTTGAACGAACTGAACGAGAAGTGTGGGTCAAATGAGGCTTATAAGCTGGTGATCTGCGCAAGACACGGCCAGGGATACCATAATCGAGCCGTTGAAATATTCGGACTGGACGCTTGGAACGAACATTGGGCTCATTTGACGGGTACGACACTTGAATCAGGAGAAAAGATAACATGGGGTCCGGATCCCTTTTTGACTGATTTGGGAGAGAGACAGGCAGATGAATTGCACAAAGCTTGGCTCAAACAAATTGAGCAGGGAGCTCCAATTCCAACAAGATTCTTCAGTTCGCCGTTTACTAGGTCCGCCACAACGCTGGCACGCACGTGGTGTGGCATTGCAGTTTGTGAAGATGGTGAAGACGAGAAACAATTGCTCTCAGGCGTTAGAGCACACCCAATTATCAAGGAAGATCTACGTGAAACCATAGGACAGCATCTGTGTGACAAGCGGTCAAGCAAACAGGTGATTATTGAAAGGCTAAACAGCTGGGGTTTTGTTTTTGAGGACAATTTTGAGGAGGAGGATATTTACTATAAGGACGATTGGAGGGAGCCTTTGAGCGAGCAAAGTTTGAGAGCCAACATGTTTTTACAAGATTTGTTTGAAAAATATAGAGGTGATGTGTTTGTTAATTGCACGTCTCATGCTGGTGAGATTCGTGCCATTATTACTGCATTGGGACATAGAAAGTTTGCGATTCCAACGGCCGGTACTATTCCAATTGTGGTGAAGGGAACGAGAGTGAGTGAGTGAAAGCAATGAGAGTTTGCGAATCTTGACTGGCTGATGACACTGAAAGCTGAACTGCTGAAAGTGCAGTTATAACTTCCATACATTAATCTAGACTCCAGTAGAGTTTTATGAATAAAATATAGAAGCGATCGGATATAATTGGATCACTAAAGATGAGTGGATCATGAGTTAAAAGCTCGCCCCTTTGAGAGGGGTTCATGAGGTTTGGGCATGAAATAACTAGCGAACCATTTGCTTCGCTCACCACTCACAACTCGCACGACTAGCTTTGATTATTGATCAATAAAAATAAACGTATTACTAAAAAACATACACAACATCATTCCAAAAGCTTGTCCACCGCGGCAAGACTCTGTTCAGCATAGTACCGGACGTCAACATCCTCATCAGTAGCCAACTTTTCAAGAGCAGGCTTGATCTTACTAGACAAAATTGATTTATCGTAAGAAATAAGTCTTTCTGCAACTTCCAATAGTGACTTAGCCACATTGAATCTAATATTTGGCACTTGATCATCCTTCAGTTCATCAATGAAAGTGTATATGTCCGAAGAAATCGTTTTGGTGGAGACAACTGGAATCAACTTCGTGAAAGCAAACAGGCACGTAATTCTGCAAATAAAGTTATCAAACTCTTTTGTCTGTTTCTTCAACAATATTCTTTTAATGAGCTCTGCTTTACACCAATCTTCACCAAAGAATTTAGTCAATTTTTGCAAATTTAAAACAGCGGCTTCCCTGATAGAATAAACTGGATCCCAAAGCCATTCCATGCACAGTTGACCAAGAGCTTCATCGAAAAAGGCCACACCCAGTTGCTCAGCCAGTAGAGGAATCTGCTCTATGATTGCGAGTCTCACACGCCACAATTTGTCGTTGGCAAGCGCAGTAATGGCGGGGAGTAGAGACTCGGAAAGTAATTGAATACCAATGACTTCGTTCACAAGTTGCAAGTTAGAAATAATGTTGAGTCTCACTTCACTAAACTCATCCTTCAGCATCTCCACAAAAACAGGCAAGAGATGTTCAATGGTGGCATCTTTACCCAAAATTGGAGAAAGCCCCGTAACTTCGCTTGCGAGAGCACTTCTAACAGTCTCTGATTCGTCCATACTCAATTGCGAAACCACTGGAACAATTTCGTTCAAGACAATGCTGGAGTCAGCAACGTTCACCAATTTACAGAAACCTGGCAATTGTTTGGAAATGGCTTTTCTGACCTCAGCTTCGTTATCCTTCATCAAGGAAATCAGATTAGGAACCAATTTCAAAGTGTAATCATCTTCGTTGAAGCTCACAACGAGCTTTTCAAACCGATCTGCCACCATATAACGAACTCTCCAACTTGGGTCATTGATCAGGGTGATTAAACTTTTGAAAAGGTCTTCGTTATGTGACGTTTCGTTGATTCTGATGAGGAATGACAGAATGGCAATTAACACGTCCACAGATAAGAATTTGACAGAATCTTGATTATCGTTGATGAGAGACTCATACATCGATGTGACGAGATCCCAGTGAAATTCGTTGATGGTATCTGGAGTGTTGAAATGGTCTGCAAGAATTTCAATGAGGCCTGGCAGATGTGTTGCTGCTGCTTTTCTCACCATTGGAGAATCATCTTGAACAAGCTCAAAATACAATTTCAAAAGCTCAAAACGCAATTCTGACCCCACACGGACAATGGCACTCTTGAAAAGGCCAGTGGCGGCAATATGTAGCGAGAACCAACGCTCTTTAGCTAGTCTTTGGATGAGAGGAATGAACTCCTGCTCGATCTGCGCCTCGCTCAGCGATCCGCTCACCGTATTAAGCGAGTCCACCGCTTTCTCGCGAACAATTGGCTCTTCACATGCTGCAATCTTTTCCAAAACAGGCATCAAAAGCGTTGCATGCTCGGCTCCACCCACATATGGAACAAAGTTCCCGAGTTCTTCGGCTGCAATTGCAATAACTTCGTCCTCGTCTTCCGGAATAACATCTTCCAAAAACGGAATTAGCTCTTTCCGAGTTCTTTCATGTCCCAAAGCAATTGCAATGGTGTCTAAACGCTTCATAGCTTGAACTCTGCTAGCCACATCATCGTGTCTGAGCTCATCCATCAGCAACGCAATCGGGAAAAGCTCCTCTGTCGAAGAACCGAACCTGCCGGTTTCCGTCTCAACAGGTCCTGCTGTTTGCACCGCCTCCATTGCTGGCTTTGTAACTGTGTTTGTGCTGGTATAAGTTGGCTTGTTGCCTTGTTTACAAATTGACTCGTAAAAAAGTGCAAAATCTCACCCACTAAATTCTTATGAATACCTGTTCCAAAATGCAGACACCTCCAGCCCTCGCAATGTTCAAAGCCGTCGTGCTGCGTTGTCTTTAAATGATTATTTCAAAGTGTTTTAACTACCCATTGCCCTCTTAGAAAAACACATTTTTGCTTTTCGCAGACGTCGAAAACAGCGACAAACGACAATCAGTGAGAAAAAAATAAAACGTGCAAGGGTGTAACTTATGATTAGGTAATCCACCGTAAGCGGACTACGAACTCACCAGGCCTTCAGTAAGTCTTAAGCAGAGAGCCTCACACGAACATCTCACTACTAACTTCACAGGAATACTGGCTTTTGTCAAACAGTTTACAATTGGCTAATTCATTCAAAACTCAAAAATTGTTTTGCCCATTCTGAGTCCGTCTAAACATACGATATCTTAAATGCCATCCCCAACGTCTCCTGCAACCTCACCAACAACCACACCAGAAACCTCCTCATCCTCGCCCGCTTGTGTGCCAGCGAAATTAACAGCGAAACAATAAACACCAACAACATACCAGGCCGAATCAAACGAATAACAGTGTCATTTTCATTCCGTATTAGCAAAAGCGTTTTGAAAAAGTTAAAGACAGACCTGCTAAGACTCTTGTTCCCATCTCCCTGGTCTTCATGCCCACTCCCTGCTACCTTTTTCGAGTCCTTCTTACGTCTGCTTTTTGATCCCCGCTTTGTTTTCGTCGGTGTTGTGGCGGTGTCAGGAAGATCTGTGGCGTGTGCATGTACGTTGTTATTTGCTGATGTGGCTAGTGCAGCCGTAGCTTCATCCTTGCTTTTCTCCACAGTCTCTAAACTCCGTAAATATTGGAGAACTTTGGCATCGTTGGCCACAAACAAACGGTGGATAAGTTCACGTGACTTGGCCATCTCATTGAGCTTCGGAAGCACATGTAAGAGGTAAAATTCCAAAACTTTTTCACGTTTTGAATCACCAGAATCGGCAGCAAGTCCTTCACCGTGAGGGAGTACTTGAGTCTCACGCAAATACCGTTCGATCTGACTGTTGAGCTCGAGTAACGAAAAACCATTCGACAACTCAATGATAAAGCACATTAGTACAAGCTCCGGGTCGATCAGAGCAAAATTGTCGGAGTAAACTTTTGAGATTTGATTGAATAGCACACCCTCCATAAATCGAGATTGTAATGAGAAATCTCCTTCAGGAATCTCTCTCAACAAAAGATCTGTTAGAGACAAGTATAACTTGTAAACTTTGACCACTAACTCATCTGAAATGTTCTCTTTGCGGCCGGTTCCGGCCACCATATCGGCGACAAGTGGCGATACTATGCTCCAAGCACGAGCAAAGTTGCGGTTCAGATACTGTTTGATCGCAAGCTGATAATTATTGCGGAATCGCGTATTCGTACTGATTTCCACTGCGATATAACTATTGCTGGGCCCGCCCAGGGAGGTATTTTGCGGCCACGTGGAAACTGATGTTGCGCTGTTTCTGGATGCAGTTGCACCCGCTGCGCTGTTGGCCGCATTCAGTGCAATTTGTGACATGATTGGTGGAACGTTATTGCTATTTTTTGCAGGTTCATGTATTTGAGTTTTTACTACTCAACATCTTCAATTTTTCTCGCTATCTTTTATCGTTTTTAGCCTACGATTTTCAAGGCTGTGATGATTATGTAACGAAAAAAGGAGGGTAAGACAGAGAAGGTACGATTCTCAAGCAAGTATATGCCAGTTGAATGTCTTTTGAAGTTGACGGTTAAGACAGAAAGATTGGTGTCTTATTCCTTTAGTTTTGCCACTAGATAATTTGGCTGGAGCCTCATTCAAAGGCATTTTGGAAGAAATAAGAACTCCGTGCTGAAAATTTTTGAAATTTTTCAGTCTAGTATAGTAGATGACGAAGAGATTACTACCATTTACTACCAGCTACCCACAATGAACAAGGCGCAAACCGTGATAGACTGGGCAAAGAAGCATGGAGCTGTGATAAGTGAAAAACTCGGATTCCAGGACTTGCCAGACCGTGGGGTCTGCGGAGTTCTTACTCAAAATCTCCAAAACAGCGACAGAAACGAGATGATCAAAGTGCCAGAAAACCTTCTTATTACCCCGAAGCTCGCCCGTGAGGTGTTTGGAAACGGGAAAGATAATGCTATTCTTCTGCTGGCTAAACTGCGTTTCGATAACTCCGACACGCTAGTTGGTAGCACAAACATTTCAGACTTGTTCAGACTTTACGTCGAGTATCTCCCTGAGAGTGTGGGGACACCTTTGCAGTGGACCGATCAGGAACAACAGCTTTTACAGGGCACTGATGCTGGTGTTTTGATTGGTGGCCGGGCCCGTCTGGTGCGTAAAGAATGGGAAAAAGCAATTGAAGGTCTACCAAAATGCAAGTGGACTTCTTTTGAAGCATACCTTTGGGCCAGTTCGATCTTCACAGCAAGAGCGTTCCCTTATATGATGGTGGAGAGCACATCAAAAGGAGGATTTCTGCTGCCAATAGTTGACTTATTGAATCATGAAAATGGTCATAAAGTCCGTTGGGGTTTTGAGAACGGTTACGTAACTTTCAGCACTTTGGATGAAATCAGGGATCTACAAGCTGGATGTGAACTGTTCAACAGTTATGGTGATAAAAGCAACTTGGAGCTGTTGTTGGGTTACGGATTTGTACTTGAAAGAAACGAGAACGACTCGACGACTGTGACGTTGAAGGTGGACGGTGAGTCGATCGACGCTGCCCGAGCTTTTGGCGTCAAACTACCTGGTGATGCTTCCAAGAAAGGTATCAACTTTGAGGTGCGTAGTCAACAACCATTGCCCGAGAACTTGGTGAAATTTTTCGCATTTTTACACAGACTCAGCAGTGAGAAAGACGTTTACACTTTGCGGATGAAACTTGAAGGACTGGCAAGTCTAAAGAATGTGCTCGAGTCGAAAATTGCAGCTTTCAAGAGCTGGAGAGTTCCGAGCGATGCACAGGTTTCTGCAACAGTGGTGAAGACAGTTAAGACGTACAGAAACACACAGCGTGCGATTTTGCAACGCAGCGTGGACGAAATTGCACGTGTTGAGAAGGAGCTTCTTCAAACTTTCAAGCCACTTACATTCCAAAAAGTGTTGAAGCAGGATAAGCAGTTTGCAAACTCTCTGCAGCTGACGTTTGGTGCCTCTAGCAGCAGCGAGCTCGCACAGCGTGGTGTTTTGGATCAAAGCGTGCTATTGTGGATTGTTCGAAATGAAAATGCAGAGGCTGATTTACCCGGCTATTCTGAACTGGTTCACTCAACCTTCGAGAGTGTCGAGAAAAGTATCAAAATCACCAAGGAAGACGTTCTTGAGTATAGGGACATGTACAATGCTCTGTTCCCACAATTGTCTAATAAGATCCCCGAGATTTACGGACGGGGAATCTGGTCGGCAAAGCGATTTATTGTGGCTGGAACAGTGGTGGATCGGTTGGTGTACAAACGTCCTGTCAATGGTGAAGTTACGTTCTTGGAGCGGATAATTCTGTCGGAATAAGAACAGGTTCAATAATAACGAGGAAAAAAAAAGTCAAGAAAAAAGACCAAAAAAAAATACACGAATTTAAATGAATTGTTCTTGTTCTTTGTAAACAACTAAATCGCCACCGTTTAGAATGCCTCCTTCTTCGGCAAATTTGAATGCATCGCGCATTCCAGCGTCGCACACATTGTGGTCACCGCACGACACAGTTCGTGACGCTGCCGAAGCACTTGGAATCACCAACCAATTGACAGAAGAAGTGGCAAAGAATTTGGCAATGGACGTGGAATATCGTATCCACGAGATTCTGGAACAAGCTTTGAAGTTTATGCGCCACGGAAAAAGAAAGACACTCACTGTTCAGGACGTGGATCGCGCAATGAAAGTGTTAAATTTAGAGCCATTGTATGGATACGACGTTTCGAGACCATTGGTGTTCAAAGAAGCAATGGTGGGACCTGGCCAGACTTTGTACTATGTGGACGACGATGACGTGGAATTTGAGAAAATCATCAATCAGCCTTTGCCGAAAGTGCCGCGGTTCACGTCATTCACGGCACATTGGCTCGCAATTGAAGGTGTCCAACCAGCAATTCCCCAGAATCCTAATCCGAACGAAATCAAACAATTACCGCCAAACCAGCGTGGATCAGTGGAGAACATTTTGAGTTTGAACAACGACGACGTTTCTCTTACAACGAATCCGGCAACTGGACTCACTACGGTGGAACAGAGCAGTCAAAACAGCAAGAAAGAACTTGATGTGAAACCTTTGGTCAAGCATATGTTGTCGAAAGAGTTGCAACTGTACTTTGATAAGGTGATTGCTGCTCTGATGGACAGCAGCGACGAACATTTGCGCGCGGCGGCGCTCGAGTCGCTTGAATCCGATCCTGGATTGCACCAATTAGTTCCATATTTGATCCAGTTTGTTGCTGAGACCATCACACATAATCTCAAAAACAGTGACTTGTTGACGACGATGCTGATGGTTATTTATGCACTTTTGTCAAACAAATCGCTTTTTTTGGATCCGTACATCCACGCGTTGATGCCGTGCATCCTGACGCTGCTTCTAGCGAAGAAGTTAGGTCCCACACAAGGAAGTGCAGACGAATTGAAACAACACCTGAAAATTCGTGAGCTATCAGCGTCGTTATTGCAAAGAATTATTCGCGAGTACGGTTCGTCATATACGACGCTCAAGCCCCGGGTTACGCGGACATTGCTTCGTGCTTTTCTGAGTAACACCACCAAGAGTTCGATGGGAACGCAGTTTGGCTCGATTCAAGGTATGAAATCTCTTGGTGCGGAGGTTATTCGGATTGTTATGGTGGGTAATCTCAAGAGTTGGTCGAAAACTGTGTTGGAGAGTTTGAACCAGGATGACGATAACTACAAGTTGTTGGTGAAGCAGGTGTTGGAGTGTTTGAATTTATTGAGTGAGGATGGTAAATTGGTTGGAAAAGATGATGGGGATGATGAGATGAAGGATGAGGAAGAGGAGACGGATGGATCGCTCAAGCCTGAACAGATGACGAAGCTTGATGAGAGAATTGGCGAGCTTCTTGCGCGGGAGGTTGCGCAGGAGAAGAACGCAGTGGATGTTTACAATGGGGTGTTTTTCGGAGAGTAGTTTTGGAATCAAACGGCGAAGCGAGTTGTGAGTGGTTGAATCTTCAATGTTCGCACCCCTTTTGAAAGGAAAAAGATGTTCGCTTTGCTATTTCTTCTATTGTGTAAGAATATAGAGTTATCAAGCAAGTTTGAAAGAGACGAAGATGAGTAAAGTGAAAATGACAATCGAAGCGAGTCAACTGGATTATTGAACAACCCTGTAAATGAATAACTGAATGAGTAGACAATTGGGTATTCGAATGAAACGATAGAACATTGAATGAGACGTTGAATGACTGCAACTCACAATTGACTTGCTTCGCTCGTCATTTGCTCGTCCGTTATTCGCTGAAGTCAAGCCTCCTTTTAATCCCTCTCAACTCACCCAAATCTTCCCTCTCCCTCTCTCCCTCTCTCTCCATCTCCTTATACGGAGATGAAGCAAGCATAAATTTACTCTTTTCAACCTCTCTTTTCTCCTCGGGCGACGAATCCACGATAACCTCCCTCCTCATCAGCATGGAAACACTCTTTGAAGGGGTTCTTTTCACCGGCGATTCCTCAATCACAACAATCTGTTTTCCGTCACGCTTTCGTTTCATTGGGGTGGCTTCAATCTCGGTACAGGAGGCGGCGAACGAAACCTCGTTTGCGGCAGCCATTACCGGACCCTTCTTTCTATTATGCGTGAAAATTGCTCCAGAAGGTGAATCTGGCTGGGTATCTGGCTGAGTGTCCGGTTGTGATTGCGATGGGGGTGGTGATTGATGTGAAAATGACGTAGTTCGAACCATATCGAAGGTTTTTTTAGATAAATCTTGCCGTGAACTCATAGTGGAAGCAGCTCTTTTGAGTCTAAATTCAGCAAGATTCATACCTTTGGGAGCAGGTCTAGAATCCAATGAGTGTGCTCTGAACAATCCAGGAACTGCAATATCCGACTGATGAGTTTTAGCACTACGCTTCGTTTTCTCTTTTCTAATTGATGGTCCCCTAGACTTATTCAACAACTCTTTCAGCATTTTGGAGTGAGTTTTACCGAAAAATGGAACAACGCAAACGGACAAAAATTGGTACGCGGAGGAATCATCTTTGGCCGAAACACCTTGAATAGCATCCCAAACACACAACCTGTCAAACAAAGCTGTTAAATTGGTTTCGAGGGTAGCGCGATCGCAGGAAGTTTGTTCATTTTGATCTGGTTTCGGACTTCGTAGATCTGTTGTGAAAACGACATCTGCCGGGATTGCGGTTCCGATTAATGTTGGAACGAGCCGTTTTTTGCGGCCAACCAGGCGACGGCGGATTGTACGTGGATTTGACGATGGATTTGAAGGTGAAAATGTTGAATTTTGTGAGCTCTCTTCAACTAACGTTAACAACTCCAAACTGAGAATGATTTGTAGTTTTGCTTCTTTGATTTTTAGCCCAGAAAGCGTCTCATCCAGCTGTTCGCTTGTGAGTTTTTTTGACCTCAGGTCCTCTCTGTAGGTGGTCTCCATCTGATCTATCAGTGGAGACTCAATAAAATTTCCACCACTTCTAAACCTCCCTTCGAGTTCCCTGAGAGATTTCACAACTAGCCGTTCTAGAGTATCTCTAACAACCCGTTTATCTGAGTTTGAAAGAACATGAACTCGCGGAAGAGCTGTTTTGGCGAAATATTGCAAAGGAATTGTGCTGCTATAGAGGGTGGAGAAATACCGTTCGCATAGAAACAATTGAGGATCTTGAAAAACTGATGAGTTTGGCACTGCTGATGGTGGTTGCATGGAGAACTGCACGCCGCGCGGCCTGCTGAGGTGTGAGCGGGTCGAAATGGTAGCCATTTCAAGAAGGTCATGTTTGGTGAGAATAATTTTGGGTGATGAAGAGGGATTTTGTCGGTTCAACTGAGTCAGCCGGATGTCACATGGATTTTCTTTCAAGTTGATCACAAGCCAAACGGTGGTGCCGAGCGCAGGCACCAAAAGGGCTTTTTTTGGTGGTGTATTTAAGGAGAGATTGTTAGTTTCAATGAGATATCCAGCAAAACTCTTTGAGGTTGTTGGTTCGGCAAGAATCGACGCTGTTGTTTTGTCTGGGATTATCTGGAGTGATTTTTCTGGAGCGATGTGAATTCGGGAAGGGTACGCATTGGTAGGACGGAAATCTGATTGAGTGAGAAACGAAAGTAAGCGGATTTTGAGATCGGGTTTGGCGTTTTTTGTTGTTGTTTGAACGGTGAATTCCAGTGATGGGAGGTGGCATATGGGATCCATGTGGAGAGAGGTGGCGGTGGTGGCCGCGGATTCGTGATTGTAGGTGGTGAGGTTGTTGAATATGAGGGTTTTGAAGGTGAGGATGGTGAAGATGAGGAAGAAAAAAAATGAGACGCGAAAAAGATGAGCGAAAAGCGAGCAAAAAAGGGAGCGAACGATCAACGAACGACAAGCCAAACGAGTCGTGAATAAAGAATTAGTGAGGTAATGAGATAATGAGAGGTAGTCAAGAGGGGGAAAATAGAGAGGTAATGGATCGCCGACTCAGACAAACTCGAGCCGGTGGATTGCCTGTCAGTAATGTTCAAGCCAACAATAAACAAATTATGTTAACTAATCTTCAAAAAGAGGGTTTCATGAATTGCCCTCTATCAGCTTTGATTGTCGTACTACCTGTGAAGTCCATTTGTTGTTTCGTTCGCGATGATGTGAAGTTCTAACAAATGCATCAATCATTTGAAAAAAAAGGGAATAAAGTAATGGGCGATCCAACAGTTGCCCCTTTTTTAATAAATTACGCGGTGATTCAGGTAATTGGCCATCAAAAAATGATAATCACCGGTATTAATAGAAAGTTAACGAAGAACAACAAATGTCAGTGCTATTTGAAATCAACATTATGGGGAATTAAATTGAACTTTTGGTAAACAACAGGTCAAGAAGTTATTTGAGTGGCAAATAACTCATAAAGAAATGGTAATAACTCACAAAAGCAGAACTCACAACTGAAAATAACTCGCGATAGCTCACTCTGCTCGTTATTCGCTCGTTTAAAATATAAAAGACAACCTTCCAATTTCTCCAAACTGCTCCCACCAGTCACTCCCCCTCCCCCCTCCCCTCCATTGACCCCTTAAAAACTCCAACATCATCTCCGTATTTTTGAAACTCAAATACCTTAAACTTTTAATCACGGCCGCCCCAACCTTCTCCCTATCCGTTTCCCTCTGACAATGTGCGCCAATAGTAAGCAAAGGAAGCAACAAACAATGCTCCAAAACACCATTTTCTGGACCATCACCTAAAATGTCATCAACAAACCTTCTAACCACATCTTGAATCAACATATCGTCCATTTCTAATTCCAAAAAAACTCTATAATAATAGATCAATCCAATATCTGCAAAAGAAGCAATAAATTTCAACCATGAATCATCCATACATTTACTCAACTGATCAAATTCTGTGTATAAAGTAGCCACTTCTTGCAGGTTGACTTGTGAATTCAACTTCAATTTGTTCCCCCAAATGCATATCTCACTCAACTTATCCAAAACCTTCAAAAATGGATCACGCTCAACCAAAACACCAAACCAACAATCTTGACCAGCAAGAATATACCAAAAACTACTTGGCAAAAAAGGATGATCTCCAGTCAACAAACAATAAGCTAAATCCATAGTGTTGAACAACGACAAGACTCTTGTTGTGAGAACATTGTGTTTGGTGAAGAGAAAATCAGGTTGGTTTTGTATGAGTTTCGTAAGAATTGCACGAGCTCCAAATAAATGTTTTATTGAAATATTTGAATTTTCACTGTTGATAATTCCATCGAGTATTCCTAATAAAACACAGGCATTGAATAGATTTTCATGGATCGATGATGTTCCGTGTTGTTTCAAAGCTCCGGTGAACAGTTTGATGCATTGCGATCGCTCGTTGAGGATTGTTGAGAGGGAATTTGCACCGTTATTAGCCATATGAGAGGTTGATAGGGTAGATGTTATTTTTTCGAGTAATGGATCGTCTGCGATGAGGGAAAGGTTGGATGATTGGAGAGGGGAGCCGAGGGCGTGAAGTCGGGGGGCCAAAATGGAGGAGAAGTAGAGAAGTGAGGTATGGGGGACATTCAAGGAGTAAAACGACGAGCAAAGCGACAAGCGCAGCGAGTCCTGAGGAAGCTCATTATAAATAAAGCGAGACGGCGAGTCGCTGGTAGGTTGAATAGTTTCTTGAATGGAGCGACTGGAATGACTCAGTTCAGAGGTAGTGTCATCTTCTTGCAAAGTTGTATCGAATAATTGCAATGGAGACTCGGAAAGTGATGAAAAAGAATCATTTATGCTTGGTTCGGCGATTGTTAGCGGGAATGTCTTGGTCAAGTCGCCCTGATCGCCCTGATCGCCCCGATCGCCCTGATATTTCTGCCCGTTTTTCGGCAAAATGACCCTTGCCACCGATGACGTCACCGATGGACCAACACCCAGCTGTAAAAGTTTTCCCCACTTCAAAGTGACTTTATCATAATTGCAATCTTGATTGTCTTTGATACATCGTTTGCATTTTGGCTTATCTAGTGAGCACTTAACACGTCGTTTGAGACATGGATTGCAACTCCCTTGGACTGTGCGATGGCGTTTCCGTGTGGTGTTCATCGCAGTGAAGGACATGCAAACAGTGAGCAACTATAAGCAAACGGCGAGCAAACGGCGAGTCGTGATATGAAAGATTGTGGAGATTATTTAAATATTTATCTGTCGTCGCGACGGTACGTATTTCGACCGAGCGACGCTCGACGCTCGACGCTTGGTCGACCTTCTCGACTATTAGCTCAAAACAGAGAATTGGTGATGGCTGTTTGGTCAGCAGCTTAGATTCCTGCGTACCTACATGAAATGAATCTAAGCAGTTTTAATGTTGATTGAGATTTGTTTATGGTCCCTGGGAGAGATCCCTGTGTGACATTTAGAACCTCTGGTTATTGAGCTTTTACCTGGCGAAACCACCCTTGCCATTAGTTTCACTTGGTGATCATCAAATGATCACCAAATGAACACCCATTCAATGCTCACAAACTTTCTCAGTCCTCATTTTGTTAAAAAAAAACCTTTGCGCAGAAAAAAAAAACCTTTTCTTTGAACATTCATACACCCACTAAGACCACTTTACCACGTTCAAAGACTCGCTTCGCTCGTCGTGCTTGTTTCAGAAAATGCTTCGAAAAAATCCACCAATCAAACAAATCCGCAGACTCACAGCCCCCCCAGCAGCGCCCCCTACAACCCCTCCTACCACCATACCATACAAGAAACTTCAACTCGCCTTATCAAACTTATACGAGAGAACCGCTATTAAACGACAAAAAGACACACTATGGGTTGCTGAGAATCGAGTCCAACGAGCCAAAACGGGTGCTCCTCCTCGTTTCTTTAGCGCCACCCAAACAACTAACATGGATGAATCGGCGATAGTGGACCAATTTTTCAAATTGAACTTACAAGAAA
This sequence comes from Ogataea pini, assembly GCA_003707665.2. Classification (NCBI taxonomy): domain Eukaryota; kingdom Fungi; phylum Ascomycota; class Pichiomycetes; order Pichiales; family Pichiaceae; genus Ogataea; species Ogataea pini. The sequence goes on along the minus strand of PPKL02000017.1, from coordinate 237,724 downwards.
CCACGTCAATTTCATACGACCAAGAGCTCTTCACAAAACCATCACTACCTCAGTGGATTGGTGATAACAACCAATTACTAATTCCCCCAAAAACAGTTGCTCAAGACGATCCAGATGCTATCAACACCTACGTTTCTGAACTCTCTCGTTGGAATTACAACGATGATCCACCTCTCAAAGGTAAAGTCGAGGAGATCCTTCGACTTATGATTGATAAAAAGGGAAAATACATCTCGAAAGACACTTTCGACACAGTTTTACAACATTTTTGTGAAAAATATTCATTTGCCATTATAAATCAAATGATGGAACAAATGAATAATTATATAAAACTCGACATCTGCTCGTACAACATTGTATTAAGGAGCATCATGAGAACCACCGGAAAGAACAGAATTCTTCGTTGTGTGCGTTGGTTACAGAAAATCCACCAAGTTGGCCTCAAACCTGATGAAATCACATGGAATCTTATTGCTTGTGGGTTGAACGACACGTCCCAATATCTGAGATTATTGGGGATGTTTGACAGATACAAAGTTCCCGTTAGGTTCCACCGTACACTCAGAAAACGGGGTATTTCGTTCCCTGTGTACGGTGAACTTCTTGAACAAAGTTTACAAATAACTTCACAGTGTTATCTAGGAGTTATTACCATATCCATTTCCGACTTATTATCCCGTCAAGGACGACTCAAAGCGGCGTTTGACTACTTACAAAGTGTCTGTGTTGTTGATGAGTTTCTTAATGGGAAGTTTGTGCCTACATTTACCATTTTTGTGAGGTTTATGGAACACATATTGATGGAAATGAAGAATCTTCCGTATGCAATTGCGTTGATGAATTTCTTCACCAAATCTTTCCCTGATTTGATTGAAAATGATGACAGATACAAGCTGTATGGGATGTTGACGGAGAGTATGGAAGGTTTTATTGAATCACCTCATTGGGACTTATTGGTTAGACATTTTTACAGGCATTCAATTAGACCCGATGGAAGTTCTGGAGTTTCCAGTGCTGCGGTGGCGAGATTGACCAGTTTGGCAAGGAGAAATGGAGTGGAGAGTGCTGGGACGGAGTTCAATATTGGCAATAGACCAACGATGTTGGAGGAGAGGGAAATTTCGTTTGCTTTGAAAAGTTTAAGGTGGACAGGGACTATATTTGATGGGAGTCCGGAATGGGTTTTTGAGAATAATACAGGAACGTTTCAGACGGCTGCTAAATGGGTTGGTTGTTATAGAAACACGAATGTTTTGGGAGGAAGAGAGTTTGTGTTGGATGATGTTGAGGTTGAGGAGTGGGAGGAGTCGGGAGATTCATGGGAGGTGAGGTATAACCAGTCGTTGCAGTTTTTGATGAGTCAGTAACGAGCGAACGACGAGCGAACGACGAGCGAACGACGAGCGAAGCGAGTCGTGAGAGGGGTCATGAGTGTCGAGAAAGCATTTTTGAGCCAGTATCACTCGCTTCGCTAGTGGTGCTTGCAAGTGTTGGATGCGCTCAGCAGGCATCAGCAGCAATCGCTCAATGCTCTCTTTCTTCGATATTAATGTATAGTAATGAATTGATGCTTCATGATGAACGAAAAACGAGGTTATATAGTAAATCCGGATCATCAAATACTATGAGATTAGGTAATGATAGGCTATGGCGAAAGCGAGAATGATAGGGAGAAGCGAATGAGACGAGTTTGACTCTCTCACGACTCGCTTCGCTCTTGACTCGTCGTTTGTCGTTAGTCGTTTGTCGACGCGTCGATCGACCACTCGCGTAACGCGTTGAAATTTTTCCACAAAGGAGTTGAAAAAGTTAACAAAAAAACGTAAACAATTCCACCTTCACGTTCTCACCAACCAGCCTTCTCCCCTCAACCACTCCCCCCTCAGACAGAAATCCACTAGGGACGTGGAAAAACGGGGCAAATTGCCAGATTCAAACAAAGCTTACAATTTGCAATTCCCGAAACCCAATCACAATGAAAGATACATCAGAGGAAGTGTCAACGCGGATGCCGCTAAAACAGCACAACATCGGTGAGACAACGCCGTCTTCAACAATCAACTCCACCGGATTTCCCTTGAACACGAAAAAACGTGTTCTGTACTCCCCTTCCAGCAATTCATCGACCCCAAGACCTTCTCAGAGAGTTCATTCAATGAGTCGACATGAAGTAAACGACAAGGAAAATGATAGCACTGCTTTTCTCAGTGTTCCTACTAAGAAAGCAGCATTACGCAGAAGTGCCGGGTTTTTGAATCTCTCAATTACCAGTAATGCAGGCTCTAAAAAGGAAGAGGACGAAACAGACACAACGAAAGCACATGAAATAACAAAGTCGTTTAACGAGTTGTATTTTGATGATGACGATGATAGACAGTTCAATAGACCGTTCGTGAGAAAGGGAAATGCATCAATTACTCCAACCTCCAACGCATCATCTCCATTTCTAAATCCCAACACAGTCGCTAAAAAATCTTCAACAACATCCCGTTTTAAGAAGATTTTCAGTGGGAGCAACGCCTCCTCGGTTCCGGACACGCCGATGTCGGATGTGGCAGCAAGCACGCCATTTGATATAAAAAAACTCAGTCCAATTAGCTTGAATGTGAAGTCCGCAACGTCGCTTTTGATGCGTTCTTCTCCACAGGATTCTCCTTCTAGGGGCAAGAATCCGCCAAAAAGCAGCGGAAAATTATCGTTTGCCGACGTTACACAGCAGACCCCGGCTCCGAACACCGGGTTTGTGACTCCAGCTTCTTTCAAATCGGTTAAACCTTTGCAAACAGCATTTTCCTCAACAGGATTACAGAGTAAGAAGACTATAGCAACATCAAAACAAAAAGTCATGCCTGAAACACCATGCAAAAAGCCTCCCCATACAATTGTTGATGCCAACGGTTCGTTTGCGCAAAACGGAGTCACTGCCCCAGCCCAAAACACCTCATTTACCTCATCGAATAACTCTCTGCTCCGAGAAACACCACGGGGAACGCCGAGAGGAACACCACGGGGAACTCCAAGACATGTGAGTCATAGCGGAGGAAGCGTAAGTGGTAGCGGAAGCGGTGGGAGTGGCAGATCAGATAAGTTACCGCGGTCGCAGCGCGCAGTGAATACGACCGATTTGGAAAGTTGCATTTTACGATTCACAAACGAATTTGACGATCTTTATGGCGATGAAAACAACAGCAGTACGAGCATTTTCCGTGAAGATGGCGGGCGCGCGAGCCGTAGCCATTATGGAGTTCAAGATGACCTGATGGACGAGGATCTGGACTTGGAAAATATTGATGATGTTCGTTTTGAAGGGTTTTCGCAGTTTGGCAGTCTTGAAAATTTACCACCAACGCCAACGCGACATGCTAGTGCCAGTGGGACACCGACAAAACATCGTGGAACGAAAGCAGGTCGTGTTCCTTTGACTATGCCTCCGCCACTATTGGGGGGTAATTCTCACCACAGTCCAAGGACACCAGTGGAGACTGTATTTGGACAGCAACAACAATCACAAATTCCTCTGCTTCTTCACAACAATTCGTCAGTTTCTTCGCTTCAATCGCAGCCGGGAGCCAAGAAAAAGGATCTCATTGATTATCACCTGCTTTCTAAGTTTGGAAATTGCAATTTGATTGGGTCAGGAGAATTCTCAATTGTTTACGAAATCCAATACGAGGGAGTCAAATATGCGGTGAAACGGACGAAAAGTCCACTTGGTGGACCTAAAACGAGACTTCGTAAGTTAGAGGAAGTTGAAATTTTAAAGACTTTACAACAGGACGATGGAAGTGAAGCCGGTGAGTACATTCTGAATCTTATCAATTACTGGGAGCACAGTTCGTATCTGTATATTATGACGGATTGCTGTGAAAATGGGTCTCTTGATAAATTTCTTGTTGAGAGTGGAAAAGTTTCCAAATTGGACGAATGGCGTGTTTGGAAGATTCTGACTGAGATTTTGATTGGACTTCGATTTATTCATGAACGGGGAATTTTACATCTAGATATGAAACCAGCCAACATTTTCATTACATTTGAAGGGTCTCTGAAGATCGGAGACTTTGGTGTTGCTTCCAAGCTGCCGATTCCGCCGTTTTTCGATCGTGAAGGTGATCGTGAATACATTGCACCTGAAGTGATTTCCAAGCATTTATATGGGAGACCAGCGGATATTTTCTCGTGTGGGTTGATCATGGTGGAAATTGCTGCCAACATCATTCTTCCTGATAATGGTACGTCGTGGCAGAAGCTGAGATCTGGTGATTTGACTGATGCTGGAAGACTTTCATCGAGTGACTTGACGGATTTTGAAAGTTCTCTTTTTGATGGCTGTGGCAGTGGCAACAGCAGCGCCACATCTGCGGGGACTGCGCTCGCGCTGCGCCACAAACTGCACGTTCCTGGCTGGGCTCCTACATGGTTTGCAGATGGTAGTTCTACATTAGATCGGCTGGTGAGCTGGATGATTGATCCAAATCCAGAAAATAGGCCTAGTGCTGAAGATATTCTGAGGTCGTATGAATGCGGGGTTGTGGAGACGCGGCGCAAGAGTGGAGCCACTATCTACGAGGGTGACTACGGTCCGCGGCCGGACGAAGCGGATCTGGCATTGGAAAAGGAGTTATTGATGCAGGAGGGTACTTTTCGAATTGCCACTGTTTGCAAGGGAACTTTTATGGGAGCGGGAGTTGTGACAGCTGGTAGTGGTGGAGGAGGAGGAGGAGGAGGAGGAGGAGCCCTTAGAAAGTCCTCTATCGACATGATACTTGAGTGAACTATGTAAAGAATCCGGAAAAGAAAGGTGTAGAGGAAAAAAAAAAGTTTTTCATACTAAAAATAATGATAATAGAAAAAGACGTCTCTTAAAAAACAGCGCACCCCCTGTCTTGGGGTGTTAGGTGGTTACCAACGTTCAATTTTAGAGTTTCTGCAGGGGACATGAGATCGGGGGAGATAACAAAATAGGAAGGAAAACGGTCCAACATTGGGTGGAGATACCACGGGGTCTCGGCGAAAAGGGGTTAAGCAAGTTTAGATCCGACGGCTTGAACCGGAGACTTTGCCGGGCCGAGAAGCAGTTCCGTTCCTCCACCGGTGGAGGACCGTGTGTAGGTCGCGCTGTACAGATGTTGAGAATTATGCCAAGGGTTCTTATTGTTCGGGGATTTATGTTATGTGCGTGAGCATTCCGCAGGAAGTGCGCGCCTGAGTGCGTGCAGAAACTCGGAGGAACTTTGCTTGCGCGCGTGGCCTTTGCAGGATTTACGCGGCATTTGCAAGGGTCATGGTGGAGGTGGCAGCAAAGAAAAAAATAAAAAGAAACAAAGCGACGCGCAACTGTCAGGCAAGACGGGCAGAAGTACGGGGTGTAGAGAGATCGGAGATGTTCTCGGAGCGGAATGGCAATAGATGGACTGATCAAGATCGTTTTAGATGGTTTTAGATGCTATTGTAATGCAAGTTTTTGCCACTGGCAATGTCTGTGTAACGCGGGCACTTGTGGCAGGCCAGGCGCACGGAGTTTCGGGGTGATCTTCTAAGCGGCTAGGGGACTTGTGAATTGCTCGCGTTGCAGACGCGGTGGCTCGCCCCACACTTGTTTGGTATATAATCCGGTTGTTATCTGGAATCGGTGTTAAAACATCTCGGATGGGTAGTTTAAAGCCGTTCTGTCAAAGCTTGTCTCGTCTCGTTTCTGTTTGTTTCTTCTTGTAGATTTATTGATAATGTCTCATAGCAACAACGAGCCTATGGGATACTATGGGACGTCGGCCTCATCGTCGTCGTCACCCCAAGGACCCCAAGGACCCCAGGGACCCCAGGGACCCCAGGGACCCCAAGGACGTCCCTCTGCGGTCCACCACCCGTCGGATCAATCACTTCGCCATCAACCATACTTTTCTCCCTACACCACGGGACATCCTTCGCTACCGCCGCCGGCATTTGCAAGAAATTTCCCGCCATCTGTCCCCGTGCGAACCCCGGCCGGCCCAACGATATGGGGTGGTCCCGGCAACGGCGCAAGACTCGAATCGTTCGTGTCCACCTCGCTCGACAGACACAACCAACTGATTGAACTGACGGACGATCCAGCGAGACGGCAGCCGAAACGTCGCCGGAACCGGAAGACGGTTTCGTGTTTAAATTGCAAGCGCAAGAAGATCAAATGTGACCGGGGGAAGCCGGTTTGTGGATCGTGTCAGCGAAACGATGTGAGTGAAGGTGGATGTGTTTTTGTTGAGTTTTCAGAGAGCAAGGAGAAAAAGTATGTGGATTCGACTTCTTCAAAATCTCCGTCAACGGAGACGGGGGCCTCAGGAACGCCGGTACCGGCGAACCAGGAACAAAAATTGCCAGCACCAGCACCAGCACCAGCAGCTGCTGCACTACCAATTTTGACCACGGACAACGGCGAATCGCTTGGTTACAACGAGCACGAGAGATGTGCTCGAGAGATCGACGGGCTGCGTGCTCAAGTTCAGACGATGAAACGGCAATTATGGCAGCTGAAACAGCTGGGAGCAGATCCAGAACAACGACAGGCCAGTTCCGAAGTTCACGCCGAACAGCGACATTCGGCGCCGTCGATGCTGCGCAGTCTGCAACTCGTTCCGTACGACCAGGTGAACAAAGCTCCGTCGTATCGGTGTTTTGAGCAAATGGACAGACTGATCACGATCGGCCCAACTTGTTGGCGATACCATGTTGTTTGCGACGACAGGATTGGACTGTTGATGCGCCGACTCGAACACAGTTTAAGAGATGAGAAAAAAGAGTGGAAACGTAAATTCACAAGGGAGACTGCGAAACACAAACAGCAGCTCGAAATGGAGCTGGATTGCAGCGTAAATGAGCCACAATACCGCAACATCAGCGAGATCGACCGGCGAAGACTGGGCGGACCGCGCCAACAGAAAATCGTGCACATGATTGAGGAATTCATTGGCAGTCGAAGCAACGTGGTTCGGATCGTGGACCTGTTTGTGAGTCAAATGTTGGTGGATGAGTATTTCGGATACATTCCAAAGAATCTGTTGTACAGTATTGTTGAGACTGTTTTTGGAAGTGACGAAAACGGCCGACTTGTTTTGCGAATTTCGGACTGGAGAAGCGATTTCAGCAAAATCGCCTTGGTGCTGATGGTGATGAAGTTGAGCGATGAGTTTCGGATGCAATTGGGAGAGGCAGCAGCAGCAGCCTGTGAAGGTGTTCCTACCGACAAAGAAGACCTTCTGACCTTTTTTGCACATCGATTGATGGCCGAGGAGAAAGTTGCTGGTCGTTATAACGTTCCGGCATTACTGGCTCTTTCGTTGTTGTATTTCTCGCTATTAAAGGCGAATCATCATGGAGATTTCCGCAAATGTTCTTTTCTATGTGTTCGGATTGTTAACATTGCTACCGTTCTTGGGTTTGACCGCGATCCGGCAGAACGCGAGTTTCAAGGTCTGCCGGTCCAAGGTCAAGGCAACGGCCACGATCACGATACCAGCGAGGACGGCAAGATTCTTCGGAGCATGAGCGACCGAGAATGGCGCAGTATCACTGCTGTTGTTCGGTTCATTGACTCGGAAATTGCGTTCAATTCGTTGCTACCATCGTGCATTGCACACGGAACTTTCCCGTTCAGTACATCTCATTTCTTGGGCGGGATTGTGGACGAAGTGGCACAGTTTTACAGACGTGCTGTGGCATTAGTGGTGAGAAATTCAAACGAGACGGCTCCATGTTATGTTGAGGTAGAGCAGTTTATAGAGAGACTCAAAGCGTTTGACCACGAGAAGCTCATGGCTTACGAACAGATTTTGGCGGGGCTCAATAGGGAAAATGGTCAGATTGGAGTGTCTCCGTTTGTTCATATTCAACTAAAGCTCAAGATCTGTAACGTGATGCTTTTTTTTTATCATCAAGCGTACATTTCTGCCCGTGGATTTGCATGTTCGGAGCAATTTAAACTGTTGAGCGCCGAGCACAAGGCCGAGTATCTGCGATTGCAACAGCTCTATTACACAAGGGAGCTTGTGGGGTCTGTGATTGGTTTGGGGGTGATGAAGAATATTTTGGTGAGCAAATTCAATGAAGCTGGGACTTTTTACTGGGTTGGAACAGATTTCCGTAATTTACTCTTGCGGTTAATTTTCTCTCTGTGCAGTTACTTGGCAGAGTTGTTGGAGATTAAAGCGAATGCCAAGGAAGATGGAAGTCGATTATCGCATCCGCACTTGATTCCGTGTGATGACGAGGACGTGGAGCTTGGAGACCGGCCGTTGATGATTGACGAGATCGAGATGGCATACTTGGAAGTGCTTTATTACAAGGATTTTCAGATATCCAAAGAGGCTGCTCCGCGATTGCACGGAATGCGTTCACGGATTCTGAAGTTGCTGGCTGAACCACGGTGGTTGCTTAATTATATGAATGAGTTTTTCTACAACACTTCACGGTCGATGATTGCTTTGGATTACAGTTTTTTTGCGCTATACAAGCATCTGTTCTTGTGTTTAAATTATTGTCGGGAGAGGGGGATGAAAGTGGAAGAGTTGGATGTGGAGGCTTTTAGGGAGGTGTTTAGAAGGGTGGATGGTAGTTGGTTTTTGAGGTGAGCGACGACTCGACCGACTCGAACGACAAGCGTAGCGGGTCGTGCGAGTCGTGAGCGGTGGATCACTTACCGATGTAGTTTATATTTGAGGTCAGGTAAAATATGGTACAGAAAATGGTAGCATGGAAAATTGCAAGTAACGAGCGTAGCGAGTTGTCTTGGCAAATACTCGTCGCTTGCTCGTCTTGAGAAGTGGACCGACAACCTGAAATGGATTCCATGCGATTCATAGAGCGACAATTTTGACTTGTAACTTCCAAATTACTTGTGTAATTTTTAGTGGAGGTCAGGTGAAAAATGGTAGCCAAAAATGGTAGCCAAAATTGGTAGCAAGAAATAACTTTTCAGAATATTGCAAGTGAATCCAGTGCTACCAAAAGCAAAAAGCGAGCGTAGCGAGTTGTGCAACTTGATGCTTCAACTGCAACTAACTCGTTAAACTCGTTGTGTTGAAAGTTTTACGTATTTTCGCAAATAAGAAGCGTAGCAAGTTATTTGCCTTTTGGTAGCATGAATAACTTGCAAATAATAGGAACGGGAATAGTTTTCTTGAAAAAATGTGATGAGAATCTTTCAATGACTCGCTCAGTCTCGCAAATGTAATAAAAAATGCTCCGCAAATGCCTCGCTTCGCTCGTCATTTGCTTCGCTCGTCATTTGCCTTCGAGTAGCACCCCAGAAATCAACTCCACACCCCCCAAAGCAACCCCCGAATACATCACCAATCGATACGCCCGAACAACTAACTCAACAATCCCTTCACCACCAACATCACCACCCCCAACTTCCACTCGGGCCGTTACCAAAACCTCACCCAAATCCCTTCCCTCAGCCCGTTGCAAGATGTAATTCGCAAAAACAACTTGTCCCAAAATCGACCCTAAAGCCGATCCAACCCCCCGAATAAACGCCGTCAAACTAGTAACAATATTCAAATCCGCAGCATCTTCGATACCAACCTGTGGTAGAAGCATTCCAGGAATCAACATCAATCCAAAAGAGACCCCTGCAGGGATCTGTGCTCCCAACTGACGTCCTAAAGACGAATTCTCATCTAATATAGATAATAATCCACCGGCAACGGGACTCAACACCCCTGCACAAACGGCAGTAAATTTGAGAGAATGAAACCGACTAGAGGCAGCTGTTGCGATTGTAGAGAAAACAGTGACCGCTGCCACCATTGGCAGAAGTTTGATTCCTGCCATCAGCTCACTGTTGTCTTGAATATACTGAAGGTAATCTGAAAGATAGACGCAATGGATTATAAAAGCCATCTCACCAAAGAGAAGAAATCCAAGCAGAGAAAGTAATGGAAACGTCACAAGACGTGGAGGAATAAAAGGATGTTGATCTGGGGTTTCATTGAACCATAATTCGTTGAGTAGGAAAGTGCATAGCAGGAAAACCCCAAATACCAGGAATGTCACCACAATGGGAGAATTCCATTCGAATCTATTCCCACCAAATGAAAGACCAAGTAGAAACAGTGTGAGACCTGAAGTGAGTAGGAAAAACCCACCGATATCAAGTTGGGTAATCAGAGAGCGTGGGATGACATCAACCTCTTTTGACTTTGGATGGTAGACAAGAATCAGAACAGCAGCACTGACACCACCGATTGGCAGATTGACGTAGAAACACCAACGCCATGTGACTTTGTCACTGAACAAACCCCCAAGAACAGGACCAAGAACAGAACTGACGGCATAAGCTAGGTTTATAACGTTGAAAAACCAACCACGATGTTGAATAGTGGAAACTTCGTTGATAATAAGGTAGCAAAGTGTAGTGATTCCCGAACCTCCTATACCAGCAATAACTCTCCCGGTAATGAGGGTGTTGAAGTTTCTGGATAATGCCGAGATAAGTGACCCTGTTTCGAAAATCAGGATCGAGGATAATGCGGAACTTTTCGTTCCGAAACAGAAAGCTATCCGACCCCAAATCAAGGAGAATAGAGCAACAGGGAGGGTGTAGGCAGAAACGACCCAATTGACATCGGAGGTGTTGAATTGGCGTTGTAAGTTCGGTATGATAGTCACAACAATTGTTTGGTCGAGTGCGGCAAGAAGAGTGGTGAGAAAGAGCGAGAGAATAATGAGAAGGGTCGTGATATCGATAGATGAACGTGGTGGTTGTTCAACAGTATCAGAGAAATTAGGATTGTTCAGTTCAACGTTCAGTGCTGCTGGCTCTGCAAAATTGGGTGTTTGCCCCTCACTTGACATTGTCGACAGCTCCCTGGGCTGTGCTTGTATTCAAATTCAACGAGCTTGCTACCATTTCAGCACGAATGTGCGATTCCCAATGCCTTTTGAGATTCTGCAATACCCAATGGAGATTTAATCAACAGTACTGGTTGATTCGATTATCCCTTGAAAAATAACTTGGGAGCTCTTGTTGGTTGTTAATTCCCAACCCCAGATTTTTCGCTTTTTCCCATTCTTCTCAATGTTCCTGATTTTCCTGATTTTCCAAGAATTTTTTTGATTTATTTTGCCTCGCGGCTCGCGACAATTGCCACTCGAAGATACGGGTCTCATTTACGAAAACACAAACAGCCGTTTCCAAGTTTTTGATTCCAGTCTTTGTTCTTTCTTTAGAAAGAGGTTCGATCATTGTTTCGGCGTGCGAAAACGAGTACGTGCACAAACAAAGAAACGTCTTCGGTTATTATTACAGGCTATCAGCCCATTAATAGGCTTGGAAAATCAACAAACCCTCTTTGCAATCGGATGTGCCCTTAAACTTCCCACTAGGTACACTGAGTACACTGAGTAGTACTCTGCACACTAGATTACAGCAATGGTTGAATCTCGTGCAAGAAGGACGATCCCGAAGCTTGAAGAGTCCATCGACTGCCGCATCGACCATCAGGAAAGCGTCGGGAGTGTGCAATCACGCAAAAAACGTAATAGACCTTCAATAGTTTGCACAATATGCAAGAAAAGAAAGATCCGTTGCGATCGAAGTTTGCCTTGTGCAAATTGTGTTCGATCGAATATTTCCGATTTGTGCAAGTATGAAAAGCCCTCATTGAAACATTTGCTCCAACCGAAGCGGGATGCCCGAACGGTGGTTTCGTCCGTTCCCTCAGTACAAACAGACATTGAAGCAATAAAAGCTCAGGTTACCAAGCTCGAATTGGCTTTTGAAAGCAGCAGAAGTCAAAGTTTTGCTTCTCATTCTGGCTCGCCCGCAGGAAATGGTTCGTTGTCGGATGCACCCCTCCTGTTTGATGCTATGTCGACCAAACTCCGACTTGGTACACTACTTTACAAAGAGTCACAGACGCTTTATTTCGGCGCTGTTCCTTTGAGAACGTCGGCGGCTCTGGGAGGATTCATCAGACCATTCAAAGTTCAGTTCGACGATCTGGTGGCAAAAGAACAAACTGCATGGAAACAGCTGCATAATAATAAAGAACGAGAAAAACTCCTCGATGGTGCAGACGAAAATACACTAGTGCGATTCATAGAAGAAAGAGTTTTGCCACACTACGAAGCTATGGTTGAGCATCTCGCCTTTTTCACAACCCACCTGAACAATCTTGTTTTCAATGCTCTTGTGGACGAGAAGTTGTTGCACGATTCCTTGAATTTTTTTTTCAAAAAGATCAAGAACTCCATTGTTTTTGTTAGGTCCAAAGAGAGGCACGAATATACGAGACTTGCTCTCTTGTTGGCATCCTTGAGCTGTTCGGTTCAATGTACGCGGTTTGCTTCGGAAGGAGCACCTGAACAGCCCCTTGTGAATCACGAATTCCCTGATGAACAGAATCTTTTGGAACTGATGGCAGTCACAGCGTTGAATATTTCGCATGTGGATGGGCACCAGTCGTTTACTGGGCTTTTGGCCCTAACCATGGTGCGTGTCAATGGTTCATTTAGTCTCTACAAGACAGAATTTGGCGACGATTCGGATAATCTAGCTCTTTTCAGTCGATCTTTGGTAATGGCATTTCAGTTAGGACTTCATCAGTCATTGGGGTCCATTAGGTGTAAGGAGACCAAAATGAAGGGGGACTTTTCTTCCCATAAGCGTTTGTGGAGGCGTACGTGGAATTATTTGAGACTGACAGATGCGATGATTTCCGTTACTGTTGGAACTCCTTTGTTGATCTACGACGAGTGCTGTGATTGTGGGGAAAAGGACGACACAGACCAGGAAGAGTGTCCATTGAATGGACTCTTCAATGCCACGGCTGATGTTCTGCGTGCGGCGACTATTCGCTTGAATTCTGTGAAAGAGACGAGTCTCAACGCTCTCAAAGACTCAGCAGAACAATTACTACGATACGGTCGCGAATTGGGATCGTTTGAGACGCTTTTGTTCAAAAGTTCAGCGATGGACACCAACCTTGTGGCGTGGACTGTTTATATAAAGCTGTTTATTTTAGAGGCGGTTGAAGGGTTGTATACCAACATGGGGATGCTTTGTGAAGGAGGTTTTTTAGAGACGGGGGTGAAAGCTTGTCCATTGACGACATCCGAAGTGGAAGACTTGAGACAAGTTGCGCGGGAGTTCCGCGAAGGTGCTGTGAAATGTGCAGTTGTGACGTTGATAACGATAAAGAAAATTATTGGAGATGGGACGGTACTCAGTGATAATACTATTTTCATGTTATTCTTTAAGACGCTGTTTAAACGGTGTTTGACGAGAGCATTTATGACGTTTTCCGAAGGGACAATTGTGGAGTTCATGAGCAATTTTAATGAAAGTTTGGTGAAAATGGGTGATTTTGACTATGATGCAGTTGAACGGTCGTTGGCTGCAACCAACCAAGGTTCTGCAGAGGCTCGAGCGGAGTATCTTTTGAAGGAATTTCTACGTCCAAAACAGGTGATTCGGTTTATGGTTGAATTCTATCAACATTTCATTCGGGTTCCAGTGTTTTTGGAGGATTATTCGTTCTTTGTTCAATCAAAGTTGAACTTGATCATGCTTTATTTTTTAGAGACGGCCAGTCAATTCAAGTTAGAAGGACGAATTCCATTGACTTCGACGAGACAAGATACTAATCAGTATTTACAGCATATTGTGACGGCGACAAAGGCGAAGCTGAGTGATCGGATGAAGCTTGGTATTTTTGATACGGATCTGCCATTTTTACAGGATTCCCAGAGTCTTGATTTGTTGGTTGAGAGTATGTTCAACAAGCAAGTTGCACACATGAGATGGCTCTCAGAGCAGGAGGAGACTGAATTGGATGAGCCGGCGAGTGCAGAGGTGTTGCCTCATTTGTTGAAGGGGGGTGCAGATGAGGAGTTGGAGGAAACTTCTTATCAGTTGTTTTTTTAGAGAGCGGGGAGTGTGAGGATTGAAGTGACGGTGTTTGTGACTGAGCAGTCCACAGTCGTTGGTGAGCAAACAGAGTCTGTAAGTTGGGACTAAACGTATTCGATTACTGTACATTTTGCTGGTTTTTGGTGGCTCATGTACATATTTACAAGATAATCAAGTCATCAAAGTTCTAAGCATCCGTAAGTGAATGACAAGGGTGCCAATCTCTATATTTGCCTGTCGTTAGTAATACGAAAAGAGATTTTTGGCGAGAAACCATTTCAAACTCATTAGGTGTGAGGTGTTATTTAGGCTTGAGGTGTGATGAGTGAATAGCCCTGGAAGGCGACTAGTTGATGTTGATTGAACCGGCGGGCCAGTTGCGACTTTCTACGCTCGTCATAATGTTCAAGTTCATCGAGGTTGCTCCAGTCATTTTCAAGTCGTCACGAGGAAGCAATTCCGGTCGATCGACCTTGGTCGTGTGTACAATTGATGAAAAAAAATCCCTCAAGGGCGTGCACCTGAATGCAATTTTGAGCCACCACGCGACAGATCGGACCCACCGTGCGAAAAAAAGATCAAATCGCACGGTGTGGCGCGGTCAGCACGGGGATAATAACAGGACGTGGATCGAGGTGTTTGAGAGACAAGCGGGAGGGTTGAAACAGCAATAATCAGTTTCATATATTGTCACCCATGGCCATCGGTTCGTGATTGTAGTCACTTTGCCGAGATCGTTATCGGCTGTCAGGGGAAAGCTCATCAATAAAGCAGGCATGGCAGACCGGTTGCTGCTAGCAAAAAAATTGCCTGTACGAACTGCCTCAAAAATGCTTGCAAAAAAAATTTTTTGCAGGCAGCTTTTCTGCAGGCATTTTTTCAGGAATTTTTGCCCTCAATTTTTGAGCCGTTTAGAAAAAAAAAATATAATATCTTTGCTTCATTTAATAAATACCTGAAGTAGTTGAACAAGTTCAACAGCGAGAAAGACGCTAATTTGTTAAGAACAGATTCTGTAGCAAGCAAAAGCGAGCAACCGCGTGCAATCAGCAAGCAATAGCGAGCAGAAGCGTGCAAAAGCGTGCAAAAAGCAGCAGGTGGTGCAGGCTTTGCCCCCCCCTCCCTTTTACCCCCAAGTCATTCCTTATTCCTTTATTGAAACAGAATTGATCACAGCAGATATGACAAATAAAGTGATATCAAGTGGTGAAAACTCGGCTGACAGCCATTCGTCTGAGCAGAACCCGCCAAAAAGGTCAGCAGTGAATACAGGTCTCCCTGGTGATTCTCCCGCCACATTGGCCCTGTCAAGTCTAAGATGTCCCTCACCGCCACCAATATTACAACACCCAAATCCAATCAACAAAATTGAACAGTCGTTGTTACTTTCAAACTCTGTCAATAATAGTACCGGTTCGCAGATTGGCCGTGTCTCAAAATCCACTTTGCCTGTTTCACCAACTTCGGTTTTACAAGACACCAGTCCTGAAAATTGTCAAACTCCGGTGACTTTCTCAAAACCATCAACAGCACCGCGCAACTCGCCTAACTCGCACTCAATCTCGGCATCTGAATCACGTTCAGGCTCAGTTTCTGCCACTGGATCAGCAGGACCTTCTCCAAACAAAGAAACGATACCCGCAGGTGGAGCCCTATTGAAGCAGCAGCAGCAGCAGACCCCCTTGAACG
Source organism: Ogataea pini (assembly GCA_003707665.2). Taxonomy (NCBI): domain Eukaryota; kingdom Fungi; phylum Ascomycota; class Pichiomycetes; order Pichiales; family Pichiaceae; genus Ogataea; species Ogataea pini. The sequence goes on along the minus strand of PPKL02000017.1, from coordinate 222,147 downwards.
CCAGGGCATTCAGTCCTTCTATGACGTCACTACCAGGTGGTTCTAAGCTTACAGAGTCCCTAAAATATGCAGTCAACGGTCATCCATCCTCGGATCACAGCACCTTGGCTAGTCCAGCAATCGAAGAGGGAAGCTCATTCGATGTCTTGCCCGTTTCACACCATCGTGCAACGTCGATGCATGCACATTTCTATGTGGAAGATACGTTAAAGCACGCGGCAGTTCGGTCCAGAAGTGGCTCAACATCTACTAATGATACAGATGCGAATGCTCATTTCTCTCCTGCTCCTGTTTCAGCAAAAGACCATGCTCAGACTGCTGCGGCTGCTGCGGCTGCTTCAGCTGCCACACCGGCAGCAGGCGTGGTGGGAGGAAACGGAACTACGAAGCTGGATCCGCGGTTGCCTCAAGACGATGGAAAACTGCATATTCTTTTCGGAGCCTGCGGTGCGATTTCGATCAAGAAAACAAGACTTATAATCAACAAATTGGAGCAAGTTTACAAAGATAAGGTTTCTATTCAGTTGATTCTGACTAAAGCAGCCGAACACTTTGTTTCAAGAGGTGAATTCCCATCAAATGTTCAAATATGGAGAGATAAAGATGAATGGGTTACTTGGAATAACCGTACAGATCCAGTTCTGCATATTGAACTTCGGAGATGGGCAGATATTTTGATAATTGCGCCGCTAACGGCCAACACTTTATCCAAAATTGCTATTGGATTGTGCGATAATTTGTTGACCAATGTGATCAGAGCTTGGAATACGCAATATCCGATCATTTTGGCCCCAGCAATGGTTTCATTTGCTTACACTTCTGCAGTGACGAAGCGGCACGCAAAGGCTATCAAAGAGGATATGAAGTGGATCGAAATATTGAAGCCTACGGAGAAGGTTGTTAGTAGTTATGGAGAGATTGGTATGGGTGGTATGATGGATTGGAATGAGATTGTTGATCGAATTGTGCAGAAGTTGGGTGGCTATCCTGATGAGGAGGATGAAGAAGAGGAGGAGGATGAGGAGGATGATGATGCGAAGGCTGCTGATGATGATGACGACGACGATGACGACGACGACGATGATGACGACGACGACGATGATGATGATGAGGAGGAAGAAGTTCGAGGCAAGAACGCTAAAAGCTTTGATGATGCTCCATTGAGTTTGGGTGTGCGGAAGTTGACTGTTGCTGAGGAAGATGAGATTAACGAGGCCATTGAAAAGACTTTGAGGAGGCAGCATCAACACATCTGAATTGCGAATGACGAAACGAATGAAACTTGCGAGTCATTAGCGAGTCATCAGCGGATGAAGCGACCGAGATGATTTTAATAAGAACCGACGATGAATAAGTTCATTCGCCCGTTCATCTATCCATTCATCCATTTTCAAGTCATGAGCGAACGAAGCGAGCGGATGACTCGCTTCGCTCGTTAGTCGTTCGTCATAGGCTTGTGTTTGTAAATTACTTTTTGTATCTGTTATTTCTTCGACAGAATTCATTTTCATTTTTGAGGAACGCTATGTCTTCCCAATGTAATTATATCTATTAATGAGGAAAGGGCCAGTATAATTTCTTAGAAGGCCCTATGATCAGATCTACGACTCAAATCTATGTTCTCATATGTGACAAGCGACACAGGTCATTCGTTTGTAATTATATGTTTGTCCACAGTTTATGTATTCTGAACTTTTTAATGATTATGTAATATATGAGGTAATGCTACAACCGTCGTTGAAAAATTCAATAAATTTAAGGAGAAAAATGGCAAAAAGGGGAGGGAGAAGTTTTCAGTCAATAAGTCCCTTTTACATGGTTTTTTCTTTAGACGTTTACAAAATTATTTTTGTTGCACATGAATCAAATATAAGGACATTCGAACTTGCCACAGACAGTGTATCAAACAGAAAGAGGGATTTTATCAAAACACGTGACCAGCAGACAGTACAGAAATCACATTGATGTCCCAAACAGCCCGAATAGTTCCCTTCAAGGATGAACAAGGGTCCGTCAATGATAGTTCAATTTCTGAGGCAAATTCCGTTCTGCTAAAGCTGATACAAGGGAGTTCCAACAATTTCTCAACATTGAGCTCTTCGCAGATCACCGATAATGTTAGCATCGCGTCATCAATCCTCCGTCTCTTGCCAATAACTCATTTGATTCATTTCTTGTCTTTGAAGGGGCCTGTCCAATCATCTTTCAGGCCTATTGTTATGGGTGTTATTTCAAAGATGGAAAGAATCCGGTTGGTCGATGATTTGCCGCTTCAAAATGATGAGTTGATGGTGAATTCGTTTGAGATGCGGCTTTTCGAGACAGCGTTGAAATACGCTGTTTCAATGGAGGTGAAACTGCCAATGATTGACGTTTGTTCGAGTAATTTTGACAAGGTGAATGATTTTCTGGAAGGAAAATGGTGCACTCGTGCAAAAGTTAAGGCAAGTTGGGCAACAAGACCTGCAATACTACCAAAATTGCGTGGAATATATCTTTCTCCAAAAGACAACATATCATCAATCGAAAATTTGGACCTCGAAGAGCTTGAAATCATAGGAAATGTGCCAGATCTTCCAACTCTGGTTCGGAAATTCAAAAACTTAAGAAGACTCACATACACAGATTACATGGTAAAAGAATTGGACGCATTAGTTCTTTGTCCGAACGAGGGGGTCACCGAGTTCGATGTGACGCTTTCCAACATCGTTGATTACGAGTTTTTCCATGAGTTTGGCGTGAAAAACTTCAAACGACTCAATTTGAATGTGAACAATCAAAATATTCAACTTCTCGATCTCAACTATTTGATTTCTACTTTATCCCAGTTGGACACACTGACGGTGAACGGAATTTTGAATGCTGATTATGTTCAAGTCAGCATCAACATACAAAGCATCCCCATAAAATTGACGCAGTTGAATCTCACTGGAACTGAATTCTTCCAGTGTGATTTCAGTGGACTTACCGACTTGGAAGAAATTGTTTTACTTGACTGTCGATTAAAAATTAGCGATCTCAAAACAATCAATGAACTTGTGAAGTTGAATAAGCTCTTACTGATTAACTGTGAAGTTGAATGGGACACAAACTTGGAACTTCCACCAAATCTTACAAAACTAGCGTTACATAACAATGACAGTGACGAGTGCAAAGATCTGCTTTTCAACTTGTACGACTGCGGAGAAAACGATGGAATGGCTAATCCCCTTGATGTTGATGTCAATTCGGTTACTTTCACTATCACAGCCGCATATTCGCAGCAGCTTTCACTGTGTCGATTAGTAAATCGACAAGTTGAATTTTCAAAGCAAGTACAAGAACACATGCAATTTCTAGTTGTCCCAAACTTCAGTTCTTCTGACTTCAAACTGACCAACATTGAGACGCTAAAGTCGTTGAAGACTGTGTCTTTCATGCTATACTCGTTCACCAACATCTTTCATAAGCCCAAAAACTTTCCCAAAAGCTTAGCCTGTGAGTTCAAGTACACGAACTTGAACTTCCTAGATGGAGTTAACGGAGCAGGGGTGAAGTTAAGTATCTCGGACACTGGATCGGACATTGAGGAACCCGTTTTGGGCTCAAAGAGAAAAGCTATCAAAACAACAAAGGCTCCGGTGAAACGTGGGTATTTCAAAAGAAAGGAAGAAGAGGATGAGGATGAAGATTCGGAGGAAGAGGATTCTGAATCCGATTTGGATGGGGATGACGGGGAAAGTTCAGACGGTGATGAGAGGAAGTCCAAATTAATCAAGAGTGTGATATCCAGTAAGAATATTCGACCATCCGACAATCCAGAGGATCCTGACAAACCATTTGAGTGCGAGTTCTGTCCCAAAGCTTTCAAGAGGAAAGAACATTTGCGAAGACACTCATTGACACATACTAATTACAGACCGCACATTTGCTCAAAGTGCGGACGGGGCTTCAGGAGATCGGATAACCTGAAAAACCATCAAAGACGCTGTTTCAGCTCCTCTAAAGCAGAAGGAACAGGCTATAAGCTGCGACATGATCCTAATCGGTTGGATGCCGTTGAAATTGAAAGAGTCAAGAGGCTCGAGACTGTTAGAAAACTAAAACTGAAAAAAATGAAAGAAATGAAAAAGCATGCCAAATTCGGGGATTTGGAGGTTAATGGTGACCAGAAGAAAGCCAAGGATATTCAAAAGGAAGATGAGATATCGAATGAGACTGGTGGTGCCGAAGATCGTAGCCCTCCCTCCCTCACTCAAGCAATCAGCGACTCACGAATCGCTTCGCTCATCGTGGATGACGTTGATGATGACGAATTTGATGACTCGAGAAGTTATCAAGAGACGCCCCCTTCAAGTGCGCACGTTCCTTTGGAGTCACCCCCAACGTCAGCACCTGATCCACGTCCATCGAGTTCTGGGCCGGTGAAGGTAAAACCATCATTTGGTAAGTTGGGAGGTTCTCTGAAATTGAAAAAGACCTTTGCATTGCACAGTATGTTACCTAAGAATGGACAAGACGAAAAGAGCGTGCAGGGACCGCCAGTTGAAGATGCTCAAAAAGATGAGTATGAAGGGGAGGAGGAAGAGGAAGAGGAGGATAATGATGGTGACGACGTTGATGGTGACAAGCCTAATAAGGCCTCTATCAAATTGCAAGTCAACGCAGAGTTTTCCAACTGTGAACTACTTGCAGACGGAAATTACAAGTGTTCGAAATGCAAAAAGATTTTTACCAAACGAGGAAACCTGAAACGACATTTGGTTATTCATTTCAATCTGAAGCCTTATTCGTGTGAGTGTGGGAAATCTTTCAAGAGATCAGATAATTACAAGAAACACAGAAGTCGTTGCAAGTTACTGCGTTCTTCCAGCCCTTACAAGATGTTGAAAGTTTCAGCTTCTGTTACGAAAACTGAGCCGAGCGAGGAATCAGAAATACTAAAAGAACCTGTTCGTCGAGGAAGACCGCCGAAATCGTCTCTCCACGGCTCCCTTTTGGTACTTCCGGCGACTCCTCCGCAGTCTGTCCCATCTTCAAACGGTTCGGGAGTTGCCGATGAGCCGGAACAGGTGATGGTGAAACAGGAATCGGTGGCTTCGGTGAACTTGTATACGAAGAGTGTGAGTCCCGCCGCCGACGATGAGGACGATGCGGATGACGATGATGAGGATGATGATGAGGACGATGATGAGGACAGTGAGAATACTGATGATAGCGAGGGTGGTGAGTATGACGGGATAAGCACTCGTCAAGATCGACGGTTCGAGTGCAGATTTTGTTCCAAAAAGTTCAAGAGACGGTATCATCTGAACCGACACATCATTGTTCATCAGAATAACAACAACAAACCGTTCAGTTGTGGAAACTGCGGAAGCGCTTTCAAAAGAGACGATCTTTTGGAGAAGCATCTTGCGAAGAACAAGTGCAAGCCGAATGATATGATTGATGAGCAAATGACGAAAGAAGCTGGAAACATGTCATGATTGAAACGATTGGTGACTGTAGCGGGTCGAGTGAGTCGTGGGTCTTGAGTCTAGTCTTTCGCGAACGAGGATTGACGACTCACTCCATCATCAAATCACCTTCGCTCGTTATCCGCTATGAATATATTAGGACACTGAGATCACAGTGTTGTGTATAACTACGTAAACAGACTTTTTATGATACTCCAAAACTACTGCTCCCTTCTACAACCTTTCCAATATGCTGATCAAACTTTCAACTCCTTTGACCAGACCCTCGTCGTGGCCCTTTCCGGGAGTGTATTTGGCATGAGCAAAATCGATCATTTTGAGCAAACTTAAATTGCTCTTTTGAGAAGAATCCTCATCTTCTTCTTCATCATCACCATCCTCATCAATCAACTCCGACTCTTGAATCACCGGATCAGCAAATTTGTGTTCCTCCCAACGATCCATATCGTTTTCCAAAACAAACAGCAGCGATCCGGAGATAATTCTCACTTCTTCGTCCAACAAACAGTTGTAAAGTATTTGTAATCTCAGTAAAAACTTCTCGATCACCTGATCTTGAAGTTCTTTTGACAATCCATTATACCTGAAAAACACCTCCAAACCGTCTGAAACAGACTCTTTGGTGAGCCTTCTGCCATAGAGCTTGTTCATCACTATGTATCCGTCTTCGGTTTTCTCTGAAACTTCATTCATACTGATTCCAGGTACCTGAGGAAGTAATTTGCCCAAATCTGGAATCTTCAAACCACATATCCTGAACCCCAGAGACCCGCTCGTGGTTTCTCGAGACACTTTTTTCATGCGTTCAATTTTCTCTTTACTTGCAGTCTCATCATAGAGTACATCTCCCAGCTTTATATCGAGAATGCTAGGATTTTTGAAACCATCACAGATGTTTTCCAACACGATGTACAATCGATCACCAGGCTCTGCGTCTGCAGACTGACCAACGTTTGCCATGAACTCTTTAGCCATTCCTGGTTGCTTTTCCTTCACCTGGTTGCTGATTCCGGGAACCATTGTTCCGATATACGTGGGCATCCAATGGAACAGTCTCGAGCCGAGTTCTATCTCTTCGTCTAAACTCTGTAATAATGCCTCTGTCTGGTTGTAGAACTCGCACTCCTGCGCAACAGTAGGCTTTATAAACATTGTTCCATCTGAACTTTGAAGCGATCCATCGTGTCCAGCGGCTTTGTGTTCAAGGGGAACCAGCGACATGATTGGGTACCTCAAACATAAAGCCCAAATCGTCATTAAATATTCAATTGATTTTCTACGATTTTTTTTTTCGCACCCCTGAAAAATTTCTGATAAGAGATTTACAAATCTAATAAAATCGTCTTTTAAGATCGTTTTCAACTAAATCACTTTCTTCTACGCGAAGAGTTAACAAACCTTCCTTTACCAACTTTCACTTGGATGGGCTTGATGTTGTCTGTGCCGGTGAAAAATGGAGAAATGAAGTTGTCGGCCGATCCCCCACCCACAAATTCTTGCATGTTCTTCTCGTTCTGTCTTAGCTGCCATTGAGCATTCTTCAATGCCTGTTGGTACTCTTTTTGATCCTCTCTCAAATAAACGTTTTCAAGATTAGGATTTCCCTTGTGCTGGTAACCTTGGTTTCCGTATCTCTTGGCATAGTTCTTAGACAATGGCGACGGAAGCGAATATTTTTCACCTCTTCTGTGCCATTCAAAATTCTTTTTGAGATGTGGCACAATCTCACCAGTGTTGGCATTCACCGAAACTGCACATCTCAAAAGCGTAGCACCTCCACATGAAGAGCAGAAGTGTTTTGGAGTTCCATCTTTTGGAATCGGCGTAAGAGTGAAACAAGCGTGACACCGAAGCATGTAGTTTCTCACTCTTCTGATCTGCAAGCCAGACATAAAGTTCATCAAATTCAGTCCCATTTGCAGCGAAACGTTCTGCATAGCAAAATCTCCTGTAGCAAGTGCAACCTTGATCTTAGAAGCCGCTGGTTTGAACGTTTCAACCTTCTCATTCTCATCTTTGAGCATTTCATCGTGAAGATTTTCTGGTGTAATCCATTCTCCATCATCCTCTCCATCAGAATACTCTTGTTCGAGACTTTCTTCGTCAACAGGAGCAGCTTCTCCCTTGATATCCTCCTCGGTCTTCTCTATGACCTCCTCCGTTGTATCCTCCTCAGTCGCCTCCGTTGGTTGCTGCTCTTGTGGCTTCTTTCTGTGTCTTTTTCCTCCTCTTCTGCTCCGTCTCTTCTTCTGCTGGCCTGGCTCTGCTGATCCTTCATGTTGCTCCACTTCTGTAGTGTCTGGCTGATATTCCTCGCTTGTCTCCTCCTTGGCAGCCTCTTTGACCTCTTCCACCTCTTCTACCTCCTTCTTTGGTCTGCTTTCAAGATTTCTTTTCTCTCCTGGATACGTTCTCAGTCTCCAGGGACCATTGTTGAGCTCGCATTCAAGCTCATATGTGAGAGCCAAGATGTGCAAATCGTTCTGCGACAGAACAGCATAATCTCCTGTCAACTTAGCAAAATCGGCAACTGCCTTAATAGAGCTCGACTTAGGTTGTCTCACTTTCAGACTGCTACTCCAAAGAACCAACTGCGCTCTTGCGTGCTCGTCTTTCAACTCGCTATGCACTCCAGGAGTTGTATAAAAAACCGAACCATACTGTTGGAGTTGGGAGGCAGACTGCGTGATCAACGGACCGGCATCCAAAATTAATGTATCCACTTTGGCGGTATTGTTCACAGCCGACATCTTGATCTCTGAATATGTGTCTTTATGGAGTCCTTTATTAGACATACTAGAGCTTGAAAAACGATTGATTTTTCAAAAAATTTTCAAAAAATTAAAAATTTGTTTGGCTGTGCAATAGTCTTATGTAAGCATTCCAGATCTGTGATAGCATTGCAATGAGGGGGGGGAGGGAAGGTAAAGCAGGCGGAAGACCTTCAACAACACCAGCCAGAGATGGTATTCTTCAATTGAAGAACAGTAAAAACCATAGACTTTAATTGGTGATTCGGAAAAGATAGTGATACCCGAAACGTTGCACGTCCCTCCTTACTTTGTCTAATGCTGATGAGCGAAGTATCAATCAAATCGAAGAGTCACGAAAAAGCCTTCTCAAAAGAATGATCGTGTTCCCGTTTGACCTTCGTTTCGACATCTATAAACTCCCCTCCAAATTCTCTCTTTTCAGATTTCTAGACAATCCAAACAGACTATTCGAGGATTTTTGTCGAAATCCATCGAAGATAACGAGAAAAAAAAAATTTGGAGAATCATCTCCACCACAGATCTACTATCTCTTAAACACCGACACGTCATGGCAATCGCGACTCTTATAAAAGATGCTGAGTTTGCTTTGGAAGCAGACAAGCCAGCAGATGCAGTTGAATTGCTCACAAAAGCATTGGCAGAGAATGCATCCTCATTCAAATCTTTGTTATTGAGAAGTCAAGCAAATCTAAGATTGAAGCATCTGGAACAGGCCTTGGATGATGCAAACAAGGCTTTAACAGTGGCAAAGAACAATGGAAAGAGAGAAGACATTGCCAAATCACACAAACAAAAGGCCATCGTTTATTTCAAGACAAAAAACTACTCGGAGGCTTACATAGAGATTACAGAATCTGAGCGTCTCAATGGCAAAGATAGTGAGTGTTTGATGTTCAAAGGGGTGATCTCTAATAAGTTAAAAAAAGAGAACCCAATGAACGAAAATTGTGGAAATAAGATTGTTACTGCTCCAGCGGCCCCCGTTGTTTCACCAAAGCCAAAACTCAAGGTGGATTGGTATGATACCAAAACGGAAGTCAACATCTCAATATTCGTTAAAAACATCCCAAAAGAAACGTTGAAAGTTGAATTCACGTCAACCACAGTGGATGTCGACTTTAGTCTGAAAGACAGTACTCATTTCAGCTACTCTTTAGACCCATTGTATGCGGAAGTTGACCCATCATCTTCCTCGTACAGGGTCTTTGGAACCAAACTAGAGTTGTATCTCGCTAAAAAAACTGAAACTAAATGGAAAGAGCTGGAAAAATTGAGCGAGTCTGAAGATTTGAAGGAAATTCCTAAAGATGAAGAAAACAACATTCAAACATTATCATATCCTACATCATCAACGAAAAAAATCAACTGGTCAAGCTTCAAAGTGGATGACGATGATGAGCAAAAAGAAGACTCACCCGATGACTTTTTCAAAAAATTATACGGTGGGGCGGACGAAGATACCCGCAGAGCAATGATGAAGAGCTATGTGGAGAGTAATGGTACAGCGTTGAGCACAGATTGGAGCGAAGTTGGCAAGAAAACTGTCGAAACAACACCTCCTGATGGACTCGAGGTTAAAGAATGGTGAGCGAGCATTAATTTTTTATCATTCGTTATGTAATGAAACTTAGTCGTATTAGTATTGATTACGTTCTTGGTTTGTCAGAACGTCTCGGTTTCCCAATTAACAGAGATATCTCCTAGAACTCTCCGATGAATTGGCGGGTCCACATTGATGTTATGGCGCAGTTCATCAATTGTCTTTCCATTCTCGGTAGTATCGAATTTGCCGAAAGGAATCAAATTCTCTTTACTCGGAGGTTCTCTGGATCCTTCTTCGCTGTAGTCGATCATCGAATCGCTGAGCTCTGCAACACAAGATTCGTTTCTTTCTGATCCAACACTTGGACTGTTGGTTGGACTGTTAGCTCTCGTCGAGTTTGGTGAGGAGTTATTCAAGTTCAAGTTGAAATTGAGCGGTTTCAGCTCCGCAGGGCCACCCAGACTTCTTGCCGTGGGAATTCGCACAGGGATTCCTCTTTTTGTTGGAAATGTTCTGTTGGGGCTCGTTAAATGGCGTTCTGGTGATAGTCGTGCAGGTTTGAATTGCGTTCGTGTTGGTATCAAGGAGGCTGTAGTCTGTGGAGGAAGAATAGGTAAAGTCATTGGTAAGCAGTCAGTTTTGCGCATCGGAGAACCACCTTTGATCACTATTGGCTTGTTTGAAATAGTACATCCATCTAAAAGCTCTAACGAGTATTTCTGGCTCGTGGCAAAGCTCAAACTTGGAGTTCTCATTGGAGACGAAGCCAGTGGCTTTGTTCGCTTACAAAACACTGGTGGATCAACAGGCTGAAGTCCCTCGATTTCCTCAGCTTCTAGATGGAGATTTTGAGCAGATTTGGGTCTTCCTCGCACGGGAGAGCTTTCTTTGGAGTTGAACGGATTCGTCATGTCTGCAGGACATCTTCTTCTAATTATTGAGCCAGTGTTGGTTCTTATGACTCTTTTGTTTGCTGAATGTTGTGTTCTAGGAATTGTCCTAGTCACACTGAATGGCCTCTTCGAGTTGACGGTAGTTCTGTTCGAGGCCACAACTGTCGGTCTGTTAATCACCTTTATTGGAGACTTCTTGGTGGTACGTTTCCGAGTCAGTTCGCTCTCTATTTCATTCAACTGTGAATTATAGAGCTCCCCATTCACTTTAAACGGCTTCCCACGGACACTTTCGTACTCCAATAATTGCTGTTTCAGCTCGTCAATCGTGGCTGGTAACTGTTTAGACAGTCGATCTCTCGTTCTTTCTTCTTGCCTTAAAATCTTGAAGGAATCACGTTTCAAGAGACGATTAGGATCCTTGCTTGCTTCATCGAGTTCTTCTTTATCCCTCAATAGCTGGTTCAATTTCGAAATCATCTGTAGCAATGGTTTCAAGTTCTCCACCTCCTCCCGCAATTTCGAAATTTCCTGGTTGTGAAGCTCCAAAAGTCTTTCGTCAAACAAAGCCGGATCGTTCACGTAGAATGGCCCGAAGTTTTGGCGATCAGCCTCATCGTACATCAAAAGTTCCCAAAACCCAAAAATTCTCGCTCTGCTAGATTCGACAAACTTGGATATGTTGGCCTTCTTTTCCTGCTCCAGTTCGCTCACTAGAAGCTCAAAATTTCTCAAAGAAGAGAGCTTCAGATTGTTGTTCTGCTTGAGGAACTCGTGGATCGAACTGTCGTTAGGTCTCAAAACCGCCCACAGTTCCTCAACTCTGGCCATACACTCTTTTTTCTTGTTGTTCCTGTCTGTTTTCACTGCCCGCAGTTCGGTCAATTTTGTTCTATAACGGTTGATAATTTCAGTTTTCAAACCAATCTCCCGTGTTACTTGGTTGTTTTCTTGATACAAAGTGGTATCAAGATCGTCAATCTCGAGATCCAAGTCAATTTTCAGATCGTTCAGTTCTCGTATCAGCTCATTGACCTCGGAAACACGTTCATTTATCATTTTGTTCACTTTTGAGATTTCTGCCTCTATCTTGCTCAAAAAGCTTGGACTGGCTTTGCTGAATTTGGTTGCCATTATCTCCTTGATATCGTCCACCTCGCCAAGAGTCGAAAATCGTTCAGTCTCCTCTTTTGATGGAATCTCGTTCAGAAAGTCAATATTGTTGTAATCATCAATATGTTCCAAGTCAGTGTAAAACTCACTCAGTTTGTTTGAAATCGCCAGAATCTTGTCCAACAAAATTGGTTTCATTTTTAGTATCGTTGATTCAATTTCGTTGTTTAACTGACACATTGTCACGTTTTCGTCGCAATAATGACTCAAACTCGAGAATTTGTTCAATCTGTAATCATCTATCAATTTTTCCACTTTCTTGCTCAACAAAGACCCATCTTCAAATTCGTTTTGATAGCATCTTAAGATCTTGAATATTTTGGCTATTGTGTCTAATGAATTGATGAATTTTGTATTCAGATGTGACTCGCATTGTTTTAACTCTTCGTGATAGCTTTCCAGTAAAGATTGCACTGATCCCAAACAGCTTTTGAGTTTAAGCTGCTTATTACCTATTATCAGAGCCAACTCTTGGAGCTCGTTCATCAGCTTCACTATGTTTTGTATGGATACGAGCGGACTTTCCAAGCTCTGTTGTTGTTGATTTGTAGTTGCCATAATTTCCGTATGGTCTTTGAAATCTTGCTTTTCAGTTAATGTTGTTTGGGAATCCTTCAGTATCTCCAGGATCGACGAAAGTTGCTCGCCTGAGAGATTGTTCAGTAACTCTCGAACCTGAGAGTCTTTGGATGCCATGTTTCGGGGCACAGATCCTGTTTTGCGCTACTTGTGCCGCTCAAACCTAAAATCAATGGCTGATGAATTTACTTGCGGTGCTAATTTCGTCAATGCCTTCTTTTGAAGAGCCTCCCTCTTCTTATTGATCATATTTAGTTAGTTTATTTTGTTATAGTTTTTTTTTGTTTACTTCTCGAGTCGTGCGCGCTTGCTAATTCAATATTTACATTTTACCGAATTTGGAAACACCCAAAAATCAAGCTCCATATTAGACTAATTACACCTTGCGCCGAGCCCGAGACCCTTGTATCTGTGATAACCTTGTTCTACCATTACATATATGACACTCTCAATAACATAAACAACAACAGGTTGTATAGTGTAGTGGTTATCACTTTCGGTTTTGATCCGGACAACCCCGGTTCGAATCCGGGTACGACCTCTTTTTTTATTTCTCAAATTTTTTAACTCACACTACCCCTGATTTATCGGTATGATCAAACATTTGTTGATGTCAAACAAATCATTTCATTAGTGAAATTACGTAGACATCACTGAAATCCACTCATTCATGACTCGCCTGGCTCGTCATGTTTGAGAAAGTATATAAGATCATCGAAATACCCATAATTCTCCTCATTCCCATCATACATCACAACAATCTCTCCAATTTTGTACGCTGAATCCATTGGAACAAATCTTCCGAGCTTGCACATACATTTTTGTAGAAACGAAGCCAATTTCTCAAAAATTCTCACTTCGTAGTTGACAGAAGTACTAGTCCTATTGTTGATTTTCAACAATTCCGGTTTTATCTCGGCTCTTTTCTTAATCACTTCCTTTCTTTTGGTTACCAAGTCCATGAAAAATGGCCGCTTACCGACAGATTCCCACAAATCCAGAAACCTTCCCGTCAAAAAAGTGTTGCCAAACAGCACCAACACCGACAAAGTGTCAAGTGCAGCTTCCAAAACCCGATAATCCTGGCTGAGCAGAACAAAACTGCTCACTGTTGGCCAGATCGAAGCAACTAATGGCAAAAACTCTGATTTTTGAGTAGCCAAAATTGGAATTATTTTGTTCATCAGTTTCAAAGTGACAATCGAGAGAATTTTGGAGTTGTGTTTTGACAGTCGATCGGCATAGGCAAGTATCTGTGAAACGGTCCGATACATTTTGGGTGAGATTGGAGACTCCCATTTTGACTCCTCTGTCTCAGTGTTTGTTGGTGAAATGGATTCAATCTCATCAACAGACTCTTCATCGTCGCTATCACCACTGTCGACTTCTAAAACTTTAGATTTCTTCAACACCTCGTCACCCCCTTCATCATCCGAGTCTTGATCCAAAAAATCTTCTGGAAGATCTACTTTCCTGCTCATAAACTCAATAACTCCTTGAATGGAATCAATCCCCCATGGCTGATGATTCGAAACATCATCTTCCTCCAACTTGCCCTCCTGAGCAGCAAAATCGTAATCGTGGAAGTAACTCTTGTAGATTTGCTCAATTATTTCATCAAAAACGAAAAAAAATCCTTCACAAAGCACAGAATATCCATGATATAAGTCCAGCAATGTGAACATGGTAGAAATCACGTCATCAAGCTGACTCAGTAGCTCGATCCCGCCCGTTTTTATAAGCACACTCAAAACTATTGGAGTTCTTGGAGTAATCGTGTCTCCTGTGAGTCTCATCGACAAAGAGTCCAGCAAATAGTCACAATTTTCCACAATCAGCTGTTGAACTGAGCCATTGTACAAATTATCAGCGATCTTCAAAGCAACCTTCTGTGCGGTGTCTCTGATTGGTGTAATTGGCGATGCAAGACTGTCGATCACCGGGTAAAGACAATCTGCAAGCTCGTTCCTGAAATCTTTACCAAGAACATCAGAAGCTTCACCAATACAGTGTAAGGACACTAGACAACTTTGAGCCAGTACAGAAGACTCGGTGGCATTAGCAGAGCTGATGTCTAAAATTTCATAGGCCTTTTCCAACACCATAAGCACAACGTCGTTTGTTGAGTTCGTATCGGTGATTGTTTTATTGTCGTCGTAATCGAGTTGAATAAAGCAGTCAAAGTCACTCGAACGAATACGAATAGATTTCGAAATCGCCGATGTTAACCACATCGTGGTTGTATTCTCAACAATCGAACCTGTGTCATCTAAATTGATCAACTCATCATCAAGCAACAGTGATTCTAGAAGAATTGCAATTCCAGGATAAAGACCTATTATGTCGAATAACTTGAGTAACTCTTCTTCATTCTCAAGGTCAAAAACAGACTCCAAAATCCGAGCTGGTTGCAGGTCCTTTCTCAAATTCTCATTCATATAGCTAGACGTTATTGCCAGCATCTCCATTCCATACGAAACAGACGCAATTTGTGCTATCTTGGATGATCCTCCTTTATTCGCCTGCTTCTTCAACAATGTAATCTCTTCTTTGAGCTTGACAAGCAACTGAACAATCAAATTCTCCTCACAGCTATCAAATTCCAACAGCACTTTCAACATGAACCCCAGTCGTTGTAGCAACTTCGTTGTTTTGGATGTGTCCGGGGACACAAATGCCAATGGTATGTTGTCGATTGAACTCAATAACTCTGTTTTAAGAATGCTTATAAAATCATTCAAGTTGGGGCTCAAAGACATTGAGTTTATCAACAGCTCTTGGAAACTGAGATCTTGTACACAGACATTAGTCAACGATTCTATGAGAAGTGGTAGCAGCAAAGTGCACGATTTGAAGCAATACTTGAACAAATTCAAACAAAAATGGAAAAGATTCGATCTCACTTCCATCCGTTCGACCTCTGTGTTTCCTAAAATCACATCGAATGCCTTCTGGAGCTGATATAGTGTCGCTTTGAGCCAACTAGTGGTTCTATGGTATTTCCCAGAATCTTTCTCAGGAATAGTAACCTTGATGTCAGATGATGAGAGTTCTCTGTCCCCATTCAACTCCAAAATCTGCTTCAACTCTTCCAAAGAGTGTGTCGCCTTTTCCGTCTGAATGTTGAGGTCAAAGTCGTCAAAAACATAGCACATAATGGTGGACAAAACATGAAGCGACTTGGCTACCACTCTATAATGAGGCTTTTTTTTGAGGATTTTGGCAATGGTTGACACGTTTCCCGGTAACATGAAAGACAGAATTTCTCCATCGTGAAGCATTTCGTATAAATTATCCAAAACACCCAAGCTTTGTAACTGTAATTGAACATTTTCAGTATTGAGCGAAATGTCAAGCAGCACTGACACCATATGACCAATAGCAGGGAGGTTTTCTGTGGCTGTCAAAAACTTGTCACTGGTCGTTATTCCCTGATTGTTCAATCCTTTGAAAAGACTTTCCAAACAGCCCACACCATTTAACAGAGTCTCCTCAGAATGTAGACTCGCTACGTCCTGCTTGGAATTCGGCTTTCCCCCAATCAAAACCGTTATCAGGGAAACCAGTTGTTGCAAAAGAGCATATGAGAGTGTACCGGATGCGGACCAGCAGTGTATTATTATGGTGTTCATCAAAGCCAACGTCGCTTCAAGCTCTGATTCTCCCAGTTTTGGCCGCTTTAATAGCTGTGCGATTGGAACAAAAATGTAATCTGCCAGATTCCTAGGCAACACGAACAAATCTTCACCGTGAAACATTGGTTTTGAATTGAAGAGTTCTTGTATTTTCTTGGTCAAAGTCTCGTTCACGTCCCGTAAAGCGCTCACAAGTTGTTTGGACGTGAAGATTCCTTCTGGAGCGAATGTGATCTGGGATAACTTCACACATGCCGGCTTGATTTCTCTGAATATTTGTACTCCCACCTGCTCAGACATCTCTTGATTCCCTGATGAGTCAGCTCCGAAATTAGATATCGAAAGGCTCATTCTGAGGGTCTACAGAAGATGAGCATGGATCAGTTTGAATTTGATTGGGTTGAGTAGGATGTTTGGCCGAAATCAGCGTCGCTTTGTTTCCCGTTGAGATCAATTGTCTTTTGTTGTGCAGCTCGCAATAAGAATGGTTTGCCGATGGATACAACGTGCTTTACTTCATAAATGACACTCTTCTTGAACTCGCCCTTTATCAAAAACTATTCAACTCCACAATCGATAAGCGTTACCCGGTCGTGAAACTTTTCAAAGCACCCAAAAAAATTTTCAATCAACTCTGCAAAAAAGTTGTCGACTTGGAAATTTTTCTTTCCTTCTTTTGTTCTTCTTCTTTTTCCTATTCTGAACAACCAAAACTAATCATCACCACTCTCACAATTTTCACATACAGTAAGTATGCCACATACATACACTCTGAACCTCTCACGGTCTCAGAACCATTTTAGTTGCAAAAACTTGTTCCCTTCCGCATGATTAGCAAAAGCAGCTCTCACAAGCTGTTTCTGTCAGTCATCTAGGGCAAAAAAGCAAGCCAAAGTAAGAATTATGCGTACCTGCTTGATTTGGACAGCACACAGACCCAAATGGTGGATCTGGCTGATGTCGGAATTCGTAAGATAGGCACCGTAATACCTCGTTTTGGTTTATGAGTTTTCACTTTTGTGGAAGCTCTTGCTCATGAATCCAATCAGTGGAGGACACTCATGCAGCTATTTTGATTTTTTGCCATTTTTTCCAGGAAATTTACAACGGGAGAACGCCAGCAAACTGCGCTGCTGTGCGTTTCAAAGCGGGTCTTCTCCCGTTTCACTAACATTCATCCAAGAAAATGACTAGAACTTCCGCCCTTGCTGACGCTTTGAACTCCATCAACAACGCCGAAAAGACCGGTAAGAGACAAGTGTTGATCAGACCATCTTCTAAGGTGATCATCAAGTTCCTTTCTGTGATGCAAAAGCACGGTATGTCATACAACTCTTAGTGGTTTCTCCGCTGGAAAATCTGCTCGTTCTCAAACAAACCTCTACACCGGAATGATAACTGGATGGCTTGTCGGTATTTTCATAATAACTAATTGTCCCTTGCTGTCTTTTAAGTTTCCGGAAGAATAACGATTAGGAAATGCTTCTTACACAGCTTTGAGCTTTTAAGTGCTCTTTGTCTGTTTACTTTTCCTCGACAAATGATATTTTTTACTTGAGAATGAGCGGTTTTGTTTTCCAGTATCGATGCCCACGGAATCGCCCGTGTATTTCGACACATTACTAACAACCCGTTTTAGGTTACATTGGTGAATTTGAGTACATTGATGACCACAGATCCGGTAAGATCGTTGTGCAATTAAACGGTAGACTCAACAAGTGTGGCGTCATTCAACCAAGATACAACGTCAAAATTGCTGACATTGAGAAGTGGACTGACAACTTGTTGCCAGCCAGACAATTCGGTTACGTCGTCCTCACCACCTCTGCTGGTATTATGGACCACGAGGAGGCTAAGAGAAAGCACGTTTCTGGTAAAATTTTGGGTTTTGTTTATTAATATTAAGTAAAGGATTTGGAAATTAAAAAGTATTGTTTGACTTACAAGAATTAAGGCTGTGTAATGTATCCTGTTTTTTACTTTTTTCCCATTTTTGTTTCTGCCCTTTTTTTGAAAAAAGGATAAATTGAGAATTTTGATCAGCGGTTATCTTCGCTTGCCAATTTAATACTCTTCTTCCTCCGACTTACCAAGACTGCCATCTCAACTTACTCGCCGCAACTTTTTCGGATTATATCGTTCACCAGTAACGCCCAAAATGTTCTGTATTACCAGAGCTCTGTTAATATCCATTTTCCTTGTTGCGAAAGCACTTTGCCATGTCCACCCTATTGAGATTAGAGGTCGGCATTTCTTTGATTCAGTCACAGGCAGACCGGTACGTATTCTTCAACAATATAGTTGCTTGCAACCAATCTAACATTGGCCCCAATGGCTTTTTTTAGTTCTTCATCAAAGGTGTCGACTACCAGCCAGGTGGTTCATCGGCGGTTAATACTCAGGATGATCCTCTTTCTGATGTGAACAAGTGTGCTAGAGATATTTTTTTGTTCCAAAATCTCGGTATCAATACTATTAGAGTTTATTCGGTCAACCCTAATTTGGATCACAACAAATGCATGACTCTTTTGGCTGCCGCTGGTATCTATTTGGTTTTGGATGTTAACTCTCCACTGCCAAATCAGCACTTGAACAGATATGAACCATGGAGTACTTACAACACAGACTACTTGACCCACGTTTTCAAAACAATTGAGGAGTTTTCTGCGTTCAATAATACTCTGGCTTTCTTTGCTGGTAATGAGATCATCAATGACAAACTTTCTGCCAAAGTCTCTCCAACTTATGTCAAGGCTGTCGTCAGAGATATGAAGGATTATATGACAACTCAAGGTACTAGAATGGTTCCTGTTGGTTATTCGGCAGCTGATGATCTCAACTATAGAGTTTCTTTGGCTCAATACCTTGAGTGCTATGAACAAACTCCAACTGAAGCTGTGGACTTTTATGGAGTTAACACCTATCAATGGTGTGGAGAGCAAACTTTCTACTCCAGTGGATACCATGTTCTTGTTAATGATTACTCTGAATACTCAAAGCCTATTTTCTTCTCTGAATATGGTTGCAATGAGGTTTTGCCCAGATTATTCAAAGAAGTTAGCAGTATCTATTCTACCAAGATGTCCTCTGTGTTTTCAGGTGGCTTGGTTTATGAGTTTGCACAGGAAGAAAATAACTATGGTTTAGTTGATTATGATCAATACGGAAACGTTCACTTGTTGAAAGACTACTATACTTTGCAAGCAGAGATTTCCAAAGTTATCGATCCACAAATTCCAAAGAAAGCAATGTTGCAACCTCAGGAGAACTCTGTTGGCACTATTAGCAAAGGTGGCCGGAGTAACAAGATGATGAAAGATGCCAAGCTGTGTGACAGTCAATACCAGAACTTGGACATTTCGAACGGTGTTCCAAGATCTCTTGCCACCGAGTTGATTGTTAAGGGACTGTCTGATTCTGTCAAGGGCCAGTATGTGGCTCTTTCAGAAGAAGATATGGTTTCTACATACAAAGTTTTTGATCTACAAGGAAACTTGTTGAATGAACCTATTCAGGTTAAGGTCATGCCAGAACCAAGAGGAGCCGAGGGAAAACAAACGGTCTGGAATAATCGTAAGTTCGATGAAGATGGGGACCCAATGCAAGCTGACTGATAATCGAGTTTTACCTATTTCAAGCTACAAGTTACTAACAAACAGGGAATGATATAGATGCTGCGAAGATTGATTTATCCCACATTTTCAACACCATTTATATTTGCTTGGTTGGATTCATTGGAACATTGGTTTAATAGAATCACAGTGCTGCGATATTATAACAAAAAGTTTAGAGCCGTTGTCTTCAATGTTGAGATTTTCATGGCATATTGTCGAGATTGAAACAATTTAGCTTCACCTGATGGATGGCCTTTATATATATTCTTTCTTTTTTTCATTATCCGTAAAGCTTTACTCCAGATTTACTGAATACTAATGGCTGGATATTTCTTGAAAACGGACGAGGAGTTTATAATTAGGAGGTTAAAGAGAACTTGCCGCTTTTTCCCCCCTCTTTGAACTCGACTTTAGTATCGCTCATCACCATGTATTTATCGACAGCTTTGCACATGTCATAAACCGTTAGCAACGCCACAGAAACCCCTGTCAACGCTTCCATTTCGACACCAGTTTTTCCGTCACATTCGACTGTACAACGAGCAATAATATGATTTTTGTGGTTGTCAAGATCGAAATCTACAGCCACTTTGGTTATGCTCAATGGATGACATAGTGGAATCAAATCTGATGTTTTTTTGGCTGCCATTATTCCTGCGATTCTCGAGATGGAAATAACATCTCCTTTTTTGTTTCCGTTTGAAGTGATTAAAGAAAGAGGATGCTGGTTGCTGAAAGTGATGATTCCTGAAGCTGTTGCTGATCTGTGAGTAATTTTTTTGTCTTTAACAGAAACCATATTTGCCTCACCTTTTTCGTTGAGATGAGTGAGTTTTGGGGAGTGTTTGTATAATGGAATTGTTGTGGAGTATCTCCGCAGTTGATTAGTCACGTTATGCCTCTTGTAAGATGGTAGTTTTGCTAATTCAGTGTTAGTAGCAAGAATCTGCGAGTTCATCCCCCAATCAAGATCATCGGTCTGTTTGGTAAGTTTTCTAGTTCTCCGAGGCCGGCATGTTTTTCTTTCTTCTTTTTGACTGCTTGGCCAATTTCATGCAAAATTGTGTCATCATCACTGCCATTCCGAAGGAGTTCTTTCAGGGACATCTCCTCGTTACCGAACAAACACACTTTCAAATTCCCGTCGCTTGTGATTCTGAGACGAGTACACGATGAGCAGAAATCTGCAGTCATGGAAGTGATGAAACCGACTTTTCCTTTGAATCCAGGGATCTGGAACACCTTGGCGGTGTCACCAGGTTTGTGTGGTAGTCTGTAAATGTCCGGGTACTTGGTCTTAATGTTGAGCAGGATATCCTCATATGCCACCAATTTACTGTTAGACCATTTGTTTCCGTCAAAAGGCATGTACTCGATGAAACGAACTTCGACTTTGTCTTTCCTAGAAAGCTCGACAAAATCGATAATTTCGTCTTCGTTCAGATTCTTCATCACCACCACGTTGATTTTGATTTTGGGGATATCCAATTCGACGGCTTTATTGAGGGATTTCAAAACAGCATTCAGTCCATTTCTGCGTGTAATTAGTTGAAACTTACCGTTGACCAAGGTATCTAGACTGAGATTCAATGCTGTGAGTCCATTTTTGAATAAAGCAGGAAGTTTGCGATGCAGAGCCAAACCGTTCGATGTGATACAAATCTCTTCAAGACCTTCTAACTTGTTAAGTCGTTCAACAAGTTCGACTATGTCTTTTCTGACGGTTGGTTCTCCTCCAGTCAGTCTCACTTTAGTGACTCCTTGCTTGACGAATATTGATGTTAATTTGACAATTTCGTCTGTGGTGAGCAGCTTTTCAGTGGGAGACAGTTCTATCCCTTCCTCTGGCATACAGTAAACGCATCTAAGATTGCATCTTTCTGTTATTGAGATTCTCAAGTAATTATGTTGTCTCCCAAAAGAATCAGTGAGAAACTCCGAGAACTGTTTGACCGGTCTTTCCCGGAGTTTGGCCACTCGTGGGGAGACCATTCCGTCTAGTGAAGTACCTACATCACTGCCATAATTTCTCGGTGTGTTGAGTAGCGGAGTCCGCGTTGTAGTAGTTGTATGGAGTTGTTTTCCACATGAGAACAGTGGGTAAACGGCCCCGTGACTATAGAACAAGGCTCTCAGACCTGCTTTTCGAGGAGCAGCAACTGATTGCAACAGCATTAAAAGTATTGTACCTGAAATGAGTGATGAACGGAGGTTTGTTCAGCTGTTTTATCTATTGAGAAACTGTCTTCAAATCATCAGATCGAAGAAAAAAACCAGTGCATTCGTTTTGCTGCATATTTCCCTGAGTTTTTTTCTTGTTAATCAAGCTTTTTTTTTTCGCAGTTTTTTGAGTTCTTATCGCTATTGACCGGCCTACCGAACATGTTGGAATCAAACTCGACAAAAGTACACAATGGAAACTAACGAAATAAGACAAAATGAACTCCACGACCTTCACGATATCCGCAGACCTTCTCGGTTGTCAACACTGGAAACTTCTGCCCAAAAACTAGATATCAGGGCACACCAAAGAACATACCAAGGAGCTTACCTAAGAACATGTCTAGGTTGTCTTTCCTTCTCAATAATTGTGCTCAAGCTATTTTCAAAGGAATTCTTCAAAATAGGACTGGTTTTCAACATTTACGGATTGTTTCTCTGCGCAATCAGCTATCTTCGATCCCGAAACATTGATCTTTATTTCATTAATTTCAGTGACCCTAATTGGCACACCGCATATCACGTCGGACGAGACGACCACGGACGTGTAGCCGATAACTCATACTACTTCAAAACCAGTGGAAACTACGTTCTATGCTTAACTGCGGTGAGCTCAGCATGCTATGTAGTGTTACTCGTCTTGCTCGCTCGACTATGAAGACAAGGCTTCAGCAACGTCGACTGTGAGGACAGTCAACGGGCCCTGGGGTTGTATTAAAGAACACTTTATGTATGATATAATAGGATAATTCATAATTTCCGCGATCAAACAAAAGTGGCACCAAGTAAATACATGGTGTTTTCCTGCACTCTGCTTATGTCATCGCATCCTTTGGTGTTTTTCAAAACTTCCGGGTAACCGAGAATTTTACTCCTCTTTGATACCACCAATACCGCTGATTTCGGCCTTTTCAATGGACTCCTTGTCGGTCTTGGAGTCTGCACCACCGGTGAGAGCACCCATGAGACCGGCACTGGCCTTGAAAGGTCTCTTAAGGTCACCAGTAGCTGGCTTTCCAAACAAATGAATCTGAACCAAGTTGAGTTCAAAAGCACCTTTGAGCGGAGAAATGGATTGCATCAAAAGAGGGTTAGCGTACTTCATGTACAAGTGCATGAAACCCATCATGGCAACACCAGTGAAAACACCCTTGATAGCACCTTGAATTTGCTTGAGATCGTAGTCCTTAACGGTGGTGACAGTGAGCTTAGACTCGGTCTCACCGGCCATAGTGTTAGGAGGCTCGAGGTACTTGAGAGTAGTGAGGTCATTCTTCTTGACGATGACCGATCTGGTGTAAAGGTACACACCGAGAGTGATCAATGTACAAGCAATGTACAAAGCTCTGACGTAGAAAAGAATAGTTGGGTCTTCGAAGTCGAGTCTTCTAGACACCTGCATCATACCGAGCATGAGCCCCAAGTTAGAAATTGCAGGATTCATTGTTTGTGAATAGTTGAAGCACTAGAGATTTGTAATGAAAAAACAACTGCTTCCTTAAACAAAAACTAATTTTAAGCAGAGAGAATGTGATGTTGAATTTTGCCCTCGATAAAGGATGTATTCTTTATCTAGATATGTAGCCGTATAAGATCCTTGGGCGACCAACGCCGCTGAAAAAAAAAATTTTCCAGAACTCGAGAAAACTAGATGCGACGATCGACGCGACGAGAGTTTTCATTAATAAATATAGAAAGCTACCAAAAAAGTTCTTTGTGGCGATGCGGCTTTGCTCTACTCTTCGTCAACCACCATAACCTTGATATTGCCGTTGGACATGTCAGCAGAACACTCAATTGCTTCCTTGGATTTCTCAATTGGGAAACGGTGAGTGATTAAGGAGTCGACATTGACAACCCCGTTTGCAATGAGTCCAATACAGGCTGGCCAGGAGTCGTGGTACCGGTTAATGAAACGAACGTCGATTTCCGCCAGAGACAAACGCATGAATGGGAAGTTGTTGATGTTACCACCACCAACACCAACAACTGTAACGGTACCAGAACGGCGTGCCACGTACGCAGCAGTGGCAATCGAGGACTCAATACCGGTACATTCAAGAACACAGTTTGGCTGGTGCCTTTCGGTAGGACCAAAAAGCGCACGCACAGCAAGTGCAGTGGTCTGAACAGGCAACTTTGGGTCAATTTGGTGGGTTCGCACAGCAGGAACAAGCTTTTTTGCAAACTCAAGACGAGAAGCAGAAAGATCGGTGATCACCAATGGAGTTGCTCCAGCCGCCTGTGCGAGCGCAAGAGCACACAAACCAATTGGGCCTGCACCGGCCACCATGGCTCCTTGGCCAAGAGTAATGGAAGAACGCTCCAATCCATGGAATGCCACACTCAAAGGCTCAACAAGAGCACCTTGCTCGTATGACATTTGGTCTGGGATAGGGTGCAAGTAACGAGCTGGATGGACTTTGTAACGTTGCATCAGACCGTCGTAAGGGTAAACTGACGAGAATTCCACTGCTTCACACAAGTTGTAGTCTCCTTGAGTGCAGAGGAAACACTCACCGCAAGGAAGTTGTGGCTCGACTGCAACACGGTCACCAACATTAACATTAGTAACGCCAGCTCCCAGAGCGATAACCTGACCTGCAGCCTCGTGACCTAGCACACATGGGCCTTCCACTTTGAGTTCACCAATGTTACCCTTTTTCCAGAAGTGGACGTCTGAACCACAAATACCACAGGCACGCACGTGAATCAGTGCTTGGCCTGGACCGGGTTCGCCAACATGGTTGTTTTCGACGTAAATCTGGTGGTTTTCGTTGGTTTTAAGCGAAGGGTTAGCTTTCAAGTGCATTCTAAATTAGTTGAATTGAAATCAGTTTCTTTATTTGATATCCAGAAAAACTGGGGAATTCACGGGGCTTTTTATATCCCTTCGTACAGATGGAGAAACTGCATTGAATGCAGATTCAGCTACCCCACGATGAAGTGACCTGTCAGGAGAAGTAAATTGATTCGCGTAGCCTTATCGGGGGGATTAACCCCACACTGAGCGCTCAGCGCCGACAAGAGACGAGGAATTCCGTTACGCGGGATGAAAAATCATTATGTGTTGTTCCCAACAGTACGGAATTGGGCATGGCGGTAGAATTAGAAGCGTCGACAAACTCAATTGTTTCATTGGTTGGTGGTCATTCAGTGCGGAAGTGTTCTTTCTGTTGTTAGAGTGATAATAATATACGCGCATCTCGGAAAAAAATAAAAACATTTGAGGAAAATAAAAAGCGCCATGTGATAAAAGTCAAGTGATTTTATTCGCGACCACCCACATTTAGCGCATCTCAATATAAGGTGCATTTATTAGAGGGCCCCTTCCGCAGAGCCGTCTTGCACAGCCTTCCAACCACAAAGCCGTCTGGGCAATTACGAACAGTATCAACAACGAAGACGACCGAATTGAGTGGTGAATGAGTGAGTGGTTGACTCACTTTGCGAATCACTCACTGGATCATTAGTCACTAGCGACTTGCATGTCTCTCGCAAGTCTTTTTGCTCCTCGTTCGCTCCTCGTTCGCTCTTTGTTTTTGTGGGTCTCGAAAATTCTGATCCCCTGGTGTAATTTTCTCTTGTTTTCGCAGGCATCTAGGAAAACCCAATTTATATTTTCGCCTCTCTCTTTCAATCTCATTAACCCTGCCTTGCTTGTCTAAACTTTGCAAAAGCTACTCACCCAGCAAAAAAGCACCAGTTTTGTTGTTACTAACTCCGCTGTTATTCTTTCCCGCCAGGTGGTGTTTCATCGGGGTTCTACAAAAAAAAAAAATAGATTAGACGCTTCAAAGGCGAAAACCATATCAGTGGTCTGTTCCTCAACTCCACCGATTTTCCCAAACAACTGAACCATCTAGTTCTTTTATTGGTTGAAGCCATAGTCTGAGGTTATCGCTCTTCCAAATTCTGTACTCCGTGTGCACCTTATTTCCCTTCTCTATTCTGACCCCCTCATTCCCACAAACTCGTTTAGCTCGCATAGCTCGCTCATAATCCTCCCGTCTTTCCACCAACAACTATCTTACCGCTCGTTCCCTCCCAATTCAAATAATGGTCGAAACATCCATCAACTCTCCGCCATCCTCTTCAAGAGTTGCCACCCTGCTCCCAGCTCCTCCTCCACAAGTCAACCCATGGAGCGTTCCGTCCCGCCCAGCACACCCCAATCAGTCAAAATCAGAAACTTTGCCCGTGAATTCCACTTTGACTGAGCTGCACACTGCCCACACTGCCGCAAAAGCTAAAAAGTCGGGTAAGGAAAAATGGGTGCCTCTTGAAGCTCAGATTCTTGTTTCTTCACCAATTGGAAGACCAAGAAACAAAAATACAAGCACCAGTATCGCATCCCCTGGGTCCTCCTTCTCCACTCATGGGAAGAAGAAGGATTTGCTTTCTTCTAATAGATCAGTATCTTCTTCCAATAGAAGAAATAACAATAATAAACGAAAGCCTGGTGGTCCTAGCATTAGAAAATCTTTTCCTTCAGTGGAGACTAGTGGCACTAAAGAAAGGTCCTCTACAAATGTCTCTGTTGCAGAAAATTCAACACCAACAACCACTTCAGAGCTTTCTTCGGGTACCACTGAAGCCACAGACGTTTCTGATGAGAAAACTCTTGTGAGATTGGTTACACAATTGAACCTCGAAAGTGCTCCTGTTGCCAATGATGGATCTGCAGCTCCACCTACTTCAGAATCAATCAAAACTCTTGAAACTGGATACCCATACTCTAATGTCAAGTTGGGTCATCATTCCAGCTCAATCAATCACAGTTATGATAATTTGAATGATACTGTCAGGTTCAAACAACCAAAATCCCGTAACTCCATGGGTGATCACAACATCAAATATCACAGCAGAAAGAACAGAAATTCCTTCTCTCATAATTCAAATGGATTTCATCAGCCATCGATGGCAACTCCTTATCAAGTCTTGAGCCCTCCGCCCTATTACGTTCCATACTTTGTTCCACAAGGTCCTTTGCCTGCTTTCAATGTTTCATCTCCGTCCTCAAGAAGAAATAGTCAAAGAAACTCGCCTGGATCTAATGGGAGTTCACCTTTGAACGATGACGGTGTGACTGTATCTGCAGGTTCTCACTCTAACTACTTCAAAACACAACAACAACAACAATCGTTTTCGCCGCCTTCGCAAATTGCATCGCCTCCTCCTGTATACATGGATCCAAACATGTACTACGGGGTATTTTCACTTCCTACGGGTATTGCGCAGCCGTCGTCTACAGATGTTAACGGTTCTCCACAACCAATTTATCAGCCATACTATGGTCCACCACCACCGCCTGGTATTGGACTTGCCTCGATAATACCGCAACAGCCGCAGTATGCTCCTCCGCATTATCTTCAAGATCAGATAGCACAACAACAGCAAGACAGTGTTATGAGACTAGTTAGACAGATTGAGTATTATTTCTCGGTGGAGAATCTTTTGAAGGACTTGTATTTAAGAAAGCATATGGATTCTGAAGGATATGTCAGTGTGCCGTTCATTGCTAATTTCTCAAGGGTTAAAGCTCTTTCCAAAGGAGACTACAGTTTGATTTCACAGGCTTTACGAAGACTTGATTTTTTGGAAGTTTCTGGATCTGGCAGGAACAAAAAAGTCAAGTTGAACCAAGGCTGGGAATCTTGGGTTTTGCCTCCTGATCAGAGAGATGAGAGTATACAATAATCCTATGTCATTTATAGGTGATGAAAAATGTCTGTGTTTTTTTTTTTTTTTTCACAACTACATGCATTTTGCTACCATGTTATATACAACATCAAATAAACAAGATTCAAAATACCATCAAACAGCCTAGAAGATTAATTTTTGATTAAAACATAAGTCATGAAATCGTTGTTGATAGAACATTTTGAACTGACTTGATTTCACAATGCTCAAATCATTTTTTTCAAAAGAATGTTGGGTTTTGCTACTTCTTTGTAGGCTTTTTTTGAAATCATTTAGACTTTCTTGAAGAATTAATTCCTTGTTGTACTTCCCATTCATCTTTTTGAATAATTGAAAGCTTTTTGAGTAAAGCATTATTTCGAAGTTCAGATTGAAAAACTCCTCCTGTTGATCAATTTCGAAGCAGAAAGCCAATTTTTCATACAGATATTTGTAACCTTCTATACCGAGGAAATGACTCCACTTGAAGAGCTCTTGGTAACACTGTTCAGCGGCAAAACAGATTTTTTTGTAGGTTTTGTTGTACCCTGTTATGAGACATCTTTGGAAACAGTTTGCTGAGAGACTTGCAGAGTGAGACTTTAGTAAAAAACGAATATTTTCGAGCTCTTTCAACGCTGAGAGTACTTGATCCTGGAGACTTAGGAGGTTGAGGAGATAGCTTGAGTGCATTAGACAATCTGAAAGTTGTAAGCTGAGATTTCTGAGAGTTTTCAGTTTGATTTCGTACTGAGAGAGCTCGTCGTTGAGGCTTTTCTGGTTTTGGTAGCTGGAATATTGATTCTGAAGAACATTCTCGAGAAGCGAAACAGTGTGAAGAGTTGGAGGCACAGATTCGACTAAAGACATTATGAGGCAGCTCAAGTGATTAGATGGCTGAAAATGAGTAAACCAATTGAACCTTTGGGTTCAATTGGTTCGAACTGTATGACTCTTTTTAAACCTGAGGGGATAGCAAGGTGCGTCGCGGCGATAGCAAAAATGCTCTGCGGCTTAAAATTAAAATTAAAAAGAGCGTCGATCGACCGAGATTCGTCTCGAGGAGCTTCGAGGTAAAAAAAAACGGTCCCACGTTGCCTTCTCGCTAATTTCAGATCTGTGTTGCACCAAGCCACATTGAGTGACGCTTGCTGTGAATGATATGAGGTTTGAGTCATCCTCGATCCCTGATCAATGAACGGGGTTTGTGGGTCGTGGTCGTCGTGGTCGTCGTGACGGATCTCAAGTAGAAACCGTATTCTGCTATCAAACGATGCCTTAAAATTCTTGTAACCTCGCTTATCAAATCAACGGCTGAAACGACTCGCCAAATTCTTTGTTGGAATACCGATATCACGAAGGTTTTAATGTAAGTACACGCAATACTTTGAAGCCAAGCCGTTTCAGTGTGGCGAGTAAATGCACCGCCTCTGTAGATCCATGACGTGCCGGCCAGTCCGCACGAGGACTGTTAAAAGGAGCACACGTGCACGTGCGCGGGAAGATGATATATTTCCTGATTTGGACCCAACCCCCCGGTGAGTTCCCCCGACTGCAGGTGAATAGCAGGGACTGAAATAAGGAACCGTGCGGTACCCTGGCAATATGTTTGGCATGACGTTCGGGACTGCGGCGGAGCGTCACAAGGCGCACACGTGGGGCTGCTGTCACAAGACCTTCTTGAGACTTTCAACGATTATTAGTGCGGCGATGCCGATAACGTGGTACTGTCATAAACGCTTCTCCAATTTTACTCAGTCTGCACATATTCGGCACCACCTTGTACCCGTGCCCCTGGATTGTTGATATAAAGATATATGAACTTCTTGAGTGATAGCTCAGCTCGTCGTAAATAGGGAAAACTAAGGGCGTAGGTAGGTTTGAGATAATATTCTGTGTTATCGAGAATTTGGAGAATGAATCAACAAGAATCCTTGGGATCCAGCACACGGCCAGCTTCTGGTATTTTGGGTGCTGTGTTGCCCCCGCCACCAATTTTCAAACCAACGTTCATACAGATGCAAAAGTCGGTTGTTACACAGGCAGAGTTTCCCTTGGCGGGACCAGGGAGCTTTTCGATTCAAGTTAGCCCATCTACAACAGCTCATCCTGACCCAGCAAATTCAAACTACCTCACTTCATCTTTTGTTTCCACTGAAGATTATAGGCAAAACAGGTTGATTCACCATTCGCCATCTATTTCGCCGATGACATATGTTACAGATCCCCCGTTGCCCCCATCGAGCCAGTCCTCTTTGGCCGGTCGCAGTCCTGTTTTAGCCGGTCCAAGTCCAGGATTCCTGCCTCAGACGCCGCGGTGTCAAACCTCTCGTAAACGGCGAAAGTCGTCTTTTAATCAGGAAGAGCTTGAAAAAAAAAAGAAGGAGCTAAAAAATCAACATTCTATAATCGAAAAAAAAAGGAGGATCAAAATGAACAGAGAGTTCGAAGCACTCAAGTTCTTAGTTCCTGCTTGCAGACTCAATATTCTCAGCGGGCTGAGTGAAAACAACTTTGATAACTCCAACATGATGCACAAACTGACAATATTGCAATCGACAGTGGAATACATCAAATATCTGCATCTGGTGATCAAATTACTCAAGCTTCAAATGCTTACACCAACTGAAACAAGAAGTTATTTCAAATCATGGTTCGAGCAAAACGATAACCTCAAATTTGTTGATTTCGATCTCGATCTACAAAGTTATAGAGATATCGAGAAGGAGTTTGATTTTGAAAATATCTTCATGAAAATATGGCGAAGTAACGGTGATGTTCCAAATGAGGATCTCGACCTTATTTCCAAGGAAATCGAGCAATTGGCCGGCGTAGTTACCAGTGGCTCGGAGAATGAAGAAGATAATGATAATAGTTATGATAGAAAGCACGATAGACTCAATGATCCAGCATTTCCTCCTTCAATCGATGAGAAGAGTTGTCATCAGATCAGGCTACCAAAATTGAAAGATCAGCTACCAAGTCCGCTTATCACTCCTGAAATGCATTTTGGTTTTTCTTCGCACAATCATACAGGAAGTGACATCAGAAATCATTCTCTTTCATCTATGGGTTCGACAAGAAATCCAGACAGAGATTCGGTAATTGGATCCAATTCTACTTCGTTTGTTCTTTCATCAGTTACGAAAGAGCCTTCTTTTGAGTTGCTTAGATCAAAGTCCACTTCTGAAACCGCGAAATTTAAACTCCCTTTACCTGCGATTGTTGATGAAAAACTGAATGAGTTTTCAGCTAACAAAGATGTATTCTCGAATCTCAAGCTCAAGAATGAAGATCTCACTGGGAACCTCAAATCGACTGATCATACAACTAGAGATTCACCACCTCTGAGCTTGGAAAACTCCGCAGAGCCGCAAAAGGTGTCTGAAACAACAGGATCTGATAGTTTGGGAGTTGAAACTACAGCAGTATCGAAATTGCTACTTTTGCTCAGAGGTAATGAGAAGAGAACCAGTATAGGGAGCTTGTTGAATTAAATAATTTTATTTACTTGGGTTTTTCAAAAATATCTCATATTTTTAGTTTAAATACTGGAGTAATTTGAAAAAAATTCAAATGTTATAGAGTTACAATTGGCCGGTGATTTCTAGTGACTAAATGACAGAACTTCATAAAAGGCAATCCAATCCCAAGTACTAGTTCAAGTCAATCCTTATGACCATGCGTTTAGCAAAACATCCGTAGCATTGTTTCGTTACAGATTCATCAGAATACGTATAAGTTGCAACACAAGAATTGTAGTGAAACTGAGATATCAAAGAAAACGCTGCTAAATTCCTCAACAATTGGTTGCATGGTCTAGTTGGTTATGGCATCACCTTAACACGGTGAGGGTCCCCAGTTCGATCCTGGGTGCGATCAATTATTTTTTTAATAATTTTTTCATTGTATGGCGAAGAGAATAACCTTCCGTGAGTTTATGTTCGAGTTGCCTAAAACCGTTGCATCCCCACCCGAGCACAATTACCATCAACCTTGCTCACTGTTCAGTTGAAAGTTGAAGGCTGCTTGATAATCATGACTTGATTTACTAATGACTAAGCTTTCATCGCCCATAATCTGATCACTCACTAACGACTCGTGTTACAAGTCGTTCAGTATATTGTACAGGGTATATAAAGTACATGATCCAACTAATCCTTTTTTAATGGAGTAATCGATCCAAACGGTTTCTTCCCTTGCTCGCCGGGAACTGCAGTAATGCCAAATCCTGGCGGTTTTCTGAACGCACCTGGTTTTCTCAGACCAACAATCCCGTGACTAGGCTGAGACTGAGTTCTTGAATTCGATCCAATACCTTTTGCTGATGGTCTTGTCAAACCTAAATGACCAGTAGGTGGCACAGGAGAGTTCGATCTCGAAGGCTGCGGAGACACAATAGAACGAACCACAGGACTCGAATTCGACGGTTTGATTCCTGTTGTTTCTGGCTTGAGATATTGAGGAAGCTTAACTTGGGGTATTGATGGAGGAGGCGAGGAAGAAGTAGGTGGTCTCGCGGAGGGTTTGCCAATAGGACGAGGTTTCGTAGTGACTTCGACTTTGGCAGTTTGTGTGCTTTGCTCTGAGGTTGGTTGTGAAAATTTGTTGATTTGATCATCCATCTCGAGGTCAATCGTCTCGATAGGTGTAGTGCGAGGTTTCTTAGTGTCTAGTTGTGGTGACGTAATGCTTGCCGTTCTCTTTTCAGGAATAACTTTTTCCACTGTTGGACTGTTATTGACCTGCAACGTAAGCGTTTTGAAGGCAGCCAAAGAGGAATTGTACTGTTCG
The DNA here is from genome assembly GCA_003707665.2 of Ogataea pini. Lineage (NCBI taxonomy): Eukaryota > Fungi > Ascomycota > Pichiomycetes > Pichiales > Pichiaceae > Ogataea > Ogataea pini. Next base: position 189,784 of record PPKL02000017.1, on the reverse strand, counting down.
CTTGCAGCCTTTTTCGTGCTCTTAACAAAAGAGGTTAAAAGCATATCGGGATTGCAAGTGGGAGGCTTCAAAGTTGTCGTCAAGGTGGCCGATGATGAAGTTCCGGGTGTAGTATTGACCCTAAAAGAGGTAACCCTTCCTGTCGGCAAACGTGAGCGAGACGAAATGATACTTCTTTCCGGCGCTGCAATCGAAGAAGAAACTTTGTCACTCGAATTGACACCAGATCCAATCAGCAAACTGTTCAATGACGTCACAAGTGAACTGACTATGGTAGGAATGCTGTTCTCATTGATGGACCTGTTGGTAGCCACATACGCAGCAGTCAAGGCGGTTGCAGTACTAGTGATGTTGGAAATCTTATTTGATTTCTCTGACGGAGGTTGCTCATTCCCACCACCAGAAACAGCCCTGTAAAGCTGTTTAATGGTTTCTGACACTTGTGGATCACTCAAAATCTCAGAAACCGGAGAAGAGACATCATGAAACTTGCCCTTGACGTCCTCACTGTTGAAATCATCAGAACCTGTTGGTGACGCTGATCCCAGCTCTTCAACCAAACTTTTCCCGCATTTTTCTGAAGAATTCTTCACCATTCTCTTTCTCTTTCTTTTCTCAAACTCTTCTGCAATCCACTTTTTTCTCAACTCTTCATTATTTGGGTTTGGATAGATCTGATTCGCTCTTTTGATCACTCTTGCACGCAAATCATTATCTCTGTTCCTTTCAATATTGATCACTCTCCACCTCTTTTTACGCTCTCTGTTTTCTTGTCTGATTCTTTCTTTCTCATCCAAAATCGTGCCGGAATCTGATTTATCTGCATCAGTCTTGAAATTCTGAGAGAGTAAAGGACTATTTTCTCCTGATACAGGAGCACGACCAGAAATGCCTGCCACAGTTTTAACAACCGTATCTCTGATCGAATTCATGGTTTGTGGTGGAATACTGTTCAAAATCAACGTGCTATTCAAATTTGCAAAATTCAAGTTACCCAAAATAGTCTTCAAAAACGATCCTTCAGATTTTCTTGTAGTTCCGAAACCAACGGTAGATCTGATGGTTTCTGGCTCTAAGCCAGATTTCACCATTTTTTCTCTTTGCAATGCTAAAGATTCGGCAATTGACAGCCCCTTATTGGTAGAATCAACAGGCTTCGTTCCCGAATATTCAGACATCGGCGTTGGTTTCTGAAATTTCTGAAATTGGTCAAGAATAGGGGGCGTAGGCTTGAACTCCCCTGTATCTTTGTTGGAAATACTCGGTTGAGCTTTTGCAGTTTTAGGAGCAGGAATTGACGTTGGTGGGGTTGGAACAGTAAATTGCAACATATTTGCAGGTAGAGGAGCAACTTTTGCACTGGCTTGTTGTTTCGCCTTTTCTGCCTGTTCTTTTTCTCTTTCTGCCTTCTGCCTCAACTCTCTATCTCTTTGTTGCTGTGCTAATAAAGCCTTGGCTTGTTGCTGAGCAGTGACTTGAGCGAGACGCTGCTGAGCTGCTGCTTTCACTGCAGCAGTGGTCATTGCAGCATTTGCCATTGTACTGGCTAGATTTTTAGCGGAACTTCTTGACGCTGCTGTTTTTCTAGCTCTGGCGGTGGTTTCTTTAGCTTTTGGAAGTGCACGTGAACCTGGAGCACTACCTGCCAAATTCATCGTAGAAATCAGATGTTCAGGATTCTCCATTGCCATTTCCATTGCTTTCTCCATCATCTCGTTCCAATGGAACTGTTCAAGATCACTCTCACTTTTCTTTGACTTTTTAGTGGTCTTTCTAGGTTTGGGTTTAGCAGGTGCTTTCTTAGGTTTTGAAGGTGCTTTTTTGCCCTTTGGTTGTTCAATCGGGAACAGTTTTGTATCAACCACTGTTTGAACCATCTGTGCTAATGCTGCTTGGAGTTCATCTTCAACCGGACCTGAAATAGAGGTTGCAGATGATGGAACGAGCGGAGCTGCTGGCGGGATGGCAGTAACAGACGTCGAAGCAGACGAGAATGATGGGAATTCCGCGGGTTTTTCAGGGGCATTCTGGGTGTCTTTCAAAGCATTTGCGATTGCCATACTCAAATCTAAATCAGCAGCATCTGTGACCAAATCGTTTGAGCCGGGATGTGCTGCTTGAGCTGGTTCCGCTGGTTTTGTCTCAATCCGAACCTCTTCGGGCTGTTGTTTGTTTTCCATTTGGATTCCTATTGCTGCTGCAATAGCCTTGGAAAGCTCTAAATCAGACTCATCGACATGCTGATCCTGTGGTGTTGGATCAGTTGGTGGATTTTCATGACTTTCTTTCAAAGCTTCCACGATGGCATTATTGAGTTCAATCTGAGCGAGGATGTCTTCACCCGTACCAGAGACTTGTCCGGAGCCAGCGCCTTGGCCAGAAGTAGAAGTAGGCGTAGAAGCAGAAGCTTCACCTTGAACATAGTTTGTCTCATGTGAAGGCTCAACTTCAGTTGAAGCTGACTGTGTTTCTGTACTTTCTAAGTTTTTTTCAGTCTCCCTCAAGGCATTCGAGATGGCTTCTTGAAGCTCTGAATGACCATCGTCATGTGTTTGTTCAGACACGATGGGATCATTTTGTGATTCGGAAAGATCAGTTTGTTCAGTATCGAAATGCGCTTGTAAAGCATCCGAAATGGCTTGTTCTAATGAAGGTTCTATGTCAGATTTGTAATCATGTTGTTCTTTGGTTTGATGATCTTGGGTTTGCCCTTCAGGTTGATGATCAGGTTGATGCTCTTCAGTTGTTTGAGAACCTGTGGATTGATCATTCAATGCCTCTTCAATTGCCCTTTGTAAATCATTATGTTCTGGATTCTCTGTATTTGATTGTTCCTGGAGTAACTTGACTGAAGAACCCACTAATTGTGTAAATAGAGTATTTTCATCAAACTCATAATTGTCCGCATCCGCCCCCACGCTGTTAGCAGTGGGTGCGTCGTGCTTGTCAGCCATGACAATCTCTTATCTTATCAAGAAATCCGGGGTAGTCGCCCCCTGCGTTTATAGTTTTTCTAAAAAGACAGTCACAAACAGCTTCAAATAGGAAATGCCCTTGTTTTCATAAAAAAAGTGACTGCTTTTTGGATGGTGAGGTTAGATAAAATTTTCTTTTTCGAGGTCGATGAGCAAAGAAAGTCAAAAAACACAGACGCGTCGGTCGACGCGTCGAAACAAAATCCTTTTTTTGACCTGCTGCTCGTTGGCATAACTCAACTACTTCATTTAACCCGCTTTCACCCGTCACATCTACAATTCTTTGATTTGGATTTCACTTACGACTAGCATTGCCCGTCGTTATAACTGAATCAACTAAATACTAAAATCAGTCGTCTCCCATAGACGCTTAAGCATCGTAGGTAGAAGCAGAGACGTTACCACCCTTACCGGTCCAGTTAATGTGGATGTAGTCACCAACCTTTCTCTCCTCAGTAGCGTGCTCTGGGAGAATTTGGAAAGTGTGGGCACCGAAGTAATCTCTTTGAGCTTGCAAGAGGTTAGCTGGCAATTGCTTGGATCTGTAACCATCGTAGAATGCTAAAGCAGTAGAGAAAGCTGGGGTTGGGATACCAGACTCAACAGCCTTACCGAGGGTCTTTCTCCATCCGGATTGAGCCTTAGCAATGGCAGAGTTGAAGAATGGGTGGAAAAGCAAGTTCTCCAAATCTGGGTTCTCTCTGTAAGCAGCAGTGATCTCACCCAAGAAGACGGATCTAATGATACATCCACCTCTCCACATAAGAGCAATGGATGGGAAGTTCAAGTCCCACTTGTAGTCTCTAGCAGCTTCTCTGATGAGCATGAAACCTTGAGCGTAGGAGATGATCTTAGAAGCGTACAAAGCTTGCTCCAAGTCGTCAATGAACTCTTGCTTGTTGGTGATGGTAGAAGTAGCGGTAGGACCAGCCAACAATTGGGAGGCTCTACCTCTCTCCTCCTTCAAAGCAGACAAACATCTGGCAAAGACAGCCTCACCAATCAAAGTAACTGGCATACCCAAGTCAAGGGCGTTGATGGCAGTCCACTTACCAGTACCCTTTTGACCGGCAGAGTCAAGAATCTTCTCAACCAATGGGGTACCGTCGTTGTCGTTGAAAGCCAAGATGTCTCTAGTGATCTCAACCAAGAAAGAGTCGAGAACACCCTTGTTCCACTTGGTAAACACTTCGGAGATTTCCTTGTCGGTGAAACCACCAACTCTCTTCATGAGGTCGTAAGCTTCACAGATCAATTGCATGTCACCGTACTCGATACCGTTGTGCACCATCTTGACGTAGTGTCCAGCACCGGCATCTCCGACCCAGTCACAGCATGGCTCACCGTCAGACTTGGCAGCGATGGATTGGAAGATATCCTTAATGTGTGGCCAAGCTTCCTTGGCTCCACCTGGCATCAAAGAAGGTCCGTATCTGGCACCTTCCTCACCACCAGAGACACCGGAACCAACAAAGTGGATTCCCTTCTCCTTGAGATCAGCGTATCTTCTGTTGGAATCTGGGAAGTGGGAGTTACCACCATCAATGATGATGTCACCCTTCTCCAAGTATGGAAGCAATTGGTTGATGAAATTGTCAACAGCATCACCAGCCTTCACCAACAAGATGATTCTTCTTGGTCTCTTAAGTTGGGCACACAACTCTTCAACAGAGTGGGCACCAAGAATAGACTTACCCTTGGCTTCGTTCTCCAAGAAGTGGTCAACCTTAGAAACAGTTCTGTTGTAAGCCACGACAGTGAAGCCGTGGTCAGCTGCGTTAAGGATCAAGTTTTGACCCATGACGGCCAAACCGATCAAACCGATATCACCACTGATGAATGTGTTAGTTTAGGTTGATGAATTTTCACTTGATGAAAAAAAGGCCAACAAAAGGTTGAAGGAGATATCGACACAGCTTCAGCTGTGTCGATTAATAAAAACTCCTAGTATGTCCCCCCATCGAAGTGTCAACAACGTCTACTTACGTAGCTTCAACCATTTTTATAATTTGTTAGTAGCAATTGCTTATATTTAATCAACTGCCAGTTATCAATCCCCATAAATATTACCAATTGCGAATAATTTACACTCCGCGATATATAAACCTATATATACACTTCAAGAAGCCATTCTGGACTTCGCAAACTTAAGGCCGTCTCCCCCGGCAGACCGCGGTGTCCGGTAAAAAATCAAAACAACCACGGGTAGATCGGACATTCGCGGGCGAAAACAGCACGTCAGAGCTCGTAAGGCCCGCAAGACCCGAGAGGTCAGCAAGAGGCCAGCGAAAGGCCCCCTGGGATCACCAGGAGGGATCCCCCCATGGAAGGCGTGGGGACCACACGGTTGGTTGGTGTCGAATTCCAAACCCCATCACGCAGGTTCAACGCGTTCCGGGAAACATTGTTCCACTCATGTGGCTGAAGTTATTTGCGGGCAGGCGTCGACCGTCGATCGCGAATCATCATCACCGCACGCCCGGAGCACAATTGCGGAAACTCCGGCGGCATACCTCGCTGGCAGTTTCTGAATCCGGAATCTGGGGGGATTAGATAGGTTCGGTTGAGATGATTGGGGAGAATTTCTGGATGGGTGTTGGCCAGCAGTTGCTTGTTGGAGGTGTTTTTGAATAAGATGCGACGCGAAACGTCGTGTGACGGGTGAGACGTTATGCGTCTACACCACCCTCGAGTGGCTGTTAGTGTGGACGGTCCCAGTAATGAGAGTGGTACGGCTATTTTCATCTACAATGATAGACTTTAAATTTGTCCCTGATGAGTAATACTTTTGACAGGCCCACCAGCGCACACGTCTCGCACAACTTGCTCAGCTCACTTGATTACATAATAACTGTCACCTGACTCTCCCATTTTTCCGAATCAAAGCAACCTAAAAAGCAAATTGTGGGGCATTTGAAGACATTATCTGAATTTTGTATACATTAATAACGCTCAAGTGTATTAGATTAAAATTATTTATTATTTGCACAGCACACAGCAATTAATAAAATATCAACCGACAAACCCCCCAATAATGTCAACATCCACAAAACCGCCATTTGAGCTTAGCGTGGGATCAGACATCAGACGCACCATCGAGCACGATGGGTCGGTTTTCGAAACATACACTCTTTTGAGTGTTGAATCAGATTGCAAAGGTCGAGTTTTGATTGTACACGGTTACAGAGACCATTTTTCGTTATACATTCCTGTTTGTGAAGCGTTGATTACAAATGGGTATGACGTTTTTTTTTACTACCAACGTGGTGAAGGGAATACCGTCAATAAAGATGGAAAAAGAGGAGAAAATTCGGACAAGACAACTTACAAAGATCTTGATTATTTCATCAAATTCAATCTCGAGGAAATGGATACACAAATGAAACCACCAAAATTGTTTTTGTTAGGTCATTCTATGGGTGGTGGAATTATTCTCAATTATTCGGTTATTGGAACACACCGGGATAAGGTGAAGGCTATTGCAGTTTCTGCTCCTCTCATTACTTTGCATCCTGACACTGGCGTTAGCACTCCTACAGAATATCTACTGAGATTCTTATGCTCTTTTATTCCTTATGCAAGAAGCCTTCGGATCAGTACTCCTTTGAGTGTTGATAATTTGACATCCGATCAACGGATCAAAGATTTTTTTGAGAACAGCGGTAGTCCAGAAGCACTGACAGGGACGTTGCTTGAGGTAAGAGATTTTGTTACTCGTGGTAAAAACTTATTGAAACCTGAGTACACAGCTTCCATTGACAAAAATCTCCCAATTCTCGTGTGTCATGGCGACAACGACCATGTGAACAATTACAAAAGTAGTGAGACTTTGATTAACAATCTGAATCTCGTCAAGGGAATGCAAAATAAATTGTTTTCTAAAGTTCCTGGAGAGAAACACACTTTGTTGGCAGATAAGTCTAAGGATATTGTGATTGAGAAGATTGTAAGATTTTTCGATGAATTTGCTTAATAATGAAATAAATGAATGAGCTGTGATTGATGAAGAAGAAGAGTTTTGAATATCATTAAAAGTATAGCCGTGGCAGCTAGTCTAGTCAAATGAGATGTTCAATTTGAACAATCTCTCATATTTAATCACGTGACCAAAAAGATTTTTCTAGAGTCTGATTTTCGGCTGTAGTTTTTCATGTATTTAACTTTCCGGCTTGAGAACAGACCTTTACACCAGATTATACTTTGCTAATCAGCGAAAAAGCATCGATAGAATCAGCCGAAATGTCCACCGTTCACAACCCTAACAACTGGTGAGTGTACCCATATTAACAACCATACTACTGGCGAATACTAACATCATCAGGCACTGGATCGATAAGAACTGTATAAACTGGGCCGACAGCTACTTCCAAGAGAAGCTGCCAACAGTCGTTGTGGCTAAGGAAGAATACGATTTGGCTATCACGGGCGTGAAACCAGTTACTGGCGATTGCGATGTCACACAAAGAAAGGGAAAAGTTAGATGCATTTTTGATATGAACATCGAATTTAATGTCAAGCTCACTAAGCGCAAAGACGCCGACTCAGACCCAGAAGAAGTGATCTACGATATCAAATTGTTGGAATTTGAACATGATCAGGACAATGATGACTACCAGTTTGAGATCCGTAACGGCAAGGCAGAATACAAGAGCTTGGTTAAAACTGATTTGATACCTGAAGCTTTGAAAGTTTTCACTCAATTCCAGCCAGATCTCCTTAATACTTTCCAACCTCAGTTGCAACACAATACCAATTGATGAGCGAAGCCAGTCATCAGAAAATGACGAACCAAGGGAGTTATTGTTTTTGTGAGACGCGAGGGTTTTACGAGTCAAGAGAGTTGTTTGACAAGTGGAAGATTTGAAAGCTTCGTTGTACCATCAGGACGCTTCTCTCATTTCACTTCACTTGTCACTTCACTTGACCCGCTTCGCTCGTCATCCATAGAAAGACCAGCATCACCTAATTAATATAATGTACAAAAAACATATAAAACCTGTAAATTTCGTTCATTCGAACCCTTCAGGAACACCCTTAGCATGTCTCCCGTTTACTGCTCCAAAATAACAACCAACACCACCTTTGAAAACAGAATTGACTCCACCGTTATTGATTTGAGCCCAATAATAACCTCCTGAAGCCAAATTCTTCAACACCTTATAACCCTCCACAGAGTTATAAGGAACACCATTCGAAGGATCGTAATACATCGCATAATCACCGTTGATCGAACAGCGTTTTTTGCTTCCATTGGGTAAGTGAATTCCCATTGGTGCAGGTGTGGTAATGGTAATTTTTTGTTCTTTTTGAGGTTTCTCCTCTTGAAGTCCTTCGATTTGTTTGTATTTTTCACCAAATTTGGGTAGTTTCAGAATGTTTTGAAAGGTTGACTCTCTTTCTTTAAGGAATTTTTGCAAATCAATGTCCTTTTGAGCATCACTTTTGATAGTGTAAATTGGTCGAGCGTGTGGATCACGACGACTGCCAGGGAGTACTGATTGAGGTCCCAAGAGGATTTTCTTGATTTCGGTGATTCCCAACTCTTCGGGGAAGTGTTCTAAAGAAACATAATTCACTGCGATACATTGGGGAGGACCTTCATATATTGGTTTTTCCACTTGTTTTTCGACGTCTTGTCCATCCACGTCCATTTGATCCGATTCGAATTCCTTTGTTTCTTCATCTGCAAATTTGACCTTTTTTTCTTCCTTTTTGATTGGAAATTCCGAACCTTCCTCACCCTTTGGTTCGACTTGATCCATTGGTTCAGACTGTGGATTCTCCTGCAATTCAAAATCCTCCGTTCTCTCACCACCATCAATCTCGCTTTTCTCGACCTCCCTTTCTTTCTCCTCCCTATCGTCTCCAATTTCTTCCCTCAACTCTTCCCTCACATCTTCCCTCACCTCCTCCTTCACTTCATCTTGCTCTTTTTCAACCTCATCCACCTGTTCAGTGACCAAGGGTTTCACCAAAGGTTCTCCATCACCCGGAACCAAAGAGTCATTTGCACCCTCCTCTTTCAACACACTGCTTGACTGCTGCGAATCAACTGGTGTTCCCGCTTTAACAGGCGTCCCACTGTCCACAGGCGTCCCAGCGTCCACAGACATCTCAGAATCGGCAGCAGCTTCTCCTTCCTGAACCTTCTCACCTTCTCCCCCCTTAAAAACGCCGTCGCCATCCTGGGCTTTCTTCCTCCTTCCATACCTTCTCTTTCGAGCATTTCTCAACCGTTCCTCCTCCTCAGCCTTCTTCCGCTGCATCTCAATCTCCTCGATTTCATCCAACGGAGTCACAAGCTCACACGTGCTTTTGAAACTCACAAACTCTATCAACCGGAACCGTTTACTGTTCAGCATATCTCTTTGTTTCTTCTTCTTCTCCACCTCTTGTTGAAAAAACAGATTCAGAGAAAGAGTGTTTTCTTCTTCGGTTTTCTTGGCTTCTTCCAAATTCTCTTCAAGGGTCTTGGGAATGTACTCTTCTCTTGGTTTTGGTTTCACCTTCGATTGTTTCTCTTTCATTTCAGTCACTTTTTTCTGTGTTTCAATTGTATTCTTGACAGTCGCTCTTCGAGAAGAGGAACGTCTTTCTGTGCTCAACAAGTCGGACTCCACCTTTCTTTTCTTCTTTGGTTTCGTTTCTTGTGTAGAAGCTGGTCTTTTTGGCTTTACTATCGGAGGCACCTCTGTCTTACTGGTGCGTTTCTTCTTCTTCCGTTCTTCCCTTTGCAAAGCGCGTTCCCCTTCACTCTCATCGGAATCCGACTGACTGATATCCGAATCAGATAACATTTCATCAGAATTGTATTCTCGAACGCTTTCACTGTCTCTCTCTTCGTTCTCATCCTCATCTCCATCCACCTCCTCCTTCTGGTCTTCTCCATCCTTTTCGTTGCCAACCTCTTCATCACTTCCAGACTCTGATTCTTCGATCTCAACAAACTCCTGATCTTCCTCGTCCTCTTGAAACAACAGCTTCACATTCTCGTCATCTTCGGTCTGGAAACTCCCTGCTTCTTCAAGCTCATCTTCCTCTAACTGTAATAGTTGTTTTAATCGCGATCCGGCATTCGATCTCCGTTGTCTCGTTGCAATCAAACTTTCAAATTTCTCCTCTTCCGATTCTGACTCTGAACCAGAAGACATGTTTGATTGAAGGGTTCTCTCGCAATGGATTACGGAACGATGAACCACGTATAAACGAATAATGAAAACTTCAAATGCCAAAAAAACATATAGTTTTTTTGTAGCTGATTTTTTGGACCATTCTGGTGAGAAGGGAAAAAAAAAAAAAGGTTCCCAAATAATCTTCTTTCTTCAAGCTCCTTCTGGTTTGAAAGACCAGCCAATGAAACTCCCCACACCTCTTGTTATAAAGAGAAGCTTTGGCTTTCTCGGTCCAAGACTCACCCAATCAAAGACCAACCTCACTAGTATCTCTCCCTCTGAAAGAGAACATTTCAACCATCTCGCTACAACATGGTGGGACACTAACGGATCACAGCGTATTCTCCACAAGATGAACCTCATAAGAATGGACTTTATCAACGAAACCATCAAAAGTAATATCAAAATCAATGAAAATATTGAACTAGAGAACGAAAAAACGTTCATTCCTGGTTGGAACTACGAAAACTTGCTACCAAAAGAAATCGCATCCAGAATCAAGTCAGAACAAGATGTGAAAATCGCTGAAAATATAGCTGGAATGCAACTTGATTGTTTGGATGTTGGCTGTGGAGGTGGAATCTTGAGTGAATCACTCGCTCGTTTGCCAATTGTGCGAAGTGTCAAAGGAATTGATCTCTCACCTGAAGTGATTAAAGTCGCTAATCAACACAAGCACTTGGATCCAATGATTCAGGATAAAATCAATTATGAGCTTACCTCCGTCGAGGAGATTCCAGAAACAGACTTGTATGATGTCGTCACCCTCATGGAAATACTCGAACATGTCGACCATCCCTCCTCAGTCCTCCAAACAGCCCTCAAGCATGTCAAACCAGGTGGATACCTATTTCTGTCTACAATCAACAGAGACTTCATTTCATGGCTCACAACGATTTTTTTCGGCGAACACGTGCTGAAAATCGTTCCATTGGGAACTCACACCTACTCCAAGTATATCAACAACTCCGAAATCAGCGAGTTTGTGGAAGAGCTGGGAACTCAATTTGATGTTGTTGACTCTAAAGGTTGTATCTATCTTCCTCTCTACGGCTGGAAGTTTACCTCTAATCCAGACTTGGGTAACTATTTCATGGCACTCAAACGGAGAGACAATTAATTCTACTTGTATAAGCATTATATTAAACTGGCTACTGTGCCACCATTTCCTTCTGCTCACCTTCTTGTTCCTCCTCAATGAAGTTCGGTAGTTTGTCAGCGTCGTTACCGATGTTTCCGTCTGTGAGATATGACGGCAGTGATTCTCCTGCTAATTCATCGTTAAACTCCATTTCGTCTCCTAAAGCCTCAAGTTCAGCATCAAGCTCGCTTTCTGATATATCATCTGGAACATCGTATGATCTGCTCAATGAGTCCTGTAATTCGTTTGACTGTTCAATCATATCGAGCATTTCATCCTGTAATGCCTCAAGCTTGTCGATATCAATCTTCCCGTACGTTTTCTTGAGCTCCTTATTACTGGTTTTAAGTGCATCGACTGTGATCATAGTATTCTTTAAATTCTCTGTGGTCATCTGTGCCTGAGAAATATTCCAAGATTGGGCCATGAGTTGATCTTTCTGCAATTCAAGCTGCTTACGTTGTTTCAGTAACTTCAAAGCTCTTTGTTTCAAAGCATTTTTGCCTGGCCCGTCTCTGAGACGAGCCATTTTCTGTTGATATGTTGCCAACTCTGAGTTCAGCTTAGAGATCTTGACATCGAGGGAAGACGCCCTCTCGTCAATACTGTTCATTGCGTCATTCAATGACGCCTTTGGCTGTGCACTTTTCGTTCCGAAAAGCCTGTTCATGTTGGGTAAAACGGGTGGGTTTTCAAAAAGAGAGGGGCCCGTCGTTATCGAATGGGTCTACAAATATGGCTTTAGTAACGGGGAAAAAAACAAGCAGACACAAATTGCTATCAGTGTGGCTGATTTGTGGCTGCTGGTGTATAATTTGTGGCGCTGCTTTTATTTTCTTGCTTGATTTAAGGTGGTTCAAACATGGTCAACACGAGGCTAAGCAATGATGAACAAACTAAAGAACTAGTAAAACCTAGTAAAACACACAGGAGAGTGCTAACACACACCGTATTCTCTTACAGTCCCTGGGCATCCATGTACTCAATCAAATGTTTGATGGCAATCATCTTCAAACCAAATTTCTCGGCGAACTGCGAGCACTCTGGAAGACGCATCATAAGTCCGTCATCATCGTTTACCAGCTCGCAAATGGCAGCTGCAGGCTGAAGACCAGTGAGACGACACAATTCAACACCAGCCTCAGTGTGGCCCACACGAGTGCGCAACAATCCTTCCTTGGCTCTCAAAGGACAGATATGGCCTGGCCTAAGAAAATCTGAGGGAACGCTATCTGGATTCGCCAACTGTCTGGTTGTAAGAGCTCTGTCATGAGCAGAGATACCCGTCGTAGTACCCTCTTCGTAATCGACGGTGATAGTGTAGGCTGTCCCATGTCTGTCAGTTTGGCTTTGCAACATCAATGGAAGGTCCAGTTTGTCTGCACGTTCTTTAGAAAGCGGAACACAAACGTAACCGGATGAGTGTTTGACTAAAAAGGCCATTTTCTGTTGAGTCACAAGTTCTGCGGCGATGATCAGGTCACCTTCATTTTCTCTATCCTCGTCGTCCATAACGACAAGAAACTCTCCATTTTTGAAAGCCTCCAGGGCCTCGGGAATTGGCGTGAAAGACATGGCGGTGGGCAAAAGTCTGTTTTATAAAAGATATGACTCAGCAGGGTTCGAGCGATCAATTTTCCTCCAACCAATTTTTCACTCAAGAAGATTCGCAATCAGGCTGTGCAAAACTTTCCAGCGGCCGGGAGTAATCAAAAGGCAGATGATGATGGTGAATACAACTGAAATAGTTAATGATATGTTCAGCTATACAACATACCCCCATTTATTGCCATTCAACACCTTGTTGTGCGCCATCTCTTCGGGAAAAGTATATGGAAACCAAAATGTGGCCCTCCATACCCCACAAATTCCCGAGTGAATTAGTCATGACAAAAAAAAAATAGTCTACGATGCTAAAAAGTAATGAAACTCTTTGAACGTATGAAAAGATTAGATTCTGCTTGCTTACATTCTATCAACAGGAGTGATGCCCAACAATCTCAAACCATTGTTGAGCACCTGGCGAACAGCAGAGAACAAAGCCAAACGGGCAGCCAAAACAGACTGTTCTTCACCCATGATACGCAAAACACGGTAAGTAGATGAGAATTGATGGGTGAGCTTGAACAAATAAGTGACCAAAGTCGATGGCTCGTGGTTGCGCGAGGCGTTACGCAAAACGTCTGGGTAAGAAGCCAAAATACGAGCCAAAGCCTGGATTTTTTCACGTTGAGTCTCGAGTAACTCGAGCTTCTTGGCTTCCTCTTCTGGCTCCAAGCCTTGCGCGCGGATCGACTCCTCGGTTCCAGTAAGGTTCTCAAAAGACATATCAGCAGCAAGCAACTCATTCTCCTCAACGGCACAGTTGCGCTCGATAGACCGCAATCTCGAGTGTGCGTATTGAAGATATGGGCCAGTATCACCTTCAGAAGAAAGCATTCTGTCCCAACTGAATTCGTAGTTGTTGTTTCTCTTTCCTTGCATATCCTGGATCATGACAGCAGCAATTCCGACCTGGTCAGCAACCATTTCTGGGTCTTCCACCAAAGTGAACTTTTCAGGATTATTTTGCATGATTCCTAGTGTTTGTTGTTTAACAGTCTCCAAAATATCGTCCAAGAACACGACAGTACCGGCACGAGTAGACATACCAAGAACAAGCCCGAAGTTAACGTGCAGAAGCTCAGTCTTGGCCCAGTCGTTACCCATCAATTCAAGAATCTTGAAGAATTGCTTAACGTGCAAGTCTTGTTGCGAAGCAATAACGTAGATCATCTTGTCAAAGTTGTAAGTGCTCTTTCTCTCAATGGCTGCTCCCAAATCTCTGGTCAGGTACAATGAAGTACCATCTGTTTTTTGAACCAAAACTTTACCAAGCTTTTTCTCACCGTGTTTCTTGAGATCCACCAACAAAGCACCTCTGTCTTCAGTGATGAGGTCTTTCTCCTTCAACACTTTGGTGACTTCGTCCATCACCTCCTGGCTCACCTGGGACTCACCAGAGTACACATCGTAGGCAATGTTGAGTCTGGCGTAAACGTTAATGTACTTTTCAATCGACAAAGCTCTGAACTTCTTCCACAAAGCAAGAGATTCCTCGTTTCCTTGTTCCATTTCTTTGAAGAAAGCACGGGCCTGACCGTCGGTGGAAGTTGCTTCGTCCAAAGGAACACCGCTCTTTTCAGCTTCATCTTCCTCCTTCTTCTTGTCTTGGTTGACCTTGACGTAAACGTCGAACAAATGTTTGATAGGGTTGACTTCAAGCTCCTTTTCAGAACCGTATCTTCTAAAACCAACGGCAAGCAAACCAAATTGCTTTCCCCAGTCTCCCAAATAGTTGACTCTGATGACTTCCCAGCCAAGCTTCTCGTACAAGTTGGAGATAAAAGCACCGATAATGGTGGATCTCAAATGGCCCGCGTGGAAAGGCTTGGCAATGTTTGGAGAAGAAAACTCAACAAGGACCTTCTTCCCGTTTCCGATAGGACATGCACCGTAATCTTGTTTACGGGTTAAAATATCCTTGGTAACCAAATTGAGCAAGAATTGTGGACTGAAGAAGAATTGCAAAAATTTACCTTCGGCAACAACCTTGTCGAGGTAGCCACCAAGAGGGAACTTCTCGCTCAACTCTTGTGCCAGAGCGTTCAAATCTCCTTTGAGTCTCAGACGTGGAAGTGGGACAATCAAGTCACCTTTCTCGAGAACCAAAGACCATTCAAGACTCTGGAAGGCAATATTCTTGTCGACATTAGCCAATTCCGCAAGTTGTTCAGCGATGTAATTTCTGCAGAGATCCACAGTGTTGGATTCTGGGAATGATCCTTCGATTGCAGCTGGATGTTTCAAGTTGAGCTTTTGCAGCTGCGAGGAAAGCGTCTCTAGTGATCCAGTCATGATTTTTCTAAAGGGTTTCCTTTCGTAAGTGCTGGGAAAATACCGTATGCTGTTGCTAGCGAGTC
Organism: Ogataea pini; assembly: GCA_003707665.2. Taxonomy (NCBI): domain Eukaryota; kingdom Fungi; phylum Ascomycota; class Pichiomycetes; order Pichiales; family Pichiaceae; genus Ogataea; species Ogataea pini. The sequence goes on along the minus strand of PPKL02000017.1, from coordinate 174,534 downwards.
TAACAAACGTTACTGAGGTGCTATATCTTGTGATCTCCCGGACAAGTGGTTGAAACCTTGGTCTGAACATGCACTTGCGAAGGTGTTTAATTGAAATCGCTGAGTCAATTTGAATTTTCTCAACCTTTGAATTTTTTTTTTTTTTTTTGGATTTTGTTTGAATTCTTTTTGAATTTTTTTTTTTATTCTTTTACATTATTCTGTTACCCGGACCTCTAATCACTACTCTTCCTCCTCCCCTTCCTCCTCATCATCGTGACAACTCCACGAGCACGAAACATCCCAGCGTGAACTTGGGGCATTGAAACTCACATACTTCACAAACTTCAAAATAGACTCGTCTCGGAACATCAAACTCAACTTGTTCCAGCAAGCTTGCGACTCATAAACCACAGAATCTTTAGAATCAGATGACCGGTAAATAGCAGCTTCATCTTCATTCAATTCAGTCTCTACCTGTTCTTTTTTCTCCCCCTCCTCCTCATCGTCATCCCCAGTAGTCATACACAACTCGTAACCACCCGATTCGCCAGACTCCCAGCCAGAAGATGGTGTAAGATTCAACGTAGCTTCCAATAATCCTTCAATGAGACCAGCAGCAGCTCCTGTTCCTGCATCAAGTTTCGAGGCAAGCGTAAAATCATGTCCTGGGCGGAACCGGCGAATCAAGACTTGATCACGAGCAACACGCAAACCAGTGACAGCAAGCAACCACTTCTTGAAGCTCAAGCTACGCAGAAAAGCTGCAAACTCACACAGTTGAGTAGACACCTGGTGCAAGGATGTAGCAGATGGATTTTCTTCTCTTGCGGTAGCAAGAGCCTTGGATTCGGACTCCAATTGCGGTAGCAGCTCGAAGAGCCTTTGGGTGAGCTGAAAATTGGCCTGCTCCTGTCCATATAATTGGTTAGCTGCTGCAATCTGTCCGGCGGTGGTAATTGGCTGTTCTTGCAAACCATCTAAATAACAGTATCTCTGTTTATGCGGAGGAACTGCTAATTTCCAAGGATAATGAACCTCTGCTTGGGATTGTGGCATCGGTGGACTCTCGTTCAATTCAAACAGCTTGAGTTGTCTCTTAAAATTATCGGCCAATTCAGGTTTCAAGAAAGAGTGAATATCAACGACCGACTCTTCTGAAAACACTTTGCTCAGGCGATCTATGGCCGCTGAAGTAAGCAGCGCCGGACTCATGTAATTTGCAAGATAATCTAAGTCCTTGGAAGAGAGCAACTGTTCTGGCGACTGAGCCATAGCAAGCTGCAATTCTTTCGCTTCTGAGTCTGGTAGTTCGGTCAGTTGAATTTTTGGAAAGTCGTATTCTTTCAACTCTTTGGATTCCAACTGCTGAAGTGTTGATTTTGCTTCTGTCCTCTCTTGCTCGCCCGGGATGTAACCATCTTCGCCCTTTTGCGGGATGTGGAACCAACCTTGAATCGAAAGTCTTTGTCTGTCGACACGGACCTCCTCGACGTCGTGGAACGAAAGTCCTGGTTGAACGGTGAAGAAAGCAATTTGATTGAATTGAGGTGTGAATTTGCAGTAAGCATCTGATTTTGGGACGTTTGGAACCACCGAATCAAATAGCCGCAACGAGCCTCCATAGTGCGGTTTCCAAGTTCTTCCTGGTTCTGGCATATACAAAATAAAACTGACTCTTCTTGTGCCAATGACGTCATCATGAGTCAGCAGATGACATCCTTTCGAGTAGGTATTAATACTCATGTCTGTTTTGATTCCACTGAGCTTTCCACATCCGGTGACATGAGAGATGTGATCGCGGAACTTTTGCGAATAAAGGGCCGACCGAAGCTTATAAAGACTAGGGAGTCTCGAAAGGTCTTCTTCGGACATTCCTGAGAGGTTGGCGAGATCACCACTCTGGAAAACTTTATAGATATCAGTTTCTTTTCTAGTGAAGCTGATCTGTGAGATCACTTCTTTTCTCACGTTACGCAGCAGTTCATCGCCAATGAGGTCCGAAATAGACCCCCATCTGTAAGGCTGGGATTTTGTGATTGACTCTTTGAGTGTTCTTCTATTCTCTTCCGAGAACACATGAGGTTGGAAGTGGTTGATAGCTTTTGCTTCTTCTTCTGCTGTTTGTTTGATGCTTATTGGTTTTTTTGGGAGCGGAGATTCGTGACGGGATTCCGGCTGCGATTGGGAGCCAGTGCGCGGTCTCTTTTCGCCTATTTGAGGTTCGTTAGTCATGTTATTTAAGGTCGTAAATGGGTAATTTCATCTAGATTAAGCAACTCCGTTATTTTCCTTCGATTGAAAAATCAGACGTTAGAAAATTTTGTGCACGAATTGGCATCCTTAACGCATGGAAACAATAACAATTCTCAAGCCTCGGAGCCGCAAAGCGATTCTTTCACTGGGCTCTAAATATTTTTTTTTTTTTGTGTTTTTGTTTTTCCAAATAGTGTTCCGGGTGTACCGTGACGAAGGAGAAGGTAGCCAGGTAGGTAGCTGCCAAGTAGCTCCCAGGTAGGTGGTCAGCTAGTTGGCGGCAATATGTTGCTATTTGCTACATTAATTACACGCTAGTCACTCGAATAGCTCGTTGTTTGCTCTCATTGCTCGTCTTCCACATGCCCTCTAAAGGCTTTATTTGATTGCTCCGGAGAGCAGGGTCTGGCAGGGGTTATTTTTTTTCGGCCGCGCGAGGTAAACTAGGCGCAGTAGAACGGGCTGGGTAGCCGAACTACCTAATCAACTGTAATCAATTGCTAACCGCGAGAACGGTGAAGACTCACACTCACATGCACCCCCCAAGTCACGCTTGAAAGGCTCGGCTCATCTCCTTTGGGAGGCTCAGACCGTGTAGTCTGCCAAATGCAGATCCTGGCGCAGGCAGATAAAAAATTCGCTGGTGATAAAAATGGCATTTTTTTTTTTTCGTTTAGGGCAAGAAAAGTGAATAAAATATGTTACAAAAAAAGGTGTAACAGGTGTATTTTGAGTGGAAAACGGCCGAGAATAGACAAAAAAGACTCGTTCGAAGAGTATACCAGACAAAATTTTGGAGAATGAGCAACGCTAGTGTAAGTATAGAGGAAATTGCGGGCGTTAAGCAAGGGATTTGGCGGAATGTTGGCAAGACTTAGTTGGCGTTCCCAGGCGGGACAAGTGGTCGTTTAGTTCGGGATTGGCGCTTGCAATTTAAGAAAGGTTTTTCGAAGCTTGAGACAGCAGAACTAACATTGTTGATAGTATAACAATCCATATGCCGCAGGAGAAGGGAACCCGTACGCTGAAAGTGTCGCTGAAAACTATGAAATGAACGGGGCGGGCGCAAACCAGTTTTTCACAAAAATTCAAAGCATCAAAGATGACCTTATTGATTATAACGATCTGATTGAAAGATTGGAGAGATTGCAGTTGGATTCCTTGAATGCTATTGGGTCTGAAGAAATTGCATCTTTACAAAGACAGATTGACAACACCAACAGCAACTTGTCAGACCTACAATCCAACACAATCAAGCCAAAATTGCAAGAGTTGTACAAACTTTGTGGCCAGGACACTGATAAGCAGAAACAAGCGGAGAATCTGACTGCTCAGTTCCGTTCATCGATCACCAAGCTTGCTAAAATTGAAGACAACTACAATCAATCCAACAAACAAAAGGCTATCAACCAGTACAAGATTGTCAACCCAGAAGCCACTTATGACGAGGCTGCGGAGTTTGTTTACACAGTGGGAGACCAACAGGTGTTTGACAATGCCATCAAGATGTCGAATAGAAAAGGTGAGGCCATGACTGTTTTGCAAGAGGTGCAAGCTAGACACATGGAGGTTGAAAGAACTGAAAGATTGGCTGCAGAATTGAACCAACTGTTTGGTGACTTGCAAGATCTTGTTTTCGAACAAGATGTGATGTTTGACAATGTCAACGAGAATGTTGCCGTGGCGCAGAATCACATGGAAAGAGGTGATGCTAACGTGGTTAAAGCAAGAGACCATGCGAAGAAAGGTAGAAAGCTCAAGTGGATTATTTTCTGGGTGTGTGTGGTGATTGTTTGTATCATCGTTGGCGCGGTTGTGGGAGGTGTTGTTGGAGCTGCCAACAACTAAAGAGGGCTCGAAGGGACCAGAGGAGGATATATTTTTGCTTTGAATTCACGATTCAGAGGTTCTGTTGCTGATACAGGAAGTGTTTTAACTAATTTTTACTACTTGCTGTCTTGAACAATTTTTACAATGACTATTTGACTTTTTTCTTGTTTCAACTAGACAATGAATTACCAAACTATGATTACTCGAGCCAACGACTAGCGAGGCGAGTTGTTTGAATCATGAGTGATTGATTTACGAGTGATGGTAGTTGCTCATTAATACCAACTAAGTATGTTCTGATTAATGTCATTCGATGATGAATTCGGTCGGTGAGAACCGAGTGAGTTACTCGCGACTTGCAAGTGACTCGCATCGCTCGTCACTAGAATGTTGTTTGAATTTAGGAAGGTGATTAAGTCCTGCAAAGACATTGACATCGTCTAAACAAGGTGGAGTAGTCCTAACTGAGAACGCCGAAACGTCTTCAGTTTTAATTTTCCAACGCAAAAGTGTTCGTCTAAACCATGGAGGAGACTAGAAACACAACAACTTCTCCAAAGAGACGAAATCATGTTCACTATAGGATGAAGGCGAAGGCTATAAGCGTTGGGTGTCGTTCAATGACGCATGTCACAAAGACAATCACAGAACCTTCTAAGAAGGTCTCTGTGATATGCGTTGAGCAATGAGCAAATAACGACTAAGAAGAGTCATGAACATTTATGAACGAGAAAGCGGGAGCGAAGCGATCCATAAAAGATGTGAACGATGTGAACGATGTAGAACAAAGTGTCCGTCAACGAACCGCCACTACGGAAAAAAACTCAAACTCCACTTTTACTCTTCAACATAATGAACAGGGTTAAGTAGAAAACTTTTCAAAAACTCCTCGACGTTGGTTTTACAAAAATTTTTCAGCTGCGTGAATCCTGTTAACAGAGGGGGGCAGGGTCGCGGAGAAAGTCAGAGATAACGCGAGATAACGCTATTTTAAGGCTTTGATAACAAAAGGCAGCACTGTTCTTCAGCCCGTCATTTCAGGAGAGTGGAGCGGGAACAGTTCACGGGCAAATTAGTGGTGACATATGGTGTGAACTTCGTGTGAATGACAGTGTAAGAGGGTTTGGTGGATTAGATTGCTTATACCGACTGTGTTTTGTAAATATCAGAATTGGTAGCCCAACTTGTAAAGCCACAACTGCTGACAAACCAAGAGTCTTTTTCCATCCTCGGGCGCGGCAACAGTGTAGTAGACCTCCACCAAAAGATGCGATCTTGCATTTTTATTGCCGAAGATCCTGGGCGTGCGAATGCGCATTCTTGCTATGGCAGGAAGAAATGTTACGTAACTGCAGCCTACGCTATCGTTATCGGCCCCGCGTATGAAACGGGAAAAAACACACACTAGATAAAGAGACCAGGTCATGCTGTTATTTTTCAAAAGTTAGTTAGTTCGACTGTTGTTGACTACACTCAATTGTTTTTTGCTAGCCAAAATGTCATTCAAACACGAAAATTTGCTATCTACCCATGCTCTAAACAGAGTGAACAAGCATTTCTGGAGTCCAGTTACTTTACCGGATGGACTTACAGCCCATCCTGAACCGATCCAGCTGGCTGGTGGTTTGCCAAACCATGAGTTTTTCCCTATCAATTCGATCAAAGTGGGTCTGTCGGAAAAACCTTTTCCTGCCGGTTATCGTTCAGAAGTTATTGGAGCCCAAGAACCTGTCGATAAGAACTCGTTCCTGGTTCCACAGGTTTCCGATAATGAGTTTGAAATTGACCTCAAACAGGGATTGCAATACTCGAATGTGGAAGGATTGGATCCGTTGCTCAAGCTCACCAAAGACTTTGTCCAGCGTTTCAATTCTCCTCAATACGAAGATTGGACAACGGTTCTTACTGCTGGTGGAGCAAACGGTATCGATAAGGCATTCGATGCTCTCTTGAATCCAGGTGATACAATATTGGCCGAGGAGTTCACTTTCATTCCTGTTTTAGGAGCTGTGGCGAACCTCGGTGCCTCTGCTGTTCCTATCAAGCTGGATTTCGACGAAACAGGAAAGTTTGAATTTTACACTTATCTCAAGTACTTGCTCGAGAATTGGTCTACAATCCACCCAGATAAACGCAAGCCTAAGCTTTTGTACACCATTCCAAATGGTCACAACCCGCTTGGAGCAGCACAATCTCTTGAACACAAGCGCAAAGTGTATGAACTTGCAGTCGAGCACGATTTCATTATTTTGGAGGACGAGCCTTATGCTTATCTGACCTTCCAAAGTGTTGACGAAGAACCAAACTTCAACCTAACTAATGATCAGTTTGTTAAACAACTGACTGAATCGTACCTGTCTATCGACACCACCGGCCGTGTGATTCGTTCTGAGACTTTCTCTAAAGTCTTTGCTCCTGGTGTTAGATTGGGTTTCCTTGCTGCGCACAAGAACTTCATTGAGATGTTGAATCGGTACTCCAACATCACCACTCGTTCTCCTAGTGGAGTTTCACAGATCATTGTGAACAACACTATCGTCAAACTTGGAGGACTGGAAGGTTGGATTGGCTGGATCAACAAGGTTCGTAACGAGTATCTTGTTCGTAAAAATGCGTTTGTCAATGCTCTTCGTGACAGCGAAGCTTTCAAGAAGGATTACATCAAGGTGATCGATCCTAAGTGCGGTATGTTCGTTTGTGCTATCATTAATTTTGCTGCTGCTGGAGTCGCACCAGCTGACTATGAGGCTGCTCTTGATAAGCTCAAGGTTCAAGCAGTCGTTCATGGAGTCGGAATTGTCTTTGGTGGTAAAATGACCGTTGACAGCGAGTTTTCCAAAGAAAGAGCCAACTTTGTCAGAATGGCTATTTCGTATGCTGGAAGCACTGAGATTCTTGAAGAAGCAGCAAAGAGATTGAGTGACAGTGTTTTGGCTGTGTTCAAGGATCTCAAATAAAGAGTAAATAACATCCGAGGTGAGTCATTTGCTAGTCGTGGTTGAAACACCTTCCCAAAATCAGCAACATCAGCAACTAGTGAGCAACAGAAAGTCTCACAAAAGTTTTCACAGAGGTTTTCTGCTGAGCTCTTCTGTTGCCTATGTAGTACTACATTTCAAAACATATTTTTCCTTGAATAAGTTAACTATATATACGTTACCAAACTAGACAAAAGCGGTGATTTTCTTGAAATTTGCTAAATTGTAATGCCGAAATTCGTGTTACGGTGATGGTCAACCAACCATTCCATGTCGCTCAGATTGCTGTGATTCATCTCCCTATTTGATTTTCTCCACCACAAGTCTATCAAAGTGGTACATTTGAGAGATGCTGGATTGTCTTTTCAACAAAGCAAGATCATTCTTTGCCTGTTCCAACAGTCCTGTGTTATCACCTTGCAAATCTTTAAGCTTTTTGAATTCCAATCTTGTCTTCCTCAGAAAGTACTCTCTGAAGTTGTAGTTTTCAAACTTGTGAGAGTATCTGAGAAATTGCCTGAAAAGTGAGAGGATTTCTTGTTTTGTGGCGGTCATTTTCGGATGTTGGGGTTCCTTCAGTTATTCTCATCACATCGGAGTTGCTTAGTAAAAAGGTTTAGCTCCATTTTTTTTTCTTTCTCTTCACAGAATCTTGCGGAGAAATAAATTAGGAACCGGGTAACTAAAATAATACTAACTTGATTTGATAAACAATGTATTATCATCATCTTAGTTTCTCATCACCGCCCCATTAGATGTCCCCCACTGGAAATCCAGAAACAGACTACGCCATCTCGCTAGCTCTTGCAGCAGTTGGTCGTGCGATCCAACTAGTGCAATGGTCTCTCATCACATTCAGATCACAACATCCAGATCTGTTCAATATTGTTGCCTATGCGATTACAGCTTACATCACATGGAGATTGTTTGTTCGAACCATCAAAACTGTCTACCGAACACTCTTGTTTGCTGCAAAGATCATGGTTGTTTTGATTGTTCTGTTTGTGGTGTTGCAACTGTACACCACCGGAACCAGTGATCTCAATAACGATCTACGGTTCGCTGTGGCCCAAATAAAGCTAGTTGCTACACTAAGTTACACAGTCGGTGCCCAAATTATCCGAAAACTGATTCTCGGTCTCGGACTCAAGGGTACCTCTGATTTTGCAATCCCGGATACTCTCGACCCGCGACTACTGAGTATGTTACCCCAGGACATGCAGACTGTTATTTCAGAACTTCTTGCCTCGCTTTCTCGCTAGTTAATAGTTAGTCAATGTAATGTATTTTTTGTCGACACTGCGCCACACTGCGCCACAAACATTTGGTACGTTTTCGCGGGTTTTGCACGAGTTTTAGTTCTCTCTCGCTTCGCTCGTGCCAACTCGCTCTGTGCTGACACGCTGGCTGGTGGCGAAGCCGCCTTGAGCGAGCGAAAATTGGAGAAATGTATGTTTTTTTTTTGCTAAGAATTCAAAAATCGGAATTTCCCATTCACCTCATTTCATTCTAAATTCTAAATTCGGTCGATTTACAGCGTTCAAAAGCCCTCGAAAACCCCCGTTTATCAAGCAAAACACATTCATTGACATCTTTGCACACAGCAGATTGTCTCGCGTTCCTTATCGCAACAGTGTTTTGATACCAGCTGTTTTGTCAAAAAACATCAACAACAACCCCCATTGATCTGGTACACTCAATTCTTTTCACTCGTCTCCGTCCAGTGAAAGTCAATTGAAACTCCAATTGCCCATCAGTTGGCTTTTTAGAACTGCCAGCTTCCCACAATGTCTAATAGAAGAAGAGCATATCCACAGGCAGTCTACCAGGCTACTCCTGATCCTTCCGCAGCGTACGGACTGCCTCAACAGCCAGCAGCTGCTCCAGTCGGCGCCCCAATTGGTGCCCCAGCAGCTGTTCCAGCAGGTGTTGCAGGACCGTATGCGTCCCAGCAGATTCCACAGGCTAGCCAGCCGGTAGACCAGCTAGCTCAAGGCGTTGCAGGAATCAACCTTGGTCAAACCCCATACGGCCAGCAACAAGCGGTCCCCCAACAAACTGCCGCATACGGTGGTATCTATGGCCAACAAGCTGGAGTCTCACAGGCTGCCCAAAACCCGGCCTACCCTCAACCTTCCTACCAACAACCGGCTCAAGGTCAACAAAACCAACCAGCATTGCCATTGAACCAACTCTACTCCACTGACTTGTTGAAAGAAGTCCCCTCTCCAATTGCAGACCTTCAATTTCCTCCTCCTCCTGTTATCATGGCTCCAGGTACCGCTGTGACTGCAAACTCAGAGACCAACTCTTCTCCAGAGTACTTTAGATCAACATTGAACGTGGTTCCAACCACCAGTTCTCTTTTGAAGAAATCGAAATTGCCTCTGGCTTTGGTGGTGAGACCGTACGTTTCGTTGCACGACTCTGAAAAGCCAATTCCTATCGTTGAAGATACAATCATTTCTAGATGTCGTCGTTGCAGATCGTACATTAACCCATTTGTTCAATTCAACGATCAAGGAAGAAGATGGAGATGCAATTTCTGTAACTTGTTGAACGACGTGCCTGGTGGATTTGATTACGACAGAGTCACCGACACATACAAAAACAGATTGGAGCGAAATGAACTCAATTACGGTGTTGTTGAATTCGTTGCACCTTCAGAGTACATGGTGAGACCGCCACAACCACTTGTTTTTGTGTTTGTTTTGGACGTTTCTGCTGCCTCTGTTCAAAATGGACTTTTGGCCATTGTCACTAGAACCATTTTGGAAAGTTTGGACAGGATTCCAAACAGCACTGGCAGAGCCAGAGTTGCTTTCTTGGCTGTTGACTCGAGTCTTTCGTTCTTCACTATCCCAAGCGATGATCAAGCCGATAAAGAAGTCTCGATGCTCATTGTTTCGGATCTCGATGAGATTTTGATCCCATCTCCTGAAAACCTCTTGGTGAACTTGAAAGATTGCAGAAAAAATGTCGAGAAGTTGTTGAATAACTTTGTGAGCTATTTTGCTGCCAACCAAAATACAGGTTCTGCCTTGGGTCCAGCACTGAAATCTGCACACAAGTTGATTTCTCAAATCGGTGGTAAAATTGTTTGCTTCTCATCTGCTCTTCCAAACTTGGGTGTTGGAAAATTGACAATTAGAGATGAAAACGCTGTCAGCGGCAAACAGAAAGAAGCTTCTGCCTTGTTGACTCCAAACAACTCATTCTACAAGTCGTTTGCTGTTGAGTGTAACAAGTCTCAGGTCACTATTGATATGTTCTTGACTGGCTCTAATTACCAAGATGTGGCCACACTCTCGAACCTGCCAAGATACACTGCTGGTCAAACTCATTTCTATCCAGCATGGTCTGCTGCAAGAGACGAGGACGTCACGAAGCTCACGAAGGAAGTGTCCAATCATTTGTCAATGGACATTGCTTTGGAGGCTGTTTTGAGAGTCAGAGGTTCCAGCGGAATTAGAATGAGTGCATTCTTCGGTAATTTCTTCAACAGATCGTCTGATTTGTGCTCGTTTCCAACTTTCCCAAGGGACCAGTCATATGTTATCGAGATGTCTATTGATGACTACATTTCTAAGCCATATATCTATGTTCAGTGTGCTGTTTTGCACACTACATGTTTCGGTGAAAGAAGAATCAGAGTGATGACCCTTGGACTGCCAACCTCCAAAGATCTGACAGATGTTTACGCATCTGCTGACCAACTGGCGATTACGAATTACTTCACACACAAGGCAATTGAGAAGACAATGTCTTCTTCGTTGAACGATGCTAGAGATTATTTGAACAAGGTTCTTGTTGATATCTTGACGATCTACAAAAAAGAGATTGTTCCAGGAAATTTGGGCTCTTCATCTCCATTGCAATTGTGCACTAATCTTAGAATGCTTCCTCTTCTGCTTCAATCGTTGACCAAACACATTGGTTTTAGAGCAGGAAAAGTTCCATCAGACCACAGATCTTCTGCCTTGAACAAGCTCAGCACTTTACCTCTTCCAAAATTAATCAACTACATTTATCCAAGCGTGTATGCGTTGCATTCTATGACTGACGATTGTGGTTTACCATACGAAGGGGAAGATGATCCATACGACATTCCACCAAAGAAGAATGGTGAGATCGTTCTTCCAGAGTCGGTTAACGCTACAATTGGAAACTTTGAAAAGTACGGATTGTACTTGATAAATAACACTTCTGAGCTTTTCCTTTACATTGGTGGTGATGCTGTTCCCCAATTGGTCAACGATGTGTTTGGTGTGGAATCTCTCAACGATATTCCTATTGGAAAGGCTGAATTACCAAAATTGGAGAACGAGTTTAATGTTCGTGTGAGAAACATTATCGACAAGATTAGGGAGAACAACGATTCGATTTCTTACTTGAGTTTGTACGTGGTTCGTGGTCCTTCTTCTAACGAAAACATGTTCACTGCCAACAGAGATATTATTCCTTTGAGAATGTGGAGTTTATCTGAGTTGGTTGAGGACAGGGTCAGTGCTAACTTGAGTTACAAGGAGTATTTGTCTCAATTGAGGGAGAAGATTTCGTCTTAAAGAACGACTAGCAAATGACGAGCGAAGCGAGTCATTTGGGAGTCTTGCAGGAATCGAGGAGCGAAGCGAGTAGAGAGTGAGTGATCTTTGAAATCGATCCTTATATACCCGCTTCGCAATCATATGTTTTACTTTTGTTATTGTCGTATCCAACTATTTACCATGTTAAAATTATTTTTGTGTCATCTAATAAATGACTAACAAACGACAAGCAGAACGAGTCGTTGCTAAGTATGTGAGCCATGAAATGGTCTTGAATGAAGTCAGTAGGTAGTCACTTGAATGGTCATCCTGGTGATCGCAGCAAATCATTTAAGTCAAGCAATCAATAGCTCACTTTGCAGAAGTTCTCTGACGCTTGAGAAACATACCCAGTGTAAGGATGTTGTCCAATTTTACTATTGGCAAACGCTCCAATAAGAAACAGACTTAAATTGCTGAACAGTAAACGTGCCGCACCTGAAAATGGCAGACAAACAGGATCTTAATTTTTTTTCAAAGCGTTGATTGCGAGTCACCTGCTTGTGCGTGGTGTTTAGTTAATTTACTAGTATCATTCCCAAAAGGTCTTTTTGCTTTCGACACAAAAGAATAGTTGTGTATACAAAATCACGTTAACCAATAGGTAAGTTACAGAGATATCGACGAAATCGTACAGGAGTACACACATGTTGGCTCAATGAATAAGGGGTTCAGTACAAACAAGGTCGAAGTTTCAAAACGTTTTACCATGGCCTTATATCTCTGTGTTACATCAAGTGATTCAACAAGGGGTTCACGAAGTGCCTGAGTGGGTACCAGAACACTTTCAACATAACACATTCAGCCTCTTCTCTTGCTGCAGGGGCAGCAGTGAACATTATCATTCACCATAATCCTCCTTCGACCTGCTTCATTTGTTACTGTACTCTCATTCAACAGGCTTGAATGTTTGTTTCCTGATTTTGTCCCCCCTCCAGCCACCAGTCACACCCGTTCTCTTCCAACCTTTCCATAATATCAGCCATTCTTTGGGGTCATTCAACGAATGTTTTTTCATGACATCCTTACACCTAATTATGCGTGTTTGTTTTCGCGGTTTTGGCCAATCACAAGTTAATGATTTTTTTCAAGTGATGAAAAAGCGAAGGAAAAAGTTGCTGAGATTACATAAGCCGACGCAGATTTTACATGAGATTTTTTTTCAAGTCTGAATGAGTTAATATACTGAAAGGTTGGTTGGTTGATTGTTTCTTTGTGGTTTCAAATCACAACAAAAAACTAACAGATTTCATCAAGATAGAATCAAAATGTTGAGACAATCGCTGAGATCCGTGGCTAGATTGCCAACCAGCCAACTCCAAGTTAGAAACGCTTCTGCTTTGTCCCAAGCTGCTGTTTCCAACATACAATTGAGATGGGAAAAGCTTCCAGAGTCTGACAGAAAGGACGTCATCGAGGCTCTTGCTGAGAGACAAAAGCTTTCATGGAAAGACCTTACAGCTGAGGAGAAGAAAGCTGCATTCTACGTGTCATTCGGTGAGTGGGGTCCAAGAAAGCCAATTCACTCCTCTGAGGATGTTAGATACATTTTCTGGGGTACCGTGATTGGTGTCGGTATAACTGCTGCTGGTTTCCTATACTTCAGATCCAAGAGAAACATTCCAAAGACCATGAACAGAGAATGGCAAGAAAAATCCGACGAGTACTTGAAATCGAAGAACGCCAACCCATTCAGCTCGTACTCTCAAATCCAATCCAAATAAATACAGTTATGAAAGCTGTTGCAATCGGTATGGAGTTGTGTATTTTTTAACACGCATTTTAAGTTCAGTTGAAGATTCATTAAACCTCCATTATCGTTCTCCAACCTTTTCTATTCACCTTACATCTTTACTCCAACCAAATCCATATCATTCTATCTAAAGACAGTCACTTTCCATACAACTTTTTTTATTTATTATATTGACATTGTTACACATAAAGTGATTGTTTTTTAATACAGAATAAAGAAACTTTTTGAATAGCTTCATCGTAACATACATAATTCACATAATACACACGGTTGAGTCTTCAAAGCTCACCAAAGTCGCTTGTTGATCATTCTCAAAACCTTTTGGGCTCTTGCTCCAAATCGCAAAGGAGGTAGAATCTCATTTTGCAAGGAGTCTTGAACTTCTGAAGCTTTGTGAATTGCAATATTTTCAGTCAAAGACACCTTGTTGTTCTCAGTCTCTAAAATTGCAACTTCACAATAATCAGAATCTTTCAAAAGTTTCGAGATTTCTTGATATTTTTCCTCTTTCAGGATTGACTCAAAATCCTTGAGTTTGATCCAATTCACAACCAATTCCTGAAAATTCTTTTCCTCGTTCTCATAAGCTTTTTGCAACTGATTCAACTCAAAAGACTTTGAATTGTTGATAAACGATCCAATCATGGGCCATAAAAGATTCCACACCCGAATCTTCTCCGTTGATGTCAACGGTTTCTTTTCAACCTTAGGATATGAACCATAAAAATTGGCAATGCCACATAACAACATCACATGCAAGTCCATCACCATCTGCTCTCCATTTCGAACGACAACGTAAATTGGAAGATATTTGATTGCTTGTTTTGCAGCCGGAACACTGTCAAAGTTTGCTATTTGCATACCGTACGGGTAATAACTTCTGATGAATCTCTTTTTCTCAATATCTTGTCGATCAGCTTCATGTTTGGCCCTCAAATCCTCTTCTAGCTGCTTTTTTGCATTTTCTTCCTCTTCCCTCTTCCTGCGCTCTTGCTCCAGTAATTCTGCCTCTCGTTTCTCCTCTTGCCTCTTTTTTTCTAATTCAGCAATACTTTTGGCAATTTGCTGCTGCCTTGCCTTCTTTCTTTCCAACCTTTGTTGTTCCAAGGCTTCTCTTGCCCTTTTGGCCTCGATTTCTCTTTGTTTTTTAGCCTCAATCTCTTCCGGGGTCAAAGGCGCGACCTCCTTCTTTTCCTGCTCAACTGACTCCTTCACCACAGTTGAACTTCCTTCCATTTTCACAACTGGAGCTGGAGCTTTTGTGACGGGAGTAGGAGCACTCGAGCGCGCTGGAGAGGAAGAGCCAGAGTCCAAGCTCTCAGACGACTTTTTCTTTTTTATCTTTCTGCTACTGAGCGAAACTTCAGGCGTTTTCTTTTTTGACTTGTGTTTGGTGTTCTCGTTGTAATCGTCCTCTTCGTCACACGCATCGTTTTCTCCATCATCAGCAAATGGACTACCGATACTATGTTCTCTGCGGTTATCTTCGGTTCTTCTTCTTTTGAGGACTTTTTTCCTAGTTCCTGGACTTCCAGAGCCATCGTTGGAATTGAAATTGGCAGCCGCATCTTCAAGAACTCTGATTTCTTCATCATCGGCGATATAACTTTCCTTGATGATTTCAAGAGCTGTCCTATCTCTTTTGTCTCTCAGCAGAGGATTTGCCTTGTTTTCCAGGAGCAGACGAACCATACTCAAATGATCTTTGCCTACCGCGTACATCAACGGGGTGACACCGTTTTTGTCTGCATAGTTGACATTTGCACCAAAAGCAATAAGCAAGCTGGCGATGTCGGTATGACCGTGTTTGGCAGCAAGACTCAACAAGTCTGGGGAAATTTTACTTCCCGCGAGATTAGAAACATAATTGAGAACAAAAGTGACATCATTCTCTGCAACTTTTGTGTAAATCTCAGATCTTCCTTCCCTTGAAAAAAGATCATAAAACGTAGTTTGATTTTGTCTTTTGTGCAAACCATCTTCTTTCTCAGAATCAGTTCCCGTTCCCGTACCTGTGTGTTGGCCTTTTGCCATTCTTTTCTTGAAATCTCTGGCTGATTGAGCTAAGAGTTTCTTCAATTTTTTGACCTTAATCAAATCCTCTTCTTCTAGTTCGTTTGAATCACGTTCCCGTTCCACAGCATCCAAAGCGGAATCTCCTTGGGAATTAACAAGACAGGGATTAGCTCCACGGTTGAGCAAGACCTTGACTGCTTCGTAATGCAAGTTCGATGCAGCATCAATCAATGGAGTGTCCTTGTCGATATGACCAGATTGAGCATCAACATCAGCATCATTGTCTAACAGAAGCTCCACAATGTCTGTGAAGCCTTCAAGAGCTGCCTCATGTAGAGGTGTGTTACCTGCATAATCTGCCTCATTGACGTTTGCACCATTTTCTATCAACTCTCTTGCTTCTGCGTAATTACCTTTAGCACACACTCTTTGTAGCAAAGAACGACCAGATGCGTCTTTTCCACTCTTTCCAGAAACTTTTCTTGGCTCTACCGAGTTCTGTTTCGAAGAATTCGAAGGTGATCTTCTCTTCAGCAACTTTTTCGTGCTTTCTTTTCCAATGTCTTCATCAGAATCATCACCTGAATTAGAATGTCTCATTAATCTGTGCAATCTTCTGGTTCGTTTTGAGGGAAGAGGAATTGCATCTTCCATGTCGGTATCCATATCTGACAATGCTGTTTCACCTGCTGTATCTGGCGTGCTACGGGGCAGTTGAGGCTCTTCTCTTTCAGAAACAGAGCCCTTTCTGCTGCTTTTCGCAGACATATTTTCCTTATCATCCTCTCTTTTGATGATTTGTGTTTCTTTTGTTGCTTTTGTTTCCTGCTTCGCCTGAGGTTTCACAATGTTGGAAGGTTTTTCTGCTTTTATACTGGTTTCAACAGGCACTTCTCCGGTACTATGACTCTTGATTGCCTTACCGGAACTGTCGTATATTGTGAAACTGCTGGGTTTTTTGTGTTTTTTCATTGGTTGAAGGCTGTTTATAACACTGGAACTGTTGCTCAAACTGGGCAATGATATGCTCGTTTTAGGTGCTGGAGGACGCTTCTCTTGAGCTGGAAAAATATTGGCTTTGAGAATTCCTCCACCTGGAGAGGATACGGAACCGGCGCCCGTCCCTGCCGCGGGACTTCCGGACCGCGAGACAGCTTTCTCGTCGCTGGAGTGTTCCATAATGGGTATAAAGGGGGGGGGGGGGGTTAGTTAGGGAAGAGAGGAAAACAAAAGTAGAAAGAAAAGGAGAGCCTTTTTTGTAGTCCGGGTTTTTTTTTGAAACTTTTTTTTTCTTCATTTCAGCTATGAGAAAGAATTAAAGACGCGTCGATCGACGGTATGTTTATTATAGTGCAGGAGGTATTACAGGCGAGCACCTAACGACGAGCGAATGACGAGCGAACGAATCGCTTCGCTTCGCTCGTCATTCGCGTTTATTGGGCGATAATCTCGGCTTGATGCTCCCATTCAGCATTCACTCGCTTCGCTCGTATGGTAATGACTCGCAAACGACTCGCATTGCTCGTCATTTGCACTCGCTTCGCTCGTCGTCATTTGAAAGGCGTTCGCTATCGCATGGAGACTCGAGCACCATAAGCCCCAGATTTTGTCCCCATTCCATCAACTCATAAATAAGCGTCAGATTTGGAGATATAAGCGGAGCTTCAACCTTCAACATATTGTAAGCCTCATTATAACCAATACTGTTGACTTTCATGAAATATGCCAAGATGAGCGAGGCCGAACGCGACACACCGCACTGACAGTGTATGAGAACTTTCTTGTTATTTGCCAGGGCTTCGTCGATAATGTCGGTGAGCCTTGGGAAATCTGTGACGAGTCTCGAGGTGTGGGTCCAAGGAATGAATAAATACTTCGTATCTGAGTTTGTCAGGGAGACGCTTCCGGAGTAGTCTTTTAATTCCTGGGCAACGTTAATAACCACATCGAAATCTTGCAATTGGCTGAGAGTAGGTTCTGAATAGAGATACAAGTTGGGTTTTAGAACGCAAACTGGACCGTCCGGGTAAGCGTTCTTGTAAGATGAAGGGTCGAATGAAATATTACGTGATGCTTCTGGTGCTGAGGACGAAAAATCAGGTATTCGGGATGTTGAAGGAGATGATGAGTTTGGTGATTTTTGCAATTTCATCTTTTGAAGCGAATGAGTGATTGTCTGTGGTCTTACAGGCTCCTCAAACGTGGCAGCACCATGTTTGACTTTTGCATTCTGAGGGACGCTAGAGGCAAGTTCTGGGGTGAAATTGGATGAACACGATTCTGTTGGAATTGTGAGAGCCAATGTTCTGCTTCTTCCACGCTGAGAGAATGCCGTAGTTGGTGAAGAAGGTGAAGATGAAAGCAACGCGGCATTGAGCGACGGCGTGCGGTAGAGCCGGGGAGGCTTTGTGGGTGAGATGGTGGATGCTAGCGGTTGCGCTGGAGCTGCAGATGGTGGTGGCGGAGATGAGCTTTGTGAGAGGGTTTGTCTGTGACCGTTTGCGGCGTATGTCAATGGAATTGGGTATTTTGAAGGGCCTTTTGAGAGGTCTAACTGAAGATTTTTGAGATTTTTGGGTCTGCGGGGCGCTGGACCAAGTATATCGGGGGGAGTCTCCATGTGAGAATCCGTTGGAGGATCCATTGGTTCGATTTGATCGATTTGTGTTTCCATTTGTGCTAGGTGAGCCGCAATGTGGGGGGAGTGGCCAACGGATAATGATGGATGACAAAAGGGAGGTGGTTGAGTGCGCGAAAACTTCACTTTAACCAGTGTGTTTTGATGATCTTCAGGGGATGTCTTATGATTTTCAGGGGCTATTTTTTTGGTGATGGCGGCGGTTTTACACCGACCCGGGAGAATGGGGGCCACAACGGTGTTATTGGTTGCAGAATGCGGAAGAAGCAGAATGGTTTGCCGTATATGGCCAGTTATTTCTATCTTGA
This sequence comes from Ogataea pini, assembly GCA_003707665.2. Lineage (NCBI taxonomy): Eukaryota > Fungi > Ascomycota > Pichiomycetes > Pichiales > Pichiaceae > Ogataea > Ogataea pini. The sequence continues at coordinate 156,190 of PPKL02000017.1, read as the reverse complement.
ATAAGTTAAAAAAAAAGCGTGGTTATTAGCTAAGAAATTGACAAAGTAGGACAGAAATTATTTTCTTTCTCTATCTCGTGCTGGTTTATGTAACACTTTCAAAAAAATTCTCCTTCTGAAACATCTTTAAACCAAAAACGGAAATTTTCTAATTTTAGATAACAGAGTTCGATCTCGAGATCTTGAACTACTGGACCCTGTTGAGCACCAAGACAGACCGTTTGAGACTGGCGTCGATTTCGTGGCGAGTGACTTGGATGTGGCGGGTGTCGGAACTACGACGCGAGTCTATATAAGTGAGGAACTCGGCCACAGAGCCACCCACACCGAAATACAAGTCTTTTGCTGCGAGAAATGCTGTGGTGTTTTCGTTGTCGAGCAACTCTAGCAACATTTCACCAACGACAGGAAGAGTGGCAGGAGAATATATCGTTTCACTCGTGAGAATCATCCGTGTAGCATCGGCGGTCGAAGGTGCTGTAGTCTCGAGCAGTTGCATAAACGGCCTGCTCCAAGGCCCGCTCACGAGATGTATCTCAAAACCGTTGTTCGCGAGCCAGCTACAGAACGTCTTTGCAAGAACAACAGTCACGTCAATCTCGTCATCTCTCACGCTGGCTTCATGTTCGGGCCTCCTCTGTAATTCCCTCAGCTCCTCGCCAGAAATGGCAGTTTGACACCACGTAACAAGCAAATTTGGCACCGTCACAAGCCTTAAAACTTGGTAGTTGAAATCTGTGAGAATAAGACGAAATTTTTTTTTCTCTCCAGAGCCGCACACAAGTGCTTCCTCGATGGCCTTTTTGAAGAGATACAGACCGGGTAAGGCAGTTCCACAACCAAGTTCCACAACGGTGGTGTCTTTGGTGGTCTGGTGACCAAGAGAGTGTAGCTGTTCAATCAAATCAAAGGAGCACTCCCATGCCTTGAGACCTCCCTCATACACTCCATTCTTCAAGTCCTCAGACGTCTCTCCGATCAGAATCTTGAACTCCTCGGGGCTGGCATTCGCGCCATCCTCCAACATCAGCTGGTGTTTTACATCGTACAATTCACGTCTGTACATCTCTAGTGTGCCGTCGAGCAACGCAATCGTCTCGTATGTGATACGGGTATCGACGAGTCCAGAGACGATCTGAGCGACGTCAAGGACTGCGGGTTGGTGTGCGACCGGTGCGTTGTCAATAGGATTTTCAAAGCTTTTCTGCGACGGCATCACTGCCGTCGTTCCCTCCTCGACGTCTATATCCTCTGTGAACCCGAATTTGAAGCCCATTTCCTTTGCTCTTCGGAGTACTGGGAAACTATCAAAGTGAAATACAATAATTTTTTCTCAAAAACAATTTCTTGAGATCTCAGAAAAAATAAAAAAATTACTACACACCTGTTCACAGCTCTCTGACTCTTCTCTTCCAGCACGAACCATCCACCAAAATGTCTAATCCTCTCCCAGACCTCTCTGATTACGAAGCGTATCTCGGGGACGATTTCAATGCCATCAGATTCGCTAACGAACTCGCACTCTCGACAAATGGCCCTGACGACCCGCGTCTCGACCTCACAACTTCCATCAAAAGACTCAAGTTCGACCTAAAAGACCTCGACAAAAGAATTCAGAAGGCGTCCAATGAAAACTACACAGCCCTCATTGCACAAACAGACACTGTTGACAGATTTGCGGAAACCATTGCAGCTCTCAAACCATCGCTCAAACAGGTCAATATGTCATACTCAAGACTGCAATCAGAGATCCTCAAACCTTACAGCGACTCGTCAGACTTGCACTCAGCTCTGAAAAAAATTCACCAAACATCAAATCTGCTCAGATCTTCCACTTATTTCATCTATCTCATCTCGAAGATCGAAGACATCGATAAATCCGACCAGGAACTCAACAAAAAACCATTCAGAAACCTGTTTGTCCTCACCAGACTTCTTACACAACTCAAGCTTCATCTTACCGACTCGCCCTTTCTCAAAAGCCTCAAGCTTGTTAGAGACTACGAACATTTCCAGCAACTCCAAACCTCCAAGATTCTCGACACCTGCATCCATAACATCAAAAACCTGTCCTTAGAGTATGACGACGCTGCCATTCTCAACCTCATCTACTCTCTTTCTGTGCTTTCTTCTGAGTCGCTCTACAACCAAATACAACAGCTTCTCAGTCTAAAGATCTCCGGTGCCATTAATCTTATAATTCGGAACCTCAACAACCCAAGAAACTTTGATCGCGTCTTCAAAGAGATCTCATCCACAGGAAAACTCGTCAGTAACATGGAAACTGTCATGAAGTCAAACAAATGGCAGGATTCAACCACTATCAGAAACACTGCTCCAGCAGCCAATACTTCTTCAGCAATCACTATTCTGGACAAACTCAACTCCGTGCTCGAACTCAACACCAGTCTCATCACACTCTTTTGGAAAGACATCGCAGTTGGAGTCGAGCCCAAGTTCAAAGAAATACTCAATAAAGGTGGGCCTATTGCGAAAAACCTCAGATCTATCAAAGAGGAGATCAAAACTATGGTCAAAGAAGCTGTTCTCAACTCTTTCCCAGAAGATAGTTTCAAGCGTGATGATTGTCTGGAAGTCAGAATGATGCTCAATAGCGTTGGTTCCCTCGATTCAAAGCGATGAATATATATTAATAATGTACAAAACGGACAATCAACTGGTATTTGTATCGTCCACAGTTATCGGATTGTTGATAGGTCTAGTTTTATGTTTCCTTCCTCCTCTTCTGGTTGGTTTTTTCGGTTTTCCCTTCTGTTTTTCCAGTTTTTGTCGCATCAAAACCCGTTCTTGTATGTATTTCATTTCTTTTTTGTAACCATCCAATCTTTTACGGGCTTCTTTTCGTCCTAAACGTTGTTTCTGACTCGGTCTTTGTTTCTTTCTGGATAGTGTTTGTATTGGCTTAGTTTGTCTTGTGATTCGGGCATTCAACTCTACCAGACTCACCACCTTATACGTTGAATATGTCTTCAGTTGACTTTGTGAAATCACTTGTGAACCTGACACCGCAGTCTGTTCAAACTGATCACGAGCTTCCTCCGATATTCTAGCAAAATAGTACGACTCGGGCCGTTGTATGTTGGCCACATTTCTATCATCTCTGACTTCATCGTCCTCTGCAATAGTCACTTCAGTAAAAACTGGTTTCTCGCCTTGATTTGCAGCTGGGTCAACCGAAAACAGAGGGAAAAACTCCGTTTTAGCCGTTTCCTTAGATACTTCAGATTCTATTACATCTTCAACATCAACAATCTCGAAATCAAACCCGCCCGGGATCTGATAATCGTTCGTGTTGTCCGAACTTTGCTCGGAAACTGGATCATTAAAAATCTGAGCTCTCGAGACCCTTTGAAGATGTTAGTGAACCAATTTTAAACTGAATTAATCTCGCTTAACTACTCACTTCACCTCTGTTGACTCCGTCATCGCTAAACCGGTTTGATCGGGATTCTCATATCGTTCAAGCAGTTATGTCAGGTGAAAAGTACTGAAATTTTTTTAAATAAAGGATCTCAAGCACAGCCAGACTAAAGAGGAACATCTCTACACAGGAAACAATAACTTGATTTGCTACAACTTAAAAGGTCTGATGTGATCTAGACACATAGATAATTGGAAATAAATAGTAATAAATAGTAATAAATAGATAATAAATAAAGAAGTATTGATGAGCTTCGACACCGTCAGCTCATCTGTATGGAGCATCTGCATCCGCAGCGTATTTGTACTCCTGCTCCCATTTGTCACCATTGGCAAGCAACTTCTCCTTGTTATACAACAACTCTTCTCTAGTCTCGGTAGAATACTCAACGTTAGGAGTCTCGACAATAGCATCAACTGGACAACTCTCCTGACAATAGCCACAGTAAATACACTTAGTCATGTCAATATCGTACTTGTAAGTTCTTCTAGAACCGTCGGCTCTTTCTTCGGCCTCAATTGTGATGGCCTGAGCAGGACAAATTGCCTCACACAATTTGCATGCAATGCATCTCTCTTCACCGGATGGATAACGTCTGAGAGCGTGCTCACCTCTGAATCTTGGAGAAATTGCTCCTTTCTCAAACGGATAGTAGATGGTATATGGAGCTCTGAAGTACATCTCCAGCACAATGCTCATTCCTCTAAACATCTCGGCCAAAAGATACCACCGAGTTGCCTTAGAGATTGCACCTTCTTTCGACTCTTCCCAAGTTCTAGGTCTTGGTAATCTGAAACCTAATGGCCACGACGACCGTTCAGATCCAGCGTTAATTCCAAGAGCAGCTTCAGGCTTGCGCACTGCCACGGAAAAGCTGAAAGGCCGCACCGATGTTGCCACAGGGCTGATCATTGAACTGCCCCTCATAAAACTTTGTCTTGCTCTTGCCAACATTCCGTTCTAATTTCTCCTACGCTGGACTGTTCAACACCAAACTGAGTTCTCCGGTACCTCTTGTGGGCAATCTTTCAAGCTAAATGGATTTCCAAATATTGGGTTAATCGGCAAACCACAGGGTTACACTAGTGAGTTAGTTGTTTTCGTCGTGCATTTCATTGGTTGTGTAGTTTTTTTTCGTGTGTAGAGATTTTTGTTTGATTATGTAATTTCTGATGTAATTACCCGGTTACCCTGACAACAGTTTTTTGCTCTGTATGAAACTAATACACGGTCTCAAGAGAAGTAAAAAAAAAACGCGTTCATATAATTAATTTAGCTAGTTTGTTTCAAACTTGAAACATAGCTCATTAGACCGACTCATCGCAATGTTCAGAAACTCCGTTAGACAATTCTCCAGCACAGTCAAGCCACAAATGGCCAAGATGTCCCTCATTGGTACCATTGGTTCCGACCTTGTGAAGCAAACCACTTCTACTGGTAAGGACTACCTCAGATACTCTGTGGCCGTGAACGCTAAGAACAAGGGTGAGAACACTACTTCGTGGTTTAACATTGCTTGTTTCAGCGAGCCACAAATGAACTTCATGACCCAATACCTTGGAAAGGGTGCTAAAGTTTACGTTGAGGCAACTGTCAGCAACACTAGCTACGAGAAGCAAGACGGTTCCAGAGGTACTTCACTGATGCTTTTCCAAACCAACTTCGAGACAATCAAATACCCAAACTCCGAGTCTTCTCCTGAGGCTTGATTGTGTATATTTTATATAATTATGTTGCTCTATGCCTCAACTTCTTTTAGTTTGTTTGTACATAGTATTTTTTGTTGAATATTTTGTACTGTATTTGATGTACTGTGTTAAAAGTGTTCAAATATAATATTAACCCGAAGTTCTCTCAGTATTGAAGTCCCATGCGCTCGAAATCCTTTCTTATGTCCTCGTCCAGCAAGTCGAGCTCCGCCTGTTGGAGTTGACGCTGTATATCTGAATCCTCCTCATACGTAGTAGTGGCTGCCCCGCAAGTGCTCAAAGGACTGCTTCCAGCATAACTTGACGGCGTACGAGCCAGCGTCGACGGCGTGCCGACGTAGCTGTCACCATCATAAACGTTGACGAACGAGCGAACACCGTCTTTCTTGCAGCACGAGTCGCTGTCGCTGACTTTGGTAGTTTCTGTCTCGTTGCTTGCATGTCTGCTGAGATATTGTGCTCTCCTTGTTTCCTGTCTTTTCTCCACTTTTTCTCTGTAGCTTTCGATGACAGCTCTACCGAACGGAAGTTTCGACAGCCAGCTTGAGTACATCCGCAAAGCATCGTCGCCGAGTCCAAACAACACAAAACTGCAGAACGAGACTGCAATGTAGCACCAACGGTCAAGAGCAATGGAGGTGTCATAAGGCAGCCGAACAACGTCGTTCCACAGCAGTTTGCTGGAAGAGTAGAATCCTGGCAACATCTGTTTAACCTCCGTGTGGAACGAGTAGATCGCAAGAGGCATCATGACCCCAATGACGAGAGAGCAGAAAATAAGCAGCTTGGAAAATTTCTTGAGCGAAAGACCAGAGTTTGTGCACTGCAAAATGTTGCGAGCACTCCGTCTCTTATGATAAAAAATCACGAGTGTTGCCACACACATCACAAAGCTCAGTGCTGACCACAAAAGTATCCACACAAAGTATAGAAATACTGAAATCCAGTGCAACTGGAATGGGAATTGGCAGCCGGCACACTCCATGATGAGGTAACGAGAGGCCTGTGTAAAATATAGAAGTGACATAATCACAAGCGGGAAAACCACCACACAAAAAAGCTCAAAATATAGTTTTCTTTTGGGCCGATTGAACCATTTCTCTGTTAGACCATTTGCGAGTAATATCAAGAACAAATTGAGTGAGATGGCAAATATAGCAGATAAACATCCAATTCCAGCTGCTGCCTGAATGCGAATCATAATGTCGCACCAAACTCTACCATTCCATGCTGTTAAGTAATTTTTCCCTCCCCAAACAACTGCATCAACAAACCCCTTAATCATCATCAGCTCAAGATACACCAGCAGTCCCGTTGCCGGAACATTGCCTGACTTTATATGCCAGAAGAGCGAAGGGACGTTGAGCAAGAACCCGAAAGTATGGAGGGAGATAAAAGCAGCTTGTAGATTCGCCATTTTCGAGTGATCTTTTCCGGGTACATCTTCTGTAATGAAGATACATATTTCTATCAGGACGCTCTCATGGTGTTAAATACTTGCTCTGGGTCGCATGGAGCCTTCTAAAGCTGTGTGAGAATAAACCCTTAGATGCACTAATCGGGGAAAAAATTTGGGCGGTGCTTATCGCTCCAATTGACAAATTGGGAACTCAAAGGAAGAGTTCGAGGTAGGACGCAATGAACAGGTCAAAAAAGCATAAAAAAGGTAAAGTTATTGGTAATTTACACAGGGCGTTTTCAGGAAATACATAGTTTAGTCTCAGAATATGAAACAACACCAGTTCAATGCACACCTCCTTTCCTAGTAGTCACAGCAAGATACACTATCATGAAAAGAGATACTTGCGAAAACAGACTCATCATCGATCTACCTACCCATTTGTTCATGTGTTTATTTGTTTTGATGTGGCAGTCCCAATTGTACACGTCTGATGTAGTTTGATTTGGTGGGTCTGCAAAAGGGTCCACAATGGTCGACTGCTGAGAACTCAGAGATGATACAGCTTCCTGGTCCACTAGAGTTTCCGCATATTTAGACACTTCATCTTTTGAGCTGTTTGCTGTATTTTCGAATCCTTTAACATAAGAGTATTGATAGTGCTCGGCCACTTTGCAGTAGACCCGAGCCAGCACTATGAAAATTGAAAAAATTGGTACAATCAACCCAGCCAGGAAAATCTATCGGAGTTAGTATACAGTCAATTATTATTTCTTTGTAATTACCCACCTTCCATATATGTGTGAGCACTTTCTGTTGATAAGTACAAGTTTTGCAACAACACTGAGCTGAAGATTCGGGCGTCTGCTCTTCAATGCTGGCTGTGCCCAATTCAAAAGTATGTCCTAGAATAATCGACTTCATTTCGATAATGAAGGGAGAAATCTGGATTCTACTTGGTGGAGACGGCGCACCTTTGCTTTTATATACATCTTGAATGTCTGTCAAACGTACCAGACATGTCGCAAGCCATCTATCTCGTGTGCTAAATGTACATTAAACCACCACGATTATAAGTACAAGTTTCGAGATAAAAGAAAAATTACTCGATTCGGCCAAGTCAATACTGGAAATTGATGAAAAAAAAATTATCACGTAGTTACACCCAACTTTATCAACGCTCATACAATTTTTCAAAGTAGTGCTTCACGAATGCTAGTGGATGATCTGTATCTTGGGCACCCATCTTGCCAATACTCGGACTGAAACAGGTGATAGGCAAAACTAAAACGTCCGACACCAACTTCGGGACGTCCAGCTTGGTAAAATCTTTCCAAGTAACTTTTGAGAAAATTCCACTTAAAACATAATCGTTGAAATACTTGAAAATAACATCCGTCCAGACCCCAGCTCCTGTCCACTCCATGATTGCAAACTCTCTCCCCGTGGACGAGAGTTCTAGTGCGCCTTCCTGGGCTTTTCTTAATGTAGTTTCTGTGATCACGGCAATGATTTCTCTAAGAATTGGATGTCCTGGTTTAGCCTGTATAACCCAGTTGGAGAATTGTAATCTTCTGGCATAATCTTTACGCCAGTCTGGAGTATCTGGATCAGATTGTATCCCGAGTATCATACCGATTTCGGATGGATCCACGTTTTCTGGGATCCAATTTGGAATTGGTTGCAAAGGTAAAGTATCAACATCAGCGTAAACACCACCTTTAGCAAACAACATCAAGTAGCGAAAGAAGTCCATTTTCAGAATGATGTGAGGTAATTGCTCGTACGCTTTCACCACCTCGGGAACATGCATGTATAAATAATGGATGATGGCATTGGATGTGTCGTCATTGAAAAGTTCGTGAACAAAACCAGGATTCTTCAAAGCCCATTGTTCCTCTCCTTCCTTATACTTGGCACCAAAATTTGCATCATTGAGTCCATATTTCCATGACTGCCAAATATAAGCAGGAAACTTGCGATTTTGATCGTATGGGAACATATAAGCGAGTCTCTCGCGCAAACTTGCGTCCTGATTAGGTCTGCGGAGTTCAGAGAGTTGTTTTTCAAGTTTAGCTCTGTCGTTCTCCAACCTTGCTAGTCGTTTTTCTTGGTCATTTAGCAGTTTTTCGGTAAGCTCGTTCAATTTTTTAGCAAGTTCGAGCTCTTCTGATGATGCTTTATTTGAAAATGACAGTCCTCCACTTCTACCACCATTTTTTGTGTTTTCATTATCCGTTTGTGATGTCAAGATGTTTGAACTCTGAACCAGCGCCTTTTGAAGATCAGGCGTAGAATCAGAGGAAATTCTGATTAGAACAACAATGATCGCCACTATGCCCAGCGACAACAATAACGTCCTCTTGGCCACGTAACTCTTCATGTTAGTGGTGAAGAGAATCAAAGAGGTGAAGAAATTCAACTGTACAATTTTACTGTCAGTACTACTAAGGCTTCATAAAACTTGGCCTTTTTTCTCAGTTGGAAAAAACAAAAAAGAAAAATCAAAAGGAATTTCGCATGTGATTTGGGTCACGTGTTATGAAAAAAAAATTCATCGCAAGCACACACACAAAAAAAAAATATTCAATTTTCAATTAGTTTGACCCACTGCTTTGCTCGTTTTCTCTCTCGATCCCTCTCACTACCAACGAAAAGCAGCACAGTAAGTGCCGAAGTCTCAGTGCGTTTGGCAACCTGACACGTTTTCTTAGCTGAGAAGGTCTTCAGCATCCAAAGTAAGGCAAACATCCCATTACGAGATTTCCGGGCTATCAGACAGCATTCACCGATAATCGCTATCAAGCGGATACATCCAATGACACTTTGGAAGGCATCAGTAGCCCAAATATGGATCAACGTGGCAAGACAAAGCCGTGTATTTCCCGTGGGACCCACGAAACCCCTGATAGCCACCGGTTTGCTTGGAATACAGCATCGACTATTGCATAAAGAGGTCACACGAGGAGTTAACATCGGCTGTTTCCAGAACTCAACAACACGAATTATCACATCAACAACAAGAACATTCAAAAAAGAGTTCTATTTCACAAGATGGAACAGCACACAGGCCAAATCAAGTCAAAATTCAACCTCTAAGAAGCTCACAAAAAGAGATTTTTTGGCAGCAGGAACGACTACAACACAACGGCTTGTATTGCGACTGAAATGGATTCTTTTACGACAAAATCGACCTTTTAATGTCGATGAGATCACAGCGTTTTTGTCCTGGATCCTTATGGGAAATTTCCTGTGGATTTTTATTGGAACCACGACGTTTTTCGGACTCATCATATATCTGTCTAATCTCTTCATGGATGGAAAAATCAACAAGAATTTTTTACAACGTCTCATTACATTTGACAACGGTTTAAATGTGGATATCGACGGACTTGATTTCAAAGCTACTTGGGAGAACGGTGTGATTAAGTTTCAAAATCTTGTTTTGAGGTCAAGGGAAAACGATAATGGCTCAGGCTGCTATAAATTCAAAATTGATACGGTCAACCTCACACTTTCGCTTGGTAAGTGGTCGGAAGGTAAAGGGTTGATTAAAGATGTTGATTTGATAGGAGTGGTGGGTGAATTGGAGCTGAACAACGACGCGAGCGACTACGATGTTGGATTAGTGTTTCCCGAGAGTTATGAATTTGGACTGTTCAAGATCAATGATTTGAAGATTACAGTTCGCAGGAAGAAAGATCAAGTATTGGAGTTGAAGCTATTCACGTGCGAGATGGATCGGTTGAGACGGAACTGGGTGACGTATGATTTTATCAATGCCAACTCACTTTCTGGGTCGATTAATGGGTCGTTATTCACGTTACACAAACGACAGAACCAACTGGCACATTTCTCAGCATTAGACGGGTCTTCTGCTTCTGCTGAAGAAGATCATGCGAACAATCCATGGAAAAAAGTTGCACGTTTGCGTGTCGATCAACTAGATCTATCATATCTGCAGAATGAGAGCAGCAAATTGAACTGGATTCAGTCGGGAAAAGTGGAATTGATTGTGGATATTATGCTTCCAAACGAGGAAGGAAGTGAAGATTTCATAGCGAGAACGAACGAAACTTTGTGGCAGACAATGCGGAAGCTGTGGCAGAGTAAAAGCTCAGAAGAAGAGCGTCCACGGAGCAACAGGGTGATTAATTTCGATTTTGGTGAGGAAGTTGAGGAAAGCGGTGCAAATAATCGATATGTTGTTCTTGATTTCAAGCTAAGTTTTACTGATTTGAAAGCAGCTATGCCGGCTTCAGGTGTGGTTCCGTGCTCTTCACTCACGAACGCTCCGTATGTGAATGCTGCGGATCTACACAGTCTTGTGACGTTTATCAATGACAAAAAATTCGGACTTTGCACATTGGTTGGAGGAACAGGAGAAACTGGAAATGAAAAAGATGAGAATCCATTTGACGGATCTGAGCTTGGAAATCATGGACCCGCACATACAGGCGAACATGATGCAGTTATTGATAGTTATTCTGCTCAAGAAGGGGCAATTCCTCCAGTTAAGTTCCGTTTGGTTCAAAATGTTAACGATTTCGAGTATTTGGACTTGCTTTCAATGCTCTGTATGAGAGGAGTTGAGGCCGGGGGTGAGGATTCCCGGCTGTTCAAAAGTTATGAGAACACCAATAAGTTTATTGATAATGCAGTGGCTGAGTTTTTGGGGTACATGATGATGTACAAGGAGGAGTTGCAAATGAAGTTGATTGAGATTTATTCCAAGAGAAGTAATTTTGAGATTCTATTCAACAATTTTATTCTTGGGAATTTGATTTTAGTGGGGTTGGGAAGTTTTGTGATTTGAATGACGAGCGAATGTCGAACGAATGTCGAGCGAGGCGAGTCATGAGTGAATCGTGAGTTGGAGTCTACTCAAGAGCGAACAATGAGTAGGTTGGAATGGCTATGCCAGGTCGACGAGACTACGGATTTTTTTGGGGCACAATGACACATGAACCAGCCCCACAGTGTCTCAGTGTCCCAGTGTCCCAGTGAGTTGCCACTCCTCTAATATGGGTATTTCCGATCAAACTATTATCAATCAATTTGGAGTAATGCAGTTGATAGAAGAGTTTTCCCGTGTAAAGATGTTCTATATCAACACTTTACAAACTGGTTATACATAGATTAATAGTAATCATTTCATAAAACTCCAGAGCTTGGCTTGATTGCTACTATAAAAGAGCAACTTGAGTTATTCTATGACAACGATTAAAAGTACGTAATGTATACCACTATTGTCCGTGATTTTAAGAGACGAAACTGAAGCCTGTAGGCTTACTCTAGTTTACTGAATCACAATCCTGGACATAGGGTTGCTAACTTCGCGAAAAACACCTCTACATAGGGGAGCTGCGGTTCTAAAGAGTTTGCTGCTGTCACAGCCAATGCTTGGGAAGGTTGCGGCTCATGGTACCTATTCACCTTTGTCATCAAACGCGATATTTCCAAGCCATGGATAAAATATCATGGCACGTGGTAATGGGCGAGCCGGAAACCGTTGCGCAGCTAGCCCCTTTGAACAATACAAACGAGAATTCTTAAAACCGGCCGCGGGCAAAGCATTCAAAGCCGATATAGTTTATTACGCGCGTCTTGCAGCGTTGAAATTGTCTCACCTCGAAACCTCGGGGGCGGTGGCCGTTCGCGACTTTCCGCGAGGGCCCGCCGGAGGCTACCGCCCGCAAAGCCCCGGCCGCCCGCGCCGCCCGCAAAGCCCCGGTGTGCTTAGAAATGCCAAGGCTTGGCTAAAGCCCGTGGAACTCCGCCAACAATCAGCGTTTGAAGCAGTCTATTGTATTTTGAAAATATGCATGCAAGATTTGTACTATAAATCCACAGGAGCAACAGATCTTGCATCATTTTGGCATGGCCAGAGGCATTTTCTTCGTAAATTGGTAAAGTGTATATATATTAAGTAGGGATTATAAGCTGATGAAAACAGAGTTTCACCTCTGAGTGACAGCAAAAAATTCGTAAGCTTCAAGTAAATTGCAATGTTTGAGAGATTCCTCAGAAATACATCATCACCGAGCGATATTGAAAGTCAGCGGCTGGTTGCTGCGGTAGATAATCCTGATACAACCACAGGTCCAAAGAACACTCAAGGCATTACGGAGTCACAAACGATGCCCAACAAAGGGTTGCTAGCGCTTCGCAAAGTTGGCACAGCGTTCAGACATATAAATCTTGGACTAGTCTCCGTGATAGTTTCGCTTGGACTCACACTGGTGATAATACAACTATATCTTAAAGTGCTAGCATTGGACGCCGAATTGGAGAGAGATGTGAGTCTTAGTACAGGTTCATATTCTATTGAAGCACTCACGGGGGACGTGAGTGTGAAGGCAATTCATTCACATAACGACGAGTGGAGACGTCATCCGCTATTTGATGCTCTAGAAGTCGGTTCAAACTCGATCGAAGCCGATTGCTACTATTTCCCAGACTCAACTCCAGAATGTATTCACGTGGGACATAACAAGGCATATCTTTCAGACTCCAAAAACATCGACACAATGTACCTCAATCATTTATTTTACATGCTTCAAGAGGCAAATGCAAGAGTCACCGATTCGGCAGAGAAGAACGGGATATTTTACAACTCACCAGAAACAACCACATACCTTTACATTGATATCAAAAATTCTAACGTGGAATTGGTCCAACTTCTAGAAAAGAAACTCGCAAAATTTCTTGAAAACGGTTATCTTACGACATATGATGCCATTTCCAAAGAATTCAGACAGGGACCACTCACAATCATTATCACTGGAGATTTCCCATACAATTACCTCAGTGAAAAAGACTTCAGATTTCTTTTCATAGATGCGCCATTAAGAGATTTAAGTGATCCAGAGAAGGCTCGATTATATCCCGCAAATGAGATATCAATTTTTGCTTCTGCCCCACTAAGTTCTCTTACTGGTTCGCACAAGTCTGTCAATTTGCTCAACGGCCTCTCTTTGGAACAATTATCCAACATCAACGATTACATTCAGACCGCACACGATTTGAACCTCAAAACCAGAATATGGGATACCCCAAAGTTCACGAAATCGGTTAAATTTACCATTTGGAAACAAATCATGCAATTGGGTTCTGATTACCTGAATGTTGACGAATTGAAAGAAGCCGCTGTTTTTTAAACGGCTGTATGATATGAGGGTTTTTTTTTTTTGGTATCGCTAAGCTACGTTTTTCATTAAAGCCGCTTTGACCGTTTTACGATGATTGCGTTTTTTGTCATCTATTTTCTATAAAGTACTTCCGCTTGTAATGTATCCCTGCAGATTAGTATCGTTAATCACAAAATCACGTTCCATGGAGTTGTAGATCATTGATAGTATTGCATATTGATTGAGTTTATTGAATCCAATATTGTGCATTTTTAAGTTTCAGAAGTTTATCAAAACGTTATTGTTAATTTCGACACATCTCATGAAATCAAGGCTGCATGTGTTGGTTTCAATAAAGTTCCCAAAACGTGTTTTCCCGTTGTGCGAATAATTAATTGTCGATCAGAGGAATCATCAGGATGACTAATGAAAGAAATTAGGGGGGATGCAACCAAAAAAGGTCGGATAAAATTTCCAAAAAAAATTGATCGCACCCAGGATCGAACTGGGGACCCTCACCGTGTTAAGGTGATGCCATAACCAACTAGACCATGCAACCAATTGTTGTCAAAAAAATGCCTTTGGCTAACTTCAGGCCTACATACATTCGTTGTGACGCGCGCATGTTTTTTCACACACACACACTTTTTGCATTTGTTAAGTCAACTGTTACAACTCCGCATTCAGTTACTGTTCGCCTTCGTTTCCCCGTACCTGCCGCCACTCAATATGTCCTCAGTCAATCCTAACACCGGCCTTCCACTCGGCTGGAAAATTAGAATCTCCCGTACCCACAATCAAGAATACTACTATAATCCCATCACCAACGAGTCAATCTGGACCTCGCCACCAGGAACAGACGAGGAAGCTCTCGAGACATATCTATCGCAAAACTTACACAAGCCAAAGAAAGTGCGCGTTAGGCATCTTTTGGTCAAACACCGCGACTCTAGAAGACCTTCCTCTTGGAAAGAGAGCGAGATTACAAGATCCAAGGAAGAAGCTATAGAATTGCTACGTGGTTTTGAAGCTAAAATTAGGAGTGGCGAGTACAATCTTGAGGAGCTTGCTATTGACAACAGTGACTGTAGTTCACACTCCAAGGGTGGAGATCTCGGGAGTTTTGGACCTGGAGAGATGCAACCAAGTTTCGAAAAAGCCAGTTTTGCGCTGCAAGTTGGCGAACTCAGTGACGTTGTCGAGTCGGATAGTGGAGTTCATCTCATTGAGAGAATTGGTTGATGGATTTCAGAGTGTTTGTACTACAAAAAATTAACATCTGTTTATTACCAATTATTGTTAACTCGTAAAATTGAGTGTAGAGAGAGTATTTTTCCAACCCGAGATAAACATAGATCGCGACCAAATGTTCTTTTTCTGCTGGTTCAACAAGTTTAGCTAGTTGAACAAGGTGAACTAGTTGAACGAAGACTCTGAGTTGATCTTTGAAAGGGTGACTTTGGGCACATCTATTGCTACGAAATCCCTGTTGTTGGCATAACCACCCGAATCATGCGTGGACCTTTTTTAGCCGAAACTAAATCAATTTTTTCATCGTTCAAATTTGGACGATTTGAGTCGATCGACGCGGGTTTGTTGAAAACCCTGACATTGACGCGCGCGTTCTGTTCTAATGTGCCGTTTCCTGGTGCGGATTCCAATCCAATTGTGAATAATAGGTCATATTTCGCCGCTTCGAGACCTTATAAAACGTTCATTAATCCACTTCTAGCACGCCAGTCGTTCAGATTCCACTCACATTGTTCTCATTACCACTGTAAAGGATTTGAGAAAAAATTGGTAGATATGGGAAGTTCAACAGTGCCTGGTAGACAACTTTTACCAGATAACGTCAAGCCAACTCATTATGAATTGTCTATAGAGCCAAGTTTGGATACTTTTGAATTTGTGGGAGAAGTCACTATTGATTTGGATGTTAAGAAGACTTCTGACTTCATTACGTTGCACTCTTTGGAACTCCAATTGCTTGAAACAACTCTTCTTGTTAATGGAAGCAAACTATCTCCAACTAGTACTTCTCACAACGAGGATGATCAGTCTGAAACTTTCCAATTTGACGGTGAAGTTCTCAAAGCAGGTGAAAGCGTTAAGTTGAACATCAAGTTCAACGGTACCCTGAACGATAAGCTATCGGGTTTTTACAGATCGTCCTATGAGGAAAATGGTGAGACCAAATATCTTGCTACCACTCAAATGGAAGCAACCGATTGTAGAAGAGCTTTCCCATGTTTTGACGAGCCAAACCTCAAGGCTAGTTTTGGTGTCACTTTGATTGCTGACAAGAAGTACACGGCTTTGTCCAACATGAATGTGAAGAGCGAGACTCCTGTTGATGGCACTTCTCTTGTTAAGACAGTCTTCGAAAACACTCCGTTGATGTCCACTTATCTCGTTGCCTTCGTTGTCGGTGAACTCTCGTACATCGAATCCGATTACAAGTTCAGAGACATTCCTGTGCGAGTGTACACCACTCCAGGTCACGAGCAATACGGTAGATATTCTGTCGAACTCGCTGCCAAAGCTTTAGAATGGTATGAGAACGCGTTTGATATTCCATATCCATTGCCAAAAATGGATATGGTTGGTATTCATGACTTTTCTGCCGGTGCCATGGAAAACTGGGGCTTGGTCACTTACCGTATGGTGGCATTGATGTATGATGAGAAAAACACCAACTTGGCCACCAAGTTGAGAGTTTCAGAGACCGTTACTCACGAATTGGCCCACCAGTGGTTTGGTAACATTTGTACTATGGATTTCTGGGACTCTCTTTGGTTGAACGAGAGTTTTGCTACTTACATGTCGTGGTTGTGTATTGAAAACTTTGAAAAAGACTGGAAAGTTTGGGAGAACTTCGTTGGTGATTCGTTGCAACAGGCTCTCTCCCTTGACAGTTTGAGATCTTCTCACCCAATTGAGGTTCCAATTCAAAGAGCTGATGAGGTTGATCAAATTTTTGATGCCATCTCTTACGAAAAGGGTTCCTCTGTCTTGAGAATGTTGGCAAATTGGTTGGGTCGTGAAGATTTCATCAAAGGTGTTTCTCTCTACTTGAAGAGACACTCATATGGTAACGCTAAAACTGAAGATCTTTGGGACGCTTTGTCTGAAGTTTCCGGTAAAGACGTTGCTGGTACCATGAAAGTTTGGACCAAGTCTGTTGGATTCCCATTGGTTTCTGTTTCTGAATCGGCTGGGAAGGTCAAAGTTGAACAACACAGATATCTCACCACTGGTGACGTCAAAACTGAGGATGACGAGACAATCTATCCTGTGTTTTTGGGTCTTAGAACTGACGAAGGTGTCAATGAGGAAATTGTTTTTGATTCCAGAGCAATTGAGTTGGATAACGTCAAGAGTTCTGATTTCTTCAAACTCAATGGAAATACAACCGGTGTTTACAGAGTCAATTACAATTCAGAAAGATGGGCATCTCTAGGAGCAAACAGCAAGAAACTTTCTGTTGAAGACAGAATCGGATTAGTTGCCGATGCTGGAGCTCTTTCCGTTGCTGGTTACTCCAAGACAACCAATCTTTTGTCTTTGGTTTCAGACTGGAAGGAAGAATCCTCATTCTTTGTTTGGGATGAGATCGTCAGTCGTATTTCTGCTTTGAGAGCCGCTTGGATTTTTGAAGATGAAGAAGTCAAAGACGGACTCAAGAACTTTGTTGGAAGCTTGGTCACTGAAAAGTGCCATCAAACTGGTTGGACTTTTGCCGAGAATGAATCATTCTTGGATCAAAGATTGAAAGCCCTTTTGTTTGCTGCAGCTGTCTCTGCGGAAGATGAAACCGCTATTTCCACTAGCAAAACATTGTTTTCCCAATTTATTGGGGGGAACAAGTCTGCTATCCATCCAAATTTGAGAGACGCTGTTTTCAGCTCTATTGCATCTAACGGTGGTGAGAAAGAATTCAATGATCTTTTGCAAGTTTACCGTGCACCTCAATCTGCTGATGAAAAAATTGCTGCTTTGAGATCTCTTGGTAGATTCCGTGACCCTGAAATCTTGGCTAAAGTGTTCCCTCTTCTGTTTGATGGTTCCGTCAGACTTCAAGACATTTACCTTCCAATGGTTGGTATGGCGTCACACAAAGTTGGTATTGAGACTCTTTACAATTGGTTTACCACCAATTGGGATGAGCTCACTATTCACGTCCCAACCTCTTTGACGATGATGGCCACTGTGGTGAAGGTGACAACTTATGGTTTCACATCTATGAAGAAGTATCACGAGATTGAGGAGTTCTTCAAGGATAAGAACACTAAGGATTTCAACAAGTCTTTAGCCCAATCTCTGGAGACTGTTGAAAGTAAGGCTAATTGGGTCAAGAGAGATTCGAAGGAGGTTTCTGATTGGCTGAAGAAGAATAAGTACATCACTTAATGACGAGCGAAGCGAGTCATGAGTGGAGCAAGTCAAGTGATTTGACAGCCCTTATCACTCACAAACGCCTCATCAACGGAGTATTTTAATTGGTTGAACTAGAACATACTCTAATTACTTGTTATGACTCAACTAAGAAAAAAGGATTTATATAAACTAATAACAAGGAGGAAGAGAAATGGGATAAAAATTAACTATATTCGTAAATTTTTTCCCTCAAAAAGTTACCACCCTTTTTTTTCCCTCTCCTTTTTTTTATCCCCTTTTGATCCCCCTTTTCTTCCTGAACTCATTAATTTGGCACAATAAAATGGAGAAACATATACTCGAGAACAAAGACTTGAAAGGTTTAACCTCTACACCAAACGCCAAAGCGATTCCCATTAGTACCTCCTCTAAAAAGGAGAGTCCCTCCTCTGATGCGAACTTTAGTTTTAAGGCTCGTCAATTGAGAACACCGTTACCCTCTGCCAGTTCAAACAAGCCCATGATCACTCCAAAAGCCAATAAAGTGGTGGAAAAACGGTCATTGGATATTGCTAATCATGCAAATAAATTCACCGAGTTTTTCGTTAACGTCTCTGATGAATCAACCACTCCAAACAATGGAGCAACTAATCCTTTTGCTTATGTCACGACTGCAGGAACGGCCACAACTGCCGCAACTGTGGGAACGAAACTGAACTCGAACGAGTTGAAAGATGAAGATTCGGTTTCTTGTTTCACCAACTCGTCAACTTCAACCCCTTGCAACACCAAAAGAAGAAAATTCGATGACATAGAGACTGCACCATTGAGATTTCTTGAGTTTCAAAAAAGTCAGTTAGTTCCTGTGATTCCACAGCAGAAACTCCCAAAACCATGTGGTAAATTCATTGCAAACAAGGAGAGCATTTTTACTAGTTTACCAGGGGAAAAAGAACAGGATTACATCAAACTTTTGGGATCTTCTACCCTCTCACAATTGTCACTACAGGAGCAAAATCTAATGAAATTCTTCAGATTGGACCTCACAGGATGGATCGATGAGTCTCTCAGGATGGGTAGGAGTTACCAATTACTCATCCAAAAACTCGTCATGATTCGACTAAAGTTCAATAAGAGATTTTTACAGCTAGTGAATAATGCAGACATTTTTGCTGAAAACCTTGAAAAACATGGACAAGAGTTGGACAAAAGGTCTGAGATCTTGAAGGATTACTGCAGCAAAATCGTGGATGAGATGAATTAGGATGGAAGCGGCATTGCTAGAAAATGACGAGCAAAGCGAGTCATTCGCTTACATTTTGTAGTCGAAAATACTTAGACTTACTGACTGGTATGTTGTGGTTTGAGAGACGAAAAAATCACTTTTCTTGTACTCTAATTCATTGTCCAACAAATGACTCGCTTGATGTTTCGCTTTGCACGTCATTTGCCATTAGTTAGTCATTCGCTTTGATCTGATTGATTAATATATTAAACCAACACCAAAGTTACACATTTAATATGGATAAGATTCAGCGTATACAGAAAAGCAAGTATTAACTAAATCAAAAGATTTACTTTCTGTATCTTCTTGGACCTCTGTTAGCAGACACGGAGGTAACGCTGGCTGGGAGCTTGAAGCCGAGAGACTTGATCAATTCATCAGTGTCAGCGTCAATGTGGAGTTGACCCTTGTTCTTCTTGAGGTCAAGAGCGGAAACTTCTGGAACGTATTGGTCCTTTCTTTCTCTCTCCTCTTCTTGAAGCTTGAAAGAGATACCTCTAACTGGACCCTTTTGAATTCTCTTCATCAAGTGGGTGGTGTAACCAGCAATCTTGTTTCTCAATCTCTTGGATTGGATCTCAGCAATTTCGGAGGTCAATCTCTTGTTGACTTCGAAGTCCAAAGTCAACTTAGGATAGTACTTCTCGATGAGAACCTTGGAGGCTCTCTTGACGGTCTTAGTTCTAACTCTACCCTATAGTATAGCGAATGCCATGTTAGTAATATATTTCGAGAGGGTGACACCATATTGACAAGTGATTTTTGAGACAGCTGTGGTGATGAGTTGTACATCTTGAGTAAAAAGGTATTTGTGATAGTATGTGTCATTTCAATATATAATCCTGAAATCGTATAGTTCGATGTCGTTGTTGTCTCACTAGCATTTTAGCTTGCCTGTGTGTGTGTTCTGGGTGTGTCTTAATCACTGTGCCTCATGTGTTGTTGTTTCTGTGTATTCACATACCATTTTGTGTTAATGTCTGTGTTCTAGAAGTTAATCTAACGCTGATCGATAGAACTCAAGGTCTCTTTAATTTGTTTCTTTCAGTATTCAAGAGTAGTAATAAATTTTTCACCTTCTCCAGGAGGCCTTGAGAGCTTCACCCGTCAGACACTACGCCTGTCCAGGGGGGGGCTCGCGGGAGCTTAAATTTTTTTTCCCCCGCTGCAGTCCGCGACTGATCCCCTGGTCACGCGAATTTACTACCACGGAGACAAATTTCAATACAACAGTCAAGCCCAGTGGTGTCAGGAGTGCAACCCTTGTGTATAGCACGTGACCTATTAGCCACAGAAAATTATGTCGCGCTTTTTGAGTTACCCTATCTCAAACGCGCATGCCCAGACCTTTCGGGATTTTGAAACTCTGAGGAAAAACACGAGCGATAAAAAAAAAAGCGTAGCACAAGCCAAGGTCCCCCCATACATTGGGCACATCTGACAGGCCGACACAGGCGCACAGGGTAGTTTTACATTGACTTTTGAGGAGGAAAGTGGCCATTTTATTTTTGCAATCCACAAATCACCGGTGGAATTGGAATTTTGAAGTACACATAAACCTCTTTTTGCCACGAGTTCCAAAGGCAAAAGTCAACCACTCGACTCACTTTGAGGCGGTGAAGTTACACAGCCTGAAAAATAATTTTTGGTTAATATGGCTAAATTCCATTGTGATGTGTGCTCTTCTGATTGCACTAGAAGAGTGAGAATACGTTGTGCGGTTTGCCCAGATTACGATCTATGCGTCCCGTGTTTTGCCAAAGGTGAATGTTCAGGAAAACATAAACCTCATCATGATTATAAAGTGATTGAACAACACCAGTATCCAATTTTTGATGAGGATTGGGGAGCAGACGAAGAGCTTCTTTTAATTGAAGGTGCAGAGACTCTTGGATTGGGGAATTGGCAAGATATTTCTGACTTCATTGGTGGAAGAGCCAAAGAAGAAGTTGGCAAACATTATGAACAGTACTACATCAATTCGCCATACTATCCGATTCCGGACCTTAATAAGACGTTTGAAGAGGTGACCACATCAGAGTTTTTGAGAAAACGTAAGCTTCGGATTGAATCTCGTAAGAATTTACCACTCCCACCACCGAAAAAGATGCTCACATCCAAACCACTTTGTTCGGATTTGCAGAAATACATGCCTGGAAGACTTGAATTTGAAGAAGAAGCTGAAGATGAGGCCGAGAAAGTGGTACAAGATATGGTTTTTGAAGCTGATGAATCTGAACAAGACATTGAGCTCAAACTGACGATTTTGGACATATACAACTCGAAGTTGACTTTGAGAGCAGAAAGAAAGAGATTAATGCTCAAAAACAATCTGTTGGATTACAGAAACAACATAGCCATTGATAAGAAGCGCACGAAAGAAGAACGTGAGCTTTACAACAAACTGAAGGCGTTTGCGCGTGTGATGACTCCTGAAGACTTCAAAGAATTTACTGATGATATGCTCAATGAGCTCAAGATCCGAAACAAGATTCAACAGCTTCAAGAATGGAGAAGAAACGGTATTACGTCATTCGAAGGTGGACACAAGTACGAGAAAGATAAAATCAGCAGACTTTCCAGAACTTCAATGGCATTGTCGGCTTCTGTTCCATTCTCATCAGTGAGAGAGAGACATACGTTGAACTCTGTTCGAACAAACTCTAGACATCAAACTCCGTCTATGGACTCAGGAAGTAAGAAAAAGAGCAACCATCCTTTAGATATTAGTCAGGCTGTTGATTGCGAACTCTTATCTGATGAGGAGAAGATGTTATGTTCTAGTTTGAGAATTTTGCCAAAACCATATCTCGCGATCAAAGAGACTCTATTTCGAGAACTTCTTCGTACTGGTGGTGTTTTGAAGAGGAAAGTTGCTAAGGATTTGTTGAAGATTGACCCTAGCAAAACTGCCAAAATTTATGATTTTTTTGTGCAGCAAAAGTGGTGCAATGCCGTCTGATCAAAGTATCCTAGATGATGATGAACTATGTATTATATGTATTTTTAAGGAGATTGGAGAAAAAATTCGCAAACAAAAAATATTTCAAAAAAAAAAAAAATATTTCAAAATAATTTTTTTTTTTCAGACAAATTTTTCAGCTAAGTAGATTGTACCAAATATACTGGTTCAATCAGGCAGACTCCATCACACTAACCATCCAAGACACCCAACATGGCAGAGAAAGTCAGATACTTCTTGGAACAGTCCGTTCCAGAACTCCAAGATTTGGAGAGAAAAAAACTCTTCAGTAGAAAAGAAATCACAATGATTATGAGAAGAAGAACTGATTTTGAACATAGAATAGCAGGAAGAGGTTCAAAACCGACTGATTATCTGATTTACGTGAAATTCGAGAAGAATCTCGAAAAACTCAGAAGAAAACGTTACAACAGGCTCAAGCCGATCATTGACACAAAACCATCGATATCAGACTGGTCTTCACAAAGACGGATTTTTTTTATCTTTGAAAGAGGTGTCAATAAGTTTCCTAAAGATTTGGACCTGTGGGCCGCCTACTTGAAGTTTGCAAAGAAAAATGGTTCCGTCAAGGTGATTTACAGTGTTTATTCAAAACTTTTGCAATTGCAACCCACAAACATCAACGTGTGGCTATCTGCTGCCAAATATGAATTTGATCACAACAAAAATGTCAAGTCTGCACGCAATTTGTTCAAAAGATGTGTTAGATTCAATGCTGAAAATCAAGATGTTTGGGTTGAGTTTATCAAGCTTGAGTTGACGTATCTTTCTAAGCTGCTGCTGCGCAGAAAGTTATTGAACTTGATTTCCGAGAAACAGCAGCTTGAAGATCTCAAACAGAACGAGGGGCAAAGTTTTGAAGGAGACAACATGATCAGTTTGATCCCTGACAATGAGCTCAACGATGAGCTCAACGGTTTGCCAGAGTTGAACTTGAGCACGTTAGGATCCATTGAAACGAACCCTGTGTTACGAGGCGACTTGGTTCTAGCTATTTTTGATGTTGCGATGGCCTCGTTGCTCAAGAACGTGACGTTTCAAGACGACAAATTCACCAGAGCTTGGTCTTTTGCCTCGGCAGTCTTATCGCTGGTGGACAAGTTTGAAACTTTGGACAGACCTTATCTGTGCAATCACGTAATCGAGTGGCTCGTGCAAGATTTTGGATCTTTGGAGAAAGTGATTATTTTGCAACTGACGCTTCCGTTGCGCTACATCAACACGAGCGATGCCGACTTCGTTTTGGTGTTGCAAAACGCTGTCCGTACTCACCAATCATGGGCTATCAAAAACAAGGACGATACCCTTCGAGAGGAAGTTCGTAGACAGTTTGTGGAGTTTTTGACGGAGAATTATCTCAATAACTCCGAAGGGGAATTGAGAGACTTGCTTTCGCTTTTGGTGAAAAAGATCAGGTAGATGAAACAAATAGAGTTACTTATATAGGGAAAAACGCTTTAGTCCACTTTGCTCAGCTCGTTAAGCTGTATTTTCTTCGACAATCTGTTGTAACTCAACAAAATCGAAAGAACGAATCCAAGAACCAAAAATCCGAGACAATATGACACCACGGCAAAACGGCTAGTCAGAACTATTTTGAAGAATCCCATTTGCGACTCTGAAATCACTGGTTTCACATCCGTGAGCCATTTAATGTTGAACGTGAGCTCGACTTTATCGCCAATGATCACTTTAGTGGTGTTGGAAGAACTCGACCAGGCTGTTCCTGAAACCAGTTCACCAGGGTTCTTGGACATCATAAACACGTTCATATTTGGGTCAAGATCGAAATGCGATTCATCCACAATTCCACGGACCTGGAAGTTAAGTGGGACAGTCACGCCACTGTTTGGACGAACATCCAATTGACAAGAAAATGGACAGTCATTATGAAGATAGAATTGGAAAAGATGATACAGTTCATCTTCAAATTTGAGGGTGCATTTGACTTCTTCATCTACTCCATAATTCAACGAAAATGGTCTATTAGTCTCTTGGCATGTTGGAAAAGCCGTATAAATAACATTTCCATCTTTGTCAAATTTGTGTTCACCATTGTCGATGTGACGAGCATTACATTTGATCTGAATTTCGTCTTGACCAGAGTATGGGGTTATTTTTGATAGGTCCAAATCTGTTTTTGGATACGGCTGGATTTTTGCACCATTTGCTGTGAACGTGAGCAAATAGGCGACAATGGCCAGCGAGAGTCTCATTATGGGAGGTGATGAATGAATTTACTTGATGATGAGGTACACATGGTAATTCTAAACATTCTTTAGTTTCCAAATTTCAAGAAAAAATAGATTCATCGCTTATGAGCCGCTACCCCTTTTGAAAAAAAAAAGGGCGAATTATGACGAGTCAAACAATTCATATTTGGGCAACGTAGAAAGATCCGTTGTTTATTAGTACGATGATCAATTGATCAATTTCAAGTCAATCGGGGAATTGTTACCAATGTAGTATTATATTTGCTGTTATTTTCTTACTGCCAAATTTTTGCTACCAATTTTTGAACTTGCTACCAACGGTCATATCTGCACACAATACAGGGCTTCGTCATGGGTCAATGTAATCAACTCATCATACGTTTTTGATTGTGCAATCGTCTTACACGGCTAAACCTCATGAAATTCAATTTTAGCTCGTTTCGTGGCTCCTGTATCGTTTCCTCAAGGCTCGCCTCACTCGCGCTCATCGCTTCCTGGTAGATCAATTATAGTACAAACAGTATAGAGCAGTGTTTCTCCACCTCAACTCATTCAACTAAATAAGTCATCACCACCCCCTTTACTTAGTTAAAATCTCCAATTCTCCTCCCATCACATGCTTCAAACACTTCTTTTTCGCCTTTTGAGAACGCCAATGCGCTGAAAGACCATCTTTCCTTTTGAAATTCTTACCACACCCCCATTCTTGTCCATTTTTCATGATCCCGCCACACACAAATCCACCCTGCTGGTTGTGTTGGTTAGTTTCGTGGCGTCTTCTGTCACTGTGTCGAGCAAAACTTTGCTTACATATCGAACACTCGAATGGTTTTTTGTGTTCGTGAGTCGATTGATAGTGCGAATTCAGGTTCATCTTGCGTGAAAAAATCTTGTCACATTCTTCGAATGGACATCTGAAAGTGCGTGGTTGCTTTTTAACACCTCCTGATTGTGTCCCTGATCCAGGAGACGAAAAGTTCCCTGGTGGTGATGGAAGCCCTCCATTATTGCCATGATGCACTCCGGCTTCTTGAGATTGCTGCTTTTTCAAAGCAATATCTGCTGCTTTTCTGGACCATTCTTGTGCAATTTGTGACGTTTTATCGTCTTTCGGCAAAGTTTGGTATGGAACGGAGTTTGCCAGAGTGAAAAGCGGATTATCTTGTTGGGGAGCTGCACTTGAACCCAACTGGTTTTGTTGTTGCGTAAATGGATAGATGGATGGCATCATGAATTTTGGCTCTGAAGAGCCCGAAGCTGCTGTGGCTTCCGAATCACCATCATTTTTCGTGGTCTCATTACCTCGTAAACTTGAAGTCGATGAATAGTATCCTCCAGGACCATACGAGTTCAGAATCCCTGCGGCGCCTGTAGCTGGTCCTCCAGCACTGCCAGGGATGTTAGTGGTGTCACTGCCACTCGACAACTTTTTTGAGCCGGCTAATTCAGGCTGTGTTGAAGAAGAGGTCTGTGTTTGTGTTGTTGCTGCGCCCGGTCTTTGAGATCCGTCCCGCGATAGAGCCAAAATTTGCGGTGCACCCTCACTTTTGAGCGCAGGATCGGTGTTTGGATTGTCGTCGTGATTCATGGCGGTGTCGCACTTGATTGGGGTTGACGGTATACAGATTCAGCGTGGTTGTTTGTAACCGGAACCCGCCTTCTTTTTTTTGCCCCAAAAGATGAAGAATGAAAACAATATTTTTTTGAGAGGAGTCAACCGGGTAACCCAAATGGAATCTGTGATAGAATTCTTTATGTCGTACTAGGATTTGTCAGAAATGTAGAGTAAAATACTTTTGACACACCAATTGAGCCGATTGTGATCGCCAATATGAAGGAGCCCATGATGATAAACTCACTGGGGATAAGACCTCCCAGTGAGTCAAATGGTAGAACGTGTAGTTGGAGAGGAATGTCGTTGAGCAATCGCTCCGTCGCCTCAGGGTCGATTGAATAGTAATCCGGGGTAACCGTAACTGCTAGTGTGTTGGAATCATACTGATCAAAAGAAATGTCCACCGGATAAGTGGCACACCAACACAATTTGATGAAGTAGCGGCCAGTTGAAGGTAGTAATGACATGTACACTAAAATTGTGTGGCTGTGTCGATTCGCAGAAGGTGGTGTTTTGATGAGCGGTGGTAAAGATGCTGTAAGAACGTTAAGACCGAAAGTGACACTGGCGTTCGTGACAGGGGAACTTGGAGATGGGTCATTAATGATTGCATCAACGCTATCTTGAGACCGGTCAAACACAAACGTTTCAGTGTTTGCCAACACCAAGGAAGCTAAAGCAAGCCATATAAGAGCAATCCAAGACCTCATGAAGTGACAAATTTGATGGAAACCAGGAACTGATTGATGTGTTTTTTTATAGGGTTGTACTTCAGTTTTCAGTTGGTTTTTTTTTTTGAGAAACCCAAGTTACACAGCCAGGATCTCGGAGAAAGAAAAATAATATTATCTTTTGTTTATGTTTTACGGTTGAACACAGCTGTTCTTCACATCAACATGTCTGACTCACAGTTACAAACCCCGGCTTTAGCCGAGGGAATACAGTCTCCAATCAAGAAATCTCCTTCAAGCACCAACATCTCCAAGTTTATCCAAACACCTCCAACTCCGAAACCTCTACCAATTTCGCTCAATATGCGCATCAGCGAAGACCTCAACGATATCAAATCGTTGCTGAACGATCTTAAGTTTCGCTCGAAAAACAACAACCAGAGCCTTGTGAAGTTGAATGAGAATCTGACACGGTTCAACGAGACAGTAGACGCAGGAAAAAACAATAACGACAACCATCTATTTGAAAGTCTACAACAACAGTTAACGTCACTACAGTTAGAACTCAAATCAAATACTCCTGCGAAACTGGAGAGTGTTTTAGTAGAGCGCATCACGAAAGCCACAGATACCCACAGGAATGAAACACTTGGGGACATTTCTTGCAAATTACTAAATCGTCTTGACTCTATCGAAACATCCTTACACGCACAGCAACACGACAACACTAAAGAAGTTGAAAAAAAACAGGCACTTGAGGCTGACATTGCTGAACTGCAACGGGATCGCGATGTCATGAGACTCAAACTACAAGGTTACGCTTCGCGAGCTCAACTGTTGCGGTCTGAGTTTGCACAATTGCAAGCTCAAAAAGATCAGTTGCTTGCTGAACTCCAAGCTGGTCTCAATAACCATCGTCTCGAACTTGCAGCATTGCAGCAACAAAAACGCGATACAATCACTTCACAACAAAGTCAGCGAGTGTTAGAACAAGTTGTACCAAGGTCAGCAAATACTATGTCTGCTGGGGATTCAGATAAGGAGAACTCAGCTTTAGACTCTGCACGTTCTAGACATTCACGTCCTATTCGTAACTTTAGCAGTGTGGTGTGAGCCAGTTTGGTGCGACATACATAATGTCATACGCGAATTATGTAAGCGATAAATAAACTTTAAACCAGTATTTCATTTCGTATAAGGTGACAGTCCTAATTTCTCCGCTCTGCAGAACGAGCAAAGCTTGAATCCGCCCGCCCCCTCTTCCTTAAAAGGAGAGGTTCTGGCGTCTTGCACCCCGCAAACTGCCGTAAAAAGGTAATTGCTGTGGGACAAATTACTTCTCTCCAGACTTATCGCGGGTGACGCAAAGCAAACCGTGAACAGCAATCAAACACTGAAGACTCGCCTTGGTGACCGTAAACGTTATAGCTCTTTTGTATTATTCCTGATGCGTCATCTGCTATTTGCCTGCCCCTCCCTCC
Source organism: Ogataea pini (assembly GCA_003707665.2). Taxonomy (NCBI): domain Eukaryota; kingdom Fungi; phylum Ascomycota; class Pichiomycetes; order Pichiales; family Pichiaceae; genus Ogataea; species Ogataea pini. The sequence goes on along the minus strand of PPKL02000017.1, from coordinate 127,885 downwards.
ATAATTCCAATTGCCATACCAAAACATACCGATCCGACCAGCCAGGTTATAAATACTGGACCGTTAGCTGTAAAACTAATGAATGTTATTGAGCGTAAAGAATCGTTTCCTTCGCCACTTTGCCTCAGCCGCACCGCGCCGCACCATTCCCCTCAGTCACCCTCAGTCCGCCCCACGAATCCCCCGCGAATCGAGCCAGTGACACAAATTTCCCTTGGCACACTATTTTTGCCATCCTGATTTTTCCCTCTTTTCCGATTGTCTTTTTTCTTGTTTTGCTTTAGTATTTCGTCTTGACTGAGATAGAGCAAGTGTGGTTCAGTGTAATGTCCGGTTCGGTTAACAGTATTACGGCATTTCAGAACCAACACAGCCAGCAGAATCAACAAATCCAGCAAAACCTCCCACAAATTAACAATCTCCAGAAAAACCAGGGATTACGCCAGTCTCAGATCAATAACAACATAGACTCTGAGTCCGCCAGATCATCGCTCTCACTTGAGTCGAACGTGTCCAACACTTTTTCCTCTCCAGGGGATTATGATCTTTCATTCAACAATTTGAATTCGGTCCTTTCCTATATCAGCGAGATGGATAACCAAACGCTATCTGACAAAGATACATCTTCCACCATAGGGAGCACTTTCCACCGCGGCGCTCATCACGCATTAGCAGCCGTGGGAGCGCCACAGATGGCACAAATGGATAAAACAAACAACAATGTGAACGCCATCGCAAACCCTTCTGGTAATCCACCTGCTTCAAATGATTCTACACTTGGTCATTCGGCAGCAGAGGTATTTGTCAACCCGTTTGAGATCAACTCCTCACTTTGGAGCACGGCAAGTGCGAGTGCCTTCAATTCGACTCCTCATAACACCCAGTACATACCAAAACCCCCTTCTCCTTCGTCACAGCCACGGGACCATGTGATCTCTCCGTTGTCTCCATACACCAATTTGTTCAATCCACCTTCAGCTAATTCTATGGGTGGAGTGGCCGGATTTCAGAACATTTCTCAGATCAACAATGGTGTTGACATTAATGGACTCAACGGTTCTAGAAGAACTTCATATGCTGGAGAATTCACAACTGCAACCAGTAGACCTTCAACTGGTAGCATTTGGAATATGGATGACCATCGGTCCTCAATTGGGTCTGCTGGATCTCCAATCCTCAGTTATCCTGTTGCCGGTCAGAGCTCTCCTCCTCAGCTTCCAGTTGGCTCAAATTGGCAATCTCCGCCTGTTGCAGATTATGCTGCATTGAGAAGATATTCATATGATCCTTCTCTAGGTACTGGAATGGTCCCACCTGTGTCTGCTGCAACGCTTAATGCTTCTGGAGTTCCTGCAAGTGCTCGGTCTTCGAACACGGCCAATACGGCTATTAGTCCACAGCTGATAGCCGGATTCCAACCACAGCGCAACTCAACTTCTGCGACGTTTCCTGTGGCACCGAGTGCTCCTTCTTTAGATTACGTAAGAGCTTTTGAGAATGAACAGCAGCAGCAACAGAAGCAGCTACAGCAGCATCAACAACTGCAACAACAACAACAGCAGCAACAGCAGCAGCAACAGCAACATCAGCAACAGCATCTGCCACCAGTACCAGCACCAACACAGCAAGAACAATTGTCACAACAGAACTCTCAAGGATCTCAACTCCTCAATCAGTTCAACAATCTCAACTTATTGAACTATCAGGACCAATATGTCCAGGCCTACAAAGAGGCAGACGCCTATTTCACATCTCCTTCGCCAGAATCATTGAACTTGTCTAAAGTGCTGGAAAATCTGAACAATCAACAGCTACCTAGATTTCCGGGTGGTGGACTACCTGGTGTGAAGCTTGTTCTTGTGTGCTTTAAATGTGGTCGTTTAGATGTTTTCTATCTGCCTCCAGAAAATCAGCGGATGGCACATAACCTGAAATTGGGAGAATTAGTCATTGTGGAGGCAGACCGTGGTAGGGATTTGGGAAAGGTTGTCAAATTGGAAGTTTCAATTGACGAGGCAAGGTTGCTGAAGATGAAACAGTTTCAAGATCAGCAAGCTGCGCTGAATCAAGAACTTACTGAAAAACACCCAGCTTTACATTTCCCAAAGCCTATCGTTCGGTTTGCATACCCAAACGAAGTGGCTCAATTATTGCTAAAAAAGTCTGACGAAGAGAAATCTCGGAATGTTTGTCAGCTTAAAGTGAAGTCACACGGACTTGTTATGCGAATTACTGATGCGGAGTATCAATGGGACAGAAGAAAGCTGACTTTTTATTATAACTCCAGTGCCAGAATTGACTTTAGAGATCTGGTTAAAGAATTATTCAGAATTTACAAGACTAGGATTTGGATGTGTAAGCAACAACAACATCCACAAAAGCATAACGACGAGCAAATTACGGGCGAATGAAGAACACATGACGAGTGAAGAGAGTCAGTTGTTGTTCATGAGCGAGCCGTGAGTGAGTTTGTAATCACCCGGGGTGATCACACAAATCAATAAAGATTAGAGGATAAAAAAAACACAGAACAAAATAGAATTATAGAAGGAAAGGAATCGATTGGTGGGATTTTGGTTGCAAATCACAAAAAGGTATCAAAGGTGTTTTTCATGGATCAAAGGAGTCATTTTTTTATGAGGATATGTTATGGTTATTGACTGAATTATTGGATGTTTTAGTGTGTTTTTTCTTTTTTTGAGAAATGATTTTTTTTTCCAGGTTTTTTAATTTTACTACATGTTTTTTTGTATATGAGATTTTGTTAGAGAAAAATTCATGATGAGATGAGATGAGACCCAAATTATAAAAGAATCGTATGAAAGATGAATTTAGATGTACACAAAATCTATAAAGGAATTGAAGTCGTAACGTGAATTGATGGAAAGGCGAATCATAATTTTTCAAGGTGAGTATCAAGCTCTTCTTGAGAAACCTCCATTTCTTTCCAAGTTTTGGTGATGTAACTGTCGAGATCTTTCAATTTTTGAAATGCCTCTTCCTTATCGAAACTGTGGTTGCTTGATTGAGCTTTAGCGTAATGATTTTTGATAGCTTTTGCTCTATCAGCGATAACGTCCATTCTGTATGAAATCCATTCAGGATAGAATTCATCGTAGATAGTACCGAAGTTTGTTTCAGGCTTAACTGTTGCAAGTACTGAAGTTTCTGGTTTCGTGGAGTCCTTGGCTCTGTAAGAGGTGACTGCTGTGATTCTTTCGGTGAAACCGAGCGGAAGAGAGGCGAGATGAAGCAATTTTCTACCTTGCAAAACAGTAGCTTTTCCTTTTGCTGGACCTGCAGCAGGAACAATTTCTCCTGAACCGGTCTTGATCAAAGTTTCACCTCCAATCATGTCTGTAGTATCGGAGAGCATGAGGACACAAACAAATGGGTAAGAATCGTTGTGCCATCCCACGACTGCTGGGATATCGTCGTCGTGTTTGGTTCCAAGGGTAGCTTTTGCTTTTGCACAAAGTTTTTCATTCAAAGCTTCATCTTCAGTTTTCATGGCCACGTTAACGTGGGCAACTTCGTAGTCCATGATCACTTCCAGTTCCACACCTGCCATTGCCGAAACAGCAGCAACAGTGTCAGGATGTGTCCATGCAGCGTAGGTGAACGGACATGTGTGTTTGGCATAACCTCTGAGGACACAGTCCATTCCAGAAGAGGAGTTATAGGAGAATCTTCCCCACTTAACAAAAACCTCTTCTCTGAGAATTTCTTTTCTCATAACTTCAACAGCTTCATCGGTGAAGAGGGGAAATGGAGCAGAAACTCCGATTTCGGAGATCTGGTCTGGAGCAGTAGATCCGAGTTCTTCCATAGTCGTTCTTTTGACTGTTTCTAGACATTCTGGAGTAAAAGCAAGGTGCTTTGCTGGTTCAAACTTCACAGAAATGTCGACATTGGATAACTTCTCAAGAATTGGTTTGATTTGTTCGTTGTAAGCAGAGGATTTCACTTGCTTGTGAATGTTTCCAGCCTTGATATTGGTAAGAAGCTCTGCAGTGGACATTGTGTGATGAGGAGTATAGATTTTTGTTGTTGTGTAGAGCGATCAAGCAGAAAATGGTGAAGGGCCACGGATGAGTCCTTTTTATACGAATTTTGGAATTGCTGCCTGCTTATCTCAAACTTGCGGTCGAAATCGGTTCTGATAGCGATCATCAAAATAAACTTCTCAATTTGGAAATTTTATCTCTCTGATAAGAAAATCTACATAATAGCAAATGCCCAATAAGGAAATATTTTTACTCTCGCAACGGTTTTTACAACTTTTTTTGGGGTGCGTTAGATAAACAGTTACAATCGGCTCAGTTCGGGCCCCTTTGGGAGCGCAATTTGACACCACGTCGATTAGGTCGAATCCAATAGACGGGCGAAATGATGAGCGAGCGACTCATGAGTGAATGAATAGGCGACCTTGACCGATAACTTCGATGTGGTGGTGTCTGCACCCCGGATTTTTGGGGGGTGGGCTGGAATTTGTTACTAATTCAAGGTTGGACAGTTTGAGATTTTTGTAACACCAGGTGCTTATCGTTGAGCATTGAGGATATCATTTTTTTTCTTTCACCAATCATCTGGGTTGCCCAAACTCCATTTTGCTTGTTCTCCAAAAAAATCTTCTAAGAGGCTATAGGAGGTAAGCATCTATTAGTTAGTGTTAGACAAGTAATTGAACCACTTTGATAACTCGAGAACCTTGCATAAGTTGTCCCCAAAAAACATTGTGAAAACATCCCTAAATTCATTGTGAAAGTATCCCCAAAATCATCTGCAAAAGAACAATTGGCTCGCCTTGCAAATGACTTGGTCAACCAATTGCTTCGCTCATAGTTAGTAGGTCGATCGACGCATGGCCGCCTCGTCAGGCACACCATATTCTCCCAACACGGTAAAGTAGAAGAAATTTAATTTTCCTCGCGTCGTTTATAACCCAAAGCGGCAACTCGCGTCGCGAGCAGGCTCCCCCCTTCGCGGTTTGGGCGGGCGCCGCACAACACACTAACACTAAATTTAGCCTATTTCAGACTTCACAGCGCGCGACAAGTAAAACCTACGGCGATCTGTCTGTCCACTAGAACGGGGAGGCGCGTGTATAAGGGGTGCTGTGTTGGTACCGCAGGGGTCAACAGGGGAGGTAGAACTTCGTAGAACTTGGGGCAATTCGAAAGACCAGCTGATAGTCAGCACACAACCCTCTTAAGCAACATTCAATACCCCAGCACATCGCTCCCAACTTGCACTTCGCCTCTTCAAAGTGATAATTCTCCGGAGGCGTCGAACGCGACTGTTTGTTTACACTTATTTTATATTGTTTACATACGCGGTGAAAACATGTAGAAAAAATTCAGGGCAAAACTGCAATTGTTCGCGCACTTGGTCCCCTGTCATGCATTCCGACCAACACGCACTCTTCCGTTTCTAAGGCTTGAACAATGGACAGGCCAGTCATTAAACACGGTTCGAGGTCTGAGTCAACCGAATTTGGAAAGTGTGATTGGAACAAGTTATGCATGGAGCAGGCGAGTTGCCTAATTAGACTAAGCTCCTACACTAAATTATACGCATCGCTGGTGTCTGCGCTTCATCTTCTCCAGTCTTGACAGGAGAACAACATACTTTGTGTTTGGCGAGCGAAACTGAGAATGACCTGTATATAAACTGAAGCTGCCCCGGTTTAATATTCCCTTATTATTTCTTGTCACTGCTCATAAAAAAGTTTATTTTTTGTTACCCTTTACATTCGTTCACTCGTCACATATTGAATCATGTCGGTGGACGTTACTAGAGTCAACAGATCCAACAGCGAGCCTTCGCCGGCCAGGCCACACCAAATGCGCCTGCCGCCACTCTCATCCATCCTCAACAGGTCTCCTAGTGATCGCAGCAATCCACTCACAGACACTCCTCCAAGGAAACTGATGCTGCCATCTATCGAGAATCTCACGTCGAGTCCTGGATTCAAGAGATCCAATTCGTACCCGCAAACGACATTTCCCTCGCTCTCAACCGAGCAGCAACAACATAACCATCCGCATTCTGCACCAAACTCATCAATCACCCCAAACTCTTCGTTTGTTCCAATCACTCCAATCAGTCACCATGTTTTGCCTCCTCCTCCTCCGATGTTTACCCATTCCACTCCGTCCACAAGACCGCCTCCTCCGCCTCATTTTGCTCAACCATCGTCGCAACAGCCACAACCACAGCCACCACAACAGCCACAACAACCGAATCTTTACACCCCATTCAAAAACAAGACACCCCTCAAACATACCCCACACTCGACCCCTCCATCCGGAAGCAAAAGTTTTGCTTTTATCTCTCATTCGCAAGCAACTTTCCTTTCTTCGGAGCCAGACATCGACAATGCCAGACTCGCAAGAAGAAAGCGCAGAAGAACATCTCCTACAGAGCTTGCAATTCTTCAGGCAGAGTTCGAGAAAGGAAATACCCCAAATAAGATGCGCCGACTCGAAATTGCGGCTAAAGTGGATATGACGGAAAAAGCTGTCCAAATTTGGTTTCAAAATAAAAGACAGTCGCTTCGTAAGAACAATCAAAACATCAAGGAGATTGTGCTTAACATTCCCGAGCGCCACGATCTCGACCAACAGCTCATGTCGGCCGAGGAATTGGAGAACATCAATAGCAGCACTAGTTCGGCAAACACCACTCTTAACGACATTCCTGCAACCACAGTTTCTGCTAACGATGAAGCGAAACAACTCGAAAATCTTACAGACTCTTCTTCCTCCCCATCGCCATCTCCAGAAGTGTTACAAGATTTGTCACAAACACAGACTCAACAGCATGGGGTGTTATCACACCCCGTGTCGCAACAATTACCTCCCAAAGGAGTTTTCGTGACACCAATGAAGACTCCCCAGAAAAGAGACGCTAGTTTCCTTGATGCGACCCCTCAACAGAACTCTTCGTCGATGACGTTCAAGTTTAAAGCCAGCGAAATGGGGCTCATGACGCCAATGCAAAGCATGACAAAGAGACAAAAACCTACCATGCGTCTCAGTGTTCGCAGTGGCTCTGGAGCTGCTGCTAACAAGGCGTTAGGGAATGTGTTCAAGGACTCCACAAACGTGAAAAACAACACCAATGCACGCAAGGCTGATGGTAAGAAGGAAGACCGCAGTGACATTGAATGTGTTGAGAATTTGTTGAGTCTCAGGAGAACGGTTAACGGGGCATAAATGTATAACAGTCATGTAATAATAATACCACAGTTACGAGAACCATTACGCGAGAAATTACGTAAGCCAACTTGAAGTACAAAAAATTTGTTAGTTTTCACCAATACAAATAATGCGGCAGGCTGGCTAGCCACCATGATATCAATTACTACATGCTCATATATTAATTTTCCGGCTTGATGTAAACTTTGGTTGTATTATTAGCTATAAATACTTCCTGTTGGTTGATGCCTTGCTAGATATACTCAAAAGAAAGCGTTTCATTTTTTGAAAGCCACCTAAACTTATAATCGATACATATTGAACAAACTTAGCGATTGTAAATTTAAGGACCAGCAACCTTACCTCTTCTACCGGTGGTCTTGGTGTGTTGACCTCTGACTCTCAATCTCCAAGAGTGTCTCAAACCACGGTGGGCTCTCATTCTCTTGAGTCTCTCCAAGTCCTCTCTGAGCTTGGATTCCATGTTGTTAGCCAAGACGTGGTAGTCCTTACCGTCAACAATGTCGGCTTGTCTGTTCAAGAACCAGGCTGGAATCTTGTATTGGGTTGGGTTTTGCATGATGGTGACAACTCTCTCAAGTTCTTCTTGGGTCAACTCACCAGCTCTCTTGCTGAGGTCGACATCGGCCTTCTTGCAGATCAAGTTGGCGTATCTTCTACCGACACCTCTGATGGTGGTCAAAGCGTACATGACCTTGATTCTACCGTCAACGTTGGTGTTCAACAGACTATATTGAAAAATGTTAGTATGTGGTGCTCATTATTGTAACAGCGTTGTGGAATCAAACATACCGCAAAATGTGCTGGAAAGAACCAGACTCTTGAACAACTAAACCCATTTTGACTTGGTTATACTTTCTAGTTCTTGATTGACTATAAAGATGTCTGAGTAGCAACTCTCTTTAAGTGTACTTGTATATTAAAACCAAAAGTCACTTTTTTTTTTCACCAATTTTGCAACTACTCAGTTTTCCGCGAAAAACTGGCACTGCCACAGGATGAAATTGAAAGGCCGGCCATTTGGGGAAAAAACTTAGGAAGGAGCGCGGTGGTCGCGGGCGAAAACGAAAAGTTCACGGGAGATTCCGCGGTCTCACCGCGAACTTCCCACAAAGACTCGCATGCTGTCCCCCGGTGTTGTGAGAGAAGCCCCTCAACTTTCGCGGGGAAAATTTTTCAAAAGCTATAGGTGCGAGGGGTAGATGCAGGTCACAACCCTAATCCAGTTCACGTGATCATTTATTACAAAAATACACATGCCCTAATTTTTCAGATAAGACGGTGGTGATGGTGGCTACATCTGAGATTGGATGATTATACTAGTCATAATTGTCTGCGTTGTTCTATATAGCCAGTGAACGCGGCAGTAACTCACATCGTTCTATATACAATGATGATGTCTCATAGGGTGACGTTTTTCGTGAGTTGGGCAGCAAAGTAGACCAAAACGTCCTTCTCCATCACGATCCGATCGGCCTTGAGAAGATCCCGCACCTCAATGTCCTCTTTTCTCATGATTTTAACGCGGCTGCTAGGGTATGCACGGACGGCAGTCTTGAGGTTAACAGTGTTTTCGTAATCATTAGGAACGAAAAGAACGTTCAAATTCTCGATTTCGTGGTGCTTCAAGAATTTTCCAACAGCATGGAAATCAGATGAAACAATCTCGAGACCGTAATTGTCTCCAGCTCTCAACTTGACGTCTTTGGTGGTTTCCTTCTTGTATTCCTGTGCAAACTGAGCATCTTCACCAACAATGAACAGCTTTCCCTGCTTGTATGCAGTGCTGAGTGCTGTTCTGTAAGCGAGGGTGTAGACTTTACGAGGAAGCATGGTGGAGAAGTCGTTTGGAGCTGTTCTTGCAAGTGCATACGCTCCACGGTGACGGATTGGCGAATTTCCATCTCCCACTCTTGCTCTACCTGTACCTTTCTGAGGGGCGAGTTTTCTTCTTGAGAACTTGTGATCGGATCTTCCTGGTGGATTGGAGGCTCCCACTCTTCTGTTGTCAAGTTCCATCACCACTGCGAGCCAGAGAATGTCTCTTCTGAGTGGAACATTGAGAAACTTGTTGTGCACGGGAAACATTGCGTGTGGTTCTAACGATGGAAACGAGCGCAGAGTAGCCAATGTATATGCTGGGGGCACACCTGCGTGTGGGAACTTGTCTGTGGAGGAGGCGGATGTGGTGGTGGTGGTGGTGGTGGTTGCGTAAGTTCTGAAGGATGCGAGTCGGCTACAGAGCGGGCCGAGCGGGCCCGGCTGGCTGATCAGGGCAGGTGCACTGATTCTCAGCTGCGATCTGGCAATGAACATGATGGGATGGTGGTAATGGTTGCGTTGAGTGAGTACTGAACTAAATTCGAGCAGTTGTTATATAAAGTGTATTTTTTTCGTCAACTTTTCCAACTGGTGAAAAAATTTCGAAACTCAATTACATAAGCAGGATGCATTACGCAAGAAATTAGATAAGCACACCTTCTATGTTTTTTTTTGTCTTTTTTTGTTTTTTTTTTAGGCCTCACCTTTTTTTCCGATTGGGTAAGTTGCTTGGATGCCCATGGAAAGTAAAACACTGTTGAACCAATCCGTATAGTTCGCATTGTTGAACAGCCTCCGTTGTCGAGGACCTACTGTCATTGAGAAATTTGCTCCAGGCTGTACCTTTCACGTGACGTTCCCCGTTTCAAATTGAGCGCGCAATTCCCAATAGTCAACAAATTCACATTTAGACAAATTTCAAAAGCATTGTGGAGTCAAATTTACTAGCTTACTCCACCACCAACCACTATATATCCCATTTAAAGCACATTAATTGCGTTCACAACAACCCGGACGCCACCGTGCCATGAAATAAACCCGCATCTAGGTCCGAAAACCATCCCAAAGCCGTGATACCGGCAAAATATTATTGCATACATGTACCAATAGTGTTGGATCAGGAAATATTATATAAATTATGAACACCCACCAGACACACAACGCACACCGACCGCAAATTGTGATACCACCACCGCCAGAGCAGCCAATGACCGCTCCTGAACCTCCCGCATCTACAAATTACCGAAAGCTACCGTCGCGTTTCATTGACTGTCCAAAAGATGACCTGATTGTGATAATATCTCGAATGCTTGCATTTTTGATCAAGATAAACGATACCCAATCCAATGTTGACGCGAGTTATTTAACGCATCAAAATTTGACAAGATTCCACTCTCGTTCACCACCCCAAATCTCATTATATTCATATATGTCACGATTATCTCAGTACTCATCATTAGAGAACTCTGTTCTAATCACATCAGTTTATTATATCGATTTATTGACACTTTGTTACCCAATTTTTGCTGTCAATTCACTCACGGTACACCGATTTTTATTAACAGCTACAACTGTTGCATCCAAAGCATTATGTGATTCGTTCTGCTCCAATAGTCATTATGCCAAAGTTGGTGGAGTAAATTTGATGGAATTGAACTTGTTAGAGACGGAATTTCTCAATAAAGTTGGATACCGTGTTGTTCCTCGAGATTTCAACTATGACGCGTTGAAAGAACGCAAAAGCTCAACAGGGACACTCGATATTGACTATTTCCGCCAAATCAAGCTCGGCGTTGGCGCCGCTGCTGAAGTGTTAGAGTTGTATTATAATCGGATGGTTATGCTTGTTGGAGGCCGCGCCACATCTGACACCGCCACATGTGGCGGGGCTGGCACAGTTGGTGGATCTGCTGCGTCGGCTAGTGCCAGTGTCAGTGTCCGTGCCGGGGGTGAAGGTGGAGATGGTAACCGTGTTCTTGTTGGTTGCAACGACGATGTGGTTTACTATATTGGTGGAGACGGCCAAGATGACGGTGATGATGATGATGATGATGATGATGACGAGGAAGAAGAAGAGGAGAAGGAGGACGACGATGGGGATGATAGGGAGAACTCTGCTGCTGGCCAGTATTTTGCTGCTACTCATACTACTCATGCTCCAGTTGTGCGCCAGGCGCGGTACGAGACTGACGAAATTTCGTTAGTGGACACTTCGTCTGAAGATGATTATGACGAGGAAGTCGATGATGAGCATGAGGTGGTTGATGGGAGTACCGGAAACGGAAACGGAAATGGCGGTTTCGCGAACCGCGCCATTTCCGGACTCCCCGCACTCGTAAACACGAAAAAGCGCATGGCCGAACTCCAAGACGAGGAATTTCCGCAGAGTCCTAATGCCCTCAAGAAGATGCGCTGAGCGCAGCATATAAGTTACATAGTTTTCAACATCGCAATTAAGATGGATAACATTGTAAGAACGATGGAACAATTGCAACTTGAATTGTGTCGTAATGGGTACGAACAAAACGAGTGGTTGTTGAACGATAATGAAGAGTTGTTCACTGGATCGAATAACCTCAGACAACCGGGTAAATTTATGAGAGCACATGTTTACAGCAAGTTGATTAGTGATAACGATGAGTTGAATGGATTGCTTTCGGGGGAGACACGATTTGTTGGCGGAGAAAATAACGGTGAGGCGATTTCAAATCATCTCGTTGGGATTTTTGAGTTGGGAAGACTAGTCACTTCTCACAGGGAAGTTGTTCATGGAGGTGCAATTGCTACACTTATTGATGAACTTTTTGTTACATGCGTTTTGCCATTGACACCCGAGAACTTTGCAGTTACGAAGAGTTTATCAATTGAGTATGTTAAACCGATGTTGTTTGATGGTGAAAATAGATTAGAAGTGATTTTGGAATGTTTCATAGTGGAAAGACAGGGAAGGCGATACAAAGTGAAGGGATGTATCAAAGACGGAAAAGAAGGAGTTGAGGGAGAAGTTTATTGTTTTGGGGAGGTGATTGTTGTGGCACCAAGGGCAGGGACTCAAAAATAATATTGACGGTGGACTATATCAAATCTCATTTACTTGTTGTTGGCGGTGCTTTACCCACTCATACAAATAATGATGTTTATAAAATGGGTTATGCCTGAGTTGTAAGGTGAAGGACTCGCGACGCGTATGAACTTGCGTCGATCGACCAATGATGGGTGATTCGTGATGGATCACCAATCAAGACCGAATCCCTTGATTGTCATATAATTGTAATTATGTGATTTGACTCCTTGATCTCCTCATCTGTTTTCTTCACAAACCTTTTGTTTGCCTCGTAATTGACTCGCTTCGCTCGTCAATTGCTTTGGTGGTCGATCGACGCGTCGATTCACTTCCCCAGATTTACAAAATTTTCATCATTCAAAAAACCAATCTTCACTTCACCTCACTTCTCCTGCATCACCACCAAACATCATCACTTCCCACCGCAAACGCACCATTTTCATGCACCGCTTCTGCACCGGCAGTCATTTTGGCGGTCCCGCTAGGTTTGCCTGTTTTGCCTCCGCAAGACAGGGCCGTACGTCATTAATTGGGCTATCTCAAAAAAGGTCGGCCATCATGGGATTGTGGGCTCGTGAGGCCGTGGGGCTCCCGGGACTCTCGGGGCTCCCATGGACCACACTGAGAAAGCAAAGTACAAAGTCCCCGATATTTTCCACAACACGCCCATTTCACACCTCGCTTCGAACGGAGAAACCCTTTGGATCCAGCCTGGCAAGAGTCGCACACTTCCTTCACGACCGCTCCCGAAGTTTTCGATGGCTCCTCAAGAAATCCCCGCGTCCGTTCAACACCGACGACTTTAGTGCCTTTTTCTCCTGGCTGGTGGCTGGAAACATAGTTTTTCTCATCATTGCCACCACCTCCTTCTTCTCGCTACTTCTCTACACCATCAACACCGTTTTTGCTCAAGAACTTGTTGCCGAATGGGTCGGGAACTTCATCACTAAAAATACACCATTGACCGTTACATTTGAGAACGCGATAGTTCCGAATTGGAAAGAGGGAAAGATTCAATTCAACAATTGCTTTGTGAGCAGAAGGCCTCGCGGGAAGAAGATGTTCAAAAAGGCCCTAACGTCAGAGGCCGTTGCAGCAGCAGCAAAAGCAAAGGATGATATTGACGATGACGGAAATTACACGCAGTACGATCTTACAATTGAACAGATTGATGTTTCACTAAGTTTTTCTAGATGGTTCTCGGGACGAGGAATCATTAAAACTTGCACACTCAGTGGAGTGAGAGGAGTCGTTGATAGAACTCACGTGGTTTGGAAAGAAGGAGATTTGGCTACAAATTACAAAAATGTTCATCAACCAGGAGATTGGGAAATTGAAGACTTCAAAATTCAAGATATGCTTTTCACAATGCATAATCCACAAGGATTCAAAACTTTCCAGGTTTCAGTTTATAACTGTGAGATTCCCTTATTCAGAAAAAACTGGCTTTTTTTCGACATTCTCAACAGCAAACACATAAATGGATCATACGATGGATCTTTGTTCACTATTGATAAGATTCAAAGAACTGAAGAGTTCGTTGAGGAAGCTGAGATCGAGAAAGCAGTCAATGAATTGACTGTTGATAAACATGCCAATTGGCGTGATGACGAGAATTTCAACAAAGTGACAAGATTGAGAATTGATAATTTACCAATTGAACATTTGAATGGCGGAATGAAAGGTCCATTTGGTTGGATTAACAGAGGTTCAGTTGACATGATTGGGGATGTAATTGTTCACAAGAAAAATTCGTCATTAAACGATTTTTCACTGCAAGAATTGATAAAATATTACAACAGTGGGACGGATTTGGATGAAGAAACAACTGATCTTGATAGTTTGTTCATAATGGATTTCTATCTCCGGTTGAATAATCCAAAAGCCAGCATACCACTTTTTTCGAATGAGCTTTCGTATGTGAATAATGCGCTGATAAGACCGATTGTTGGGTATATTAACTCAAAGAAAACGTTCATCCCAATTCATTGCAGGGTCATTAAGAAATTGAGTGATTTCGATGGTTCATGGACCACTTATGATTCGTTATTGATGGATGATTTGTCAGTTGGTGTTTACAATAGTTTTGTTGAGTATTTGAGTGATGAGGAATCGCAGAGGGATCGATTGTGGAAGGTTGGTTTTTGGTCGTTGCAGTTTTTGATGCAGGTGATTTTGTGGGGATTGGCATAACGACGAGCAAATTACGAGCGAAGCGAGTCAGTGTGGAGTCAGCATGGAGCCAAGATGAAATGAGCTTCGCCGTGTGCTAGTCATCTCCCCGTCAATCGCTTCGTTCGTTTGCACGTTCTTTTTGCTTTGCAAAAAAAAATCCCACAGTCGCTTACATAATCAAACAACTCACCTCAAACTTCCGTAGTCTCATCAGAGAGTCGGTATGACAGATCAGCAATTGCCACTCTCCTTTCCATCGTTGTTGACTCGTCGTCTGCTAGCCGTCCGCCCGTCACCTGCTCGTCCACTCGCCGTTCACTCGTCCTTCATTCATCAGCCAATCAACTTCAATCTATCCCGCGGGACTTGTCTTCTGCAACCTGCCTATCACCCGTCACCACCTGCGGTCTTCGCCCTTGTTGCAACGTGTCAATTGCCCACCGCGCCACTATTGCATGCACGCCCAATGGCCATCTTGAACTGCCGCGGTCAACACTGCCCAAGTCCCGTTTTCATCTGACGATCTCTTCTATACTCTCTATTTATTCATGTAATTACTTATGCATTTTGCCCGCCAAATACAAAATAATTTGGTTTATTGAATCATATTTGAGTGCGGCTCTATGCAAGTGGTGCGAGGTGTATTGAAAAGAACCTGGATTAAATGGTCTAACCAAACTCTGGAATTTTGAAACTCTTGCCGCACCGGAAACTTCTTCAAAAGAAGCAAACGTTGTGCACCGTTGGTCTCTGCGCCAACGTGACCGTTTTATAAACAACCGTTGTATGCTGCTGGTGGGGAGGGCGGACTAATAAAAAACCAGCGTGAGCGATGCGTGCTTTTATTGTTGTAAAATGTTCGCTCCCGTAAGTCGTTTTCCCTGAATGCACGTAAGTTTACCTGTTTCAGATCGATCTACGGTCGTGTTTCACTCGGCATGTTCGCTGACATATGAATTGTTTGTCTCGGCCGGACGATGGTATGTTTTTCAAGGTGCATCACTATACCGATGGTGTAAGGTGTAGTTAGAGGGTGCCTCTGCCGCAAAAATGCATCCAGCCGCAAAACCAACCAAAGTGAGGCAAATGGCGCACGAGTGGCGCGCAAGAAAGTAAATGGCGTGCAAACTCTCAAACGCGAGAGTGCGAGCGTGCGAGCGTGCAAGCGCAAGCAAGCATGTGCAAGCATGTGTTAAAACACGCACACGCACTAGCTTGGCTCGGAGTAGGGTTTTTTTTTGGCTTTTTTTTCCACTACGCCCCTTTCAGCCGAAAGGAGACAGTTGTACATCTATGTTTTTCAAGAGGTGCCCAGTGTTCTCAAGGGGCCATGGACTTACACTTAACACACGCTGCCACTATTGCTGCACAGACACCACCCAAATAATATACGCATTCGATAGACCAAAACCTGGAATCGAGCAAAGGGTACAAAAAAAAGCAAACTCAGACAACAAGAAATAGCTACTCTGCATGGCCTACGTGCATGTGTGCATGTGCATGCATCGATCCATGCACTATGATCTTTGAGTTGGACTCATAGGAGATGAGCACGGGGATCGAGATGGGTCAAGCAGGAGGCTCGAGATGAACGCATATACGAGTTCGAGTTTGAACAAGTTTTTATACATGATAGCCGAAGAAAAGGGGTTGAATGAAAAGTGGAAATGATTGAATGTACCTCAAGGGGACACTGCAATCCTGCTCCCATCTCATGATATGTGCGCACAGTTCGTTTGTTCCAAACGCCCGACAGTTAGAATATTCAGCGATCGGTAAGATACACATGGCAGTATTTGTGGGTGTTTGTTCTCCTCGGATGTTCAAAATTGCCGAAATATACGTAACCAGACAGGCAAGCAGGAAAAAAACACCAAAAAAAAAAAATTATATAAAAAAAAAAAAAAAAAGAAATCTTTGCACTATTGTCCGGGTATTTTTAATAAGCAAGCTTTCATCTTTAGTGAACACGCAAGAGGCATCATCAGACTCGATGCCGAGAAAACAATTCTTCTCGTCCTTTGAATGCACTTCTCGACCCATCTGCACTAATCCATATCGTTTCGCTGCAATCAAAGCACCACTTGCTGCCTATCAGGGCCCCACTTTCTCCGACTGGTGCATCTAAAGCTCGAATCGAGCCGCTTCAAACATCCCACCTTGGGGCTCTTTCAGCTAAGCTGTACACACGATTTCATTGTCGGCCATTTCATGCATGTGCATACACATGCATATGCACATGCATACTGATACATTTACATACTTAAATCATGCAACTCGACGTTCCACCTATTGTTACTTACGACAGCACTCGCATTCTGTGGATGAGGTGATCCCTCCAACCCTGCAGCGCTCTGCCGATTCAACCTTGGCCCAGCTAATTATCCCCACCCACAGAATCTGCAGGAAGCACTGAGTACCATTGAAACAACTTAAAAAAACCCGTTTTCTCGTTAGTCCGTTTGCATATATCTAAATTATATATCTATATATACATATAAATATAGTACATTTGCCGGTATTTCAACGGCAACTTGTGGTGGCGGTGGTTTAAAACAAAACGCCAGCTTTTGATTCGTGAAATTTGGAAGGTTTCACCTCATTTTTTAGCCAAACAGATCATCATACAGTCTCTATGCCTTGAATCATGAGCTATCTGAATCCCACCCCTCTTGGCGGCGGGTCAGGCCAGCAGCAATCGCAGCAGCAGCAGCAGCAGCAACAACAACAACAACAACAACAGCCACCACAACAGCCACCACAACAGAATGCCCCTCCCCCACACATCCAACAGTTACTTCCACAAGCGCCACCCCCGCCTCAGAACATATACTACACACAGTATTCACCTTCACCAATATACCATGCTGCGCCTCAACAGCAACAACCACATCCTCCATTACCACCTCCGCAACCTTCGGTCCACTCATACCATCATTATTCACAACCAACGACATCTACAACAACAAATCCCACCTTTTATTACAATACTACACATTCACATCCCCCACCTTACGTAGAGACAGCTTCATCCACGCTAATACCCACGCAATATCCATTACATCAGTACCCAACGCATCAGTACCCGCACGCACAAACACAAACACAACCACAGCCACAACCTCAGCAACCGCACCATTACCTTCCTCAGCCACATCCAAGCATGTTATCCCACCACCATCAGCCAATGAAACAAATCTCCGTTCAATATAAAGGCGTTTCACCCCTTGCATACCGTATCTCGCAGTCTACTCCAGTCCCGCCGTTTTCAAAACTTACACCATCGCCGGAATCACTAAAACAACAGCAACCTAAAAGGTCGAAACGAAAATCCAAATTCACTAAAGAACAAGATGAAATGATAATTGAATTGAAAAAAGCAGGCAAATCTTGGGTGGAGATTGCCGAATTGGCTAACGTGGGGACGTATTTAGCCGCAAGAAATCGGTATCAAGTTCTAATTGGTCAACAAGGTGGGGGTAATTCCGAGTGTGGTCCAGAAGATGTGTCAGAGCTTAAAGGGTTATTAGATGATGGAGAACTTGAAAAAATTAAGTATCTCACTAAAGAATTTGAGAAAAGTACCGGTAAGGTTGTCGACCCAAAACAGATAAGAGAGTTGATTCGTTACCTTTTTTGGAAAGACCCAGAATCCTTTGATGTTACCGAAAACTATCTTGCTGAGCTCATCAATCTCCAAACGCAGGAGTCAAATTCCGAGCCACCAAAATGATTTATGTACTACTAATGTATTCTATTCCCATTTTACACCAGCCACATCCCACGTAAGCCCACCCACCAACGGATAAATAACTGGCGTAATCGAACGCGTGCGGCTTCCTGCCCTCCAGGGGTGCCCCAAAGAGGCATCCTGTCAGATCCGGTGTGTGTGTGTTTTTTTTTTTAATACGTCGCGCCTACGTGCATTTTTTTGCAGTCGTGCGGCTCGCTTGAGTACGTTCAAGTACGTCAACAAGAAGATACATCGATCGTCGCGTCGATGAACTTGTATAAACCCCGCAATTTAAACATTGGAAGAACTCATCACAAAGGGCAAACACAAAAAAAAAAACATATTGAGAACAACCACATTTCATTACAAAATAACAATTGTTGATCCTTTCCAACTTATCTTCTTTTTTATGAGTGCTTCCTCTTCCCAAATTACAGATCAAACCAGTGCAATTTCATTCCCTATCAATCGCTATGTCAAATGCTTACGTCAGTCTTCTCCTCGAGTCTTCATACCTACCAGGTCTCTTAACTGTGGCATGGTCATTGAAACAAACTCAATCAACCATACCGTTGGTGGTGATTTACTCCCGCAAAAACATCAACATTGAAATCCTACAGCTGCTTGAAAACTCCAATCTTTTCGCCCAACTATTAGACATTGACGATAACCTTCTGAGCTCCAATAGCCCTGATATTCTGAATGATGTGCTTCACAGACCCGAATTGACACTTACAGTTTCCAAATTGAATCTCTGGAGACTTACCCAGTATGAAAAACTCGTTTATTTGGACGCTGATACTCTTATTTTGCGCAATATCGACGACTTGTTCAACTACAACATTGAGATTGATCAAATTGTGGCCGCCCCCGACTGTGGATGGCCAGATATATTCAATTCTGGATTGTTTGTGCTGAAACCAGATACCTCCACATTTACCAAACTCATGAATTTTTACCGTTCTCAAGAATCATTTGATGGTGCTGATCAGGGATTATTGAATGATTATTTCAACCCACACCCTTACACCACCACCACCACCATCATCACCACCCCAAACTGGATAAGATTACCATTTATCTACAACTGTACTCTCAGCTCTCATTATGAATACATTCCTGCATTACGCAAGTTTTCAGAACATCTCAAAGTTGCGCATTTCATTGGTACAAACAAACCATGGAAACATCCAGTTGGAAAGAATATGGCGCGGGACGAGTCCTTATTCAAATTCTCCATCAGAGAGGGAGAGTCTGCAAATCTCTACCAACATTGGTGGAATGTCTACAAGGAAGTCACGCTATCGGGAAAAGATCACATTGAGCTGCTAAGAACAAGTGGAAATCTTCAACCGGCGCCAAAGTCGGTGTTTGCTGAGCCAAATGTCGCGACTACAACCTCAATTCCAAGACCAGAATCTCCAATTCAAGAGCAATCCGATGTTTCCGCCCAAGATTCGATCCCTACGCATCAATTTTACTACAAAAAACCCGATTACGTTCCAATTTCCTACCCTCCGGAACTCGGAGAAGCATGGAAGTTGGTCGAGCCAAGAATACCAAATAATTGGGATTCCACAACACAGCCGGAAGAGAAGCAACCCAGCGTTCCTCCATTGTCTCTGCAGGAAACGTATGTTGCTTTACATCCAATATTCCCATGGGAGACCTCCTCCAGGGTGGCAACCAGATCATTCAATACACAATCATTCCATGTACCATTTGGAGCAGGATCTTCACTTGCCGAGGCTAAAATGCCATTCTTAGTTGGGTTTGACAACGGTACTGAATTTGAAGAGTATCTTGCAATGACTGAGAAGCCAGACGCAGGACAGACTACTTTGGAAGAGGCAAAGAGAGAGGAGGAACTTGATGAAGAGGAATCTGATGAGTTGGAAAAGTTGGAAGAGGCGAAAGAAGAGGATATGGAGGAATTGGAGAGAGGTTTACAAAGATTGACGAACGAAGACCAATCAAGCGACGAATGACGAGCGATTTGCGATTTCAAGACATTTGCAAATCATTTAAGAGTCGTCGCAAGATTGTCACCGATTGTCTTCGCTTTATTTGATCCTCAATCACAACTTGTTCCGCTCGTGATTTGCTTCGTTCTTCGTATTTACATTGCTACAACACTGCAACTCCCTGGATCGGTTATGTAAGACGACTCGCTTAGCACGTCGTTTGTTTGCAGTAATATGAAAAAGTGCCAGAAAAACATAATCATTATGACGTGATCGGAATGAATCAAGCTAACAAATGTGAAACACATGCGAAACATATTCGAAACACATTTGAGACTACAAGTTTCAGTACATCATATAAATGTACCTCAGGTTACATCTCGTTTGTTTTTTTCACTGTAACTCGATCCTTTCATTTATCGAACCCGACTCACTCATGACTAACTCATGACTCGCTTCGCTCGCAGCTGATTTTAAAAACCTTCAATTTATTATTTTTTGGAAAAAAGAAGAACTAATGATGATAAGTAAGAAAAATAAAATCCGTTATAGCAAATGACTCAATTGATGGAAAACAAATGAAAAACCTCAACTTCAAAGTGATTATCGTCTGGCACTGCCAGACATAAAAAACCATCCTCTTGATTTGAACAACGAACGAAAGAAAACGGTGAGTCATTAAGTGAAGGAATGATTCGCTTCGCTCATCGTTGGCTCGTCGTCATCGTCCGCTCGTCATCTCTCCATTTATTGAGTTGGCTGGTACTGAGTATTTCTGGCCCCCACATTCTCCCTCAAAGCAGTCAATTGCTTTGATCTAAACGTCTCATAATGAACCAAAGCAGTTGACTCAATCAAATCATGAAGATGAGTTCTAGTCAAGAAGTCTCTCAAATAAACAAACTCACACTGAGTGACATCTTCAACGTTGATGAGCCCCCACTTGGTTCTTCTACCCCTAACGATATCACCATTTGGAGTAGTGATGACATCCTCTGATCCAATAACTGCAAATGGAAGAAGTGATCTAATGTCACTATTCAATTGCTTCTCATCTTCAGTCAAATCATCTTCACCAGTGTAATATTCATATGGATACATTCTGAAGTTGTAATGTTTGAATTGCTCCTGAAGTATACTCTTCAGATTGGCTCTTTCTTCCAATGTTAATGTATCTGCCTTGGCAATAACAGGAACAACATTTGCAACCTCAGTCAATTTAGTTAGGACTTGAATATCCAGATTCTTCAACCCATAACTAGTTGGCTCAATAAAGTAAAGAATGCAAT
Organism: Ogataea pini; assembly: GCA_003707665.2. Taxonomy (NCBI): domain Eukaryota; kingdom Fungi; phylum Ascomycota; class Pichiomycetes; order Pichiales; family Pichiaceae; genus Ogataea; species Ogataea pini. The sequence goes on along the minus strand of PPKL02000017.1, from coordinate 106,616 downwards.
GAACTCTGGTGTCTTTGATGTAACTTTCTCTTGAGGCGTTAAGTTCCTTTCTGAGATATTGATTTTGTTGGTCTTTGATATACTTGAGGATTGGATCCCAACATTTTTCGTTATTGATTTGATCACCAAAACCAGGAGTGTCAATAACATTCAGGCTCAACTTGACGTTGTTTTCCAAAAGGGTTTGCGAACTGACTTTAACTTCTGGTGTCTTGTCCACTGGTTCATAAATGGTTTTTCTACCGTTTGAATCAACCAAATGAGAACTGAAAAGGGTGTTGACAAGGGTGGATTTACCCAATCCAGAGTGACCAACGAGCATCACGTTCAACGTGAATCCACGCTTCAACAGTCTGTTCTCGATCTGTGTAGTGATGGTATCAAAACCAACATAACTTTGCGGTTGAAGCACTGAACTGGCGGATCCAGGTGCAACCGCATTTTGGGCGCTTTCAATGTCTGTCATCGGGGAAATGGTGTCACGTGTTTATTTGTTGAGTCGTGATTGATTTTCGCTCAACTATAAGTGCTGTTAAACTCCCTATTTCGTAAATCAACAACTCTGTATACGCCAATTGATTGGTATTTTTTTTTTCCCTTTTAAATTCCACGTAGACGCGTGAAAAAAGTATTCAAGGAAAACAAACAAATCCATCCGTACACCGGCATAAACATCTTGTTTCGGTAAACGACGGATCTGCCATATTTTTCCAAAAACTTTTCTCGGTCAAGAAAAATCAAATTGTAATCAACTGCTGTACTGGTGTAAGAGTGACCTAATTTAAGTAAGTATGTCCCTTGCAGTTAGAGGAGGCCTGGTGGCCGCACTAGAACAAATTGAATCACTGGCAAGCAGACTGCCAACGTTGGAATTACCCACAATCCCCCAATTATGGCCACAGCAACATCAAACTGATAGGAGACTCTCGGAACTAGCTGAACAACTCGCACAAAATCCAGAACAGCCACCTTTCTTTGTCGATAATGGAATCTTGAATGCCGCTCCAAAGAAAAAGACCTCGCACATGAAGAGAAGACAGAGATTATATGCGCCTGGTAAGAAGCAGATCAAACTCAACAATAACCTCAATAGATGTCCTTCTTGCGGTGGTTACAAAAGATCCCACTTTTTGTGCATGAATTGTGTGTCCGAAATCAAGCAACTCTGGAAAGAACAGGACAGAAAGAACCAACCCGAACCATACAAGGAGGAGTTCAAAAATTCACTCGATGAGAAAGTTCTCTATCCAGGTAAGACGGAGAGGGAGTATGAACGGGAGTTGAGAAGGAAGGAGTACTTGGTTCAAAGACCAAAGGTTTTGCCAGTTGAGCCAAAAAAGGATTAGTTGCATGTATATATGAGCAAACGACGAGCAAACGACGAGTGAAGCAAGTCCATGCGAGTCGGTGCTAGTCGCGAGTGAAACGAGTTGTTAGGCCCCTTTCAAAGAAGTTTATGAAGAAGCTAGCGTAATGTTCAGTAGTGAAAAGCGAGTTACTCGCTTCGTTGATAGCCAAAAAATTCGACGCGTCGATCAACGCGTCGATTGTTGCTCTTATCGTACGAGATGAAAAATTATCAAAAAAAAAATTGTCAAAAAAAATATTAACGAAAAAATCAATTTTATCCTTCTTCTGGTCGTACGCCACCACGATATGCCCTCCGTTCAAGAAACCTCCGTCAAACGACAGAAGCGGCAACAAACACCGGATGATCGTCGCTCTCGGTACATTTCGTCGTCTCTTCGTCTGAATTTGAGTCAACATCCGTTTCGGATCAGACCATCTGGAAATTTGATTTTCTCATCTGATGAAGAAATAGCGGAGACCAACAGATCGATGGGTCGATTCAGTCGACTTCCAGATGAACTGATTTTGAAAATCGTGGGATTTTTGAAAACTCCGCAAGATTTGGCCAACTTGATGACCACAAGTCGATTTTTCTATGGTTTCCTGAGTTTTGATGATATTTGGAAGCAACTATATTTGAGTGATCCAGAGCTGAATTTCGATGTATGGAGAGGCACATGGAAAAATTCAATCTTGAGAATTGATGGAGAACCTTCAGTTGATTGCAGTCTTGTTTATTCGGACTTAGTCTACAGACCGTATCAGAACTCCCAGGTTGATTACAGAGAAATATTCCAGAATGTCATTGAGGCAGAGAGAAAGGAGGCTGATTCTGTTCCGTTTGATGCGATGGATTCGGCAGCCACGATACACCGCGGAAATGTTCCCCGTATCAGCGAGGAAAGCATGACGATGGAGGCATTTGAGTCGATTTGGCATGGACGGCCTTTCATCCTCAAGTCAAATAGAGACGACCGCTGGCCAAACTGGAGTATAAGCAACTTGGTCTCAAGGTTTCCGGAGGTTTTTTTCCGTCAGGAATCTGTCGATTGGAAGTTGAAATTGTATTCCAGTTATGCTGAGAATAACAGGGATGAGAATCCGTTATATCTTTTTGATTGCAATTCTGCTGCAATGAAAGAGCTTAGAAACGAGTTTGAACGTCCAGAAACGTTCACTACTGATTATTTTGATGTTTTCACCCGAGAAAACAGCAGCTGTCGTCCTGACCATACCTGGTTGATTGTTGGACCTGAGAGATCAGGATCCACATTTCATAAAGATCCAAATAACACATGTGCTTGGAATACTGTTCTTGATGGGTCCAAACTGTGGATTATGCTACCACCTGATATGAAACCTCCAGGTGTTCATACCAGTGAAGATGAATCGGAAGTGACGTCACCGTTGGGACTTGCCGAATGGGTTCTTTCTGGATTTTACAACGACTCTGTCAAACTTTCAGAGAATTGTACGAATCGGGACGGCTTGAGTTGTATGATTGGTGTTTGCATGAAAAATGAGTGTATTTATGTTCCATCTGGCTGGTGGCACACTGTGATCAACTTGGAGAGTACGGTGGCTCTGACTGCTAATTTTGTTCCTGAATGCAAGATTGGCAACGTTTTGGATTTTTTCAAGAATAAAACAGGGCAGGTTTCAGGGTTTCACGGTGATTCATTTTTGGCACTTTTGAGGAGGCTGGTTAAGGATGGGGTGTTGGAACAGGCGATGTTTGATGAGAAATTTGCTGGATTGGATGGAGAGATAAATAATGCTGAGGACGTTGGGGAATTGGACTGTGTGGAGCTGCCTGTTTTTGATTTGTTTGTGGAGTTGTTGAAGTTGAACGGGATGGAGGGGGAGTTGGAGAGGGGATTGGATAGAATGAGGGAGTTGGAGAGGGGGAGAGTGCAGGGGGGTGTTTCAGTGAAGAAGTCGGAGATCTGGGAGAAGTTGACAGAGGAGAAGGGGGGGTGGAGTTTTGATTTTGACGAGTGAATGACGAGCCAATGACGAGCCAAGGGAGTCATTTGCGACTCATGAATTAGTCCCCTGACCAAAGCGAGTTGAAACATTCATGAGGCAAGTTACTTGAACTTTCCTAAGTGAAGTCAGTGGTCTTTCCTGACCGCCTAGCTCTATTCATTCATTGCTACTTCCCAACCGTACGACTCCCTCCTCTCAACATAGCAAATGTGATTTTCTCGGTGTGAGGTGTGATGATTTGGTAGCAAGATTATTCTAGACCGTCCGTACCACTAACCACCCAGAATAATCACTAGTCTCTTGGGATTCTCATTAAATTGTTCTTAAGTAGACTCTGCTCAGTATTATTAGTTATCATTTTCATCTATTGCTTCTTGACTCATGACGAGCGAAGCGATCTACTTAGTTTTAACATGGTGAAATGAACAAGTAACAAAGCTAGCAGCTGCTCCTACTTGGTTTCACCTAGTCGTCTTTCAATTCAGCATGGTGGCTAGTGATTGACTCATTTCACTCACGACTCTCCTCTCTCGTCGTTCGCTCGTCGTCCGTGTTCAACATGCTCGCCACACTCTCATAAACTCCCAGGAAAATCGCCCCGCCAGCACTAATCCACATCGTTCTCGGACCGATCCCCTTCAAAAACGCTCCATATCCCTCCTCTCTCACAATTTTACCAAACAATTCACCAACAGACGTCCTACTCTTACTTAACATCAATCTAGTCTTCAACAGATCCAATGGAGTCGTCAATGCAGCAGCCACTCCACCTGCAATAGAACCACAAATACAACCTTTGAGAGGTGAAAGAGAATTTCCACCTTCAATTTCCGACCATTTGAGCTTTAGATGCTCATATAATGGAAATTGAATCATAGTGAAGGGAATTTCACGCATAATAGTAGTACCCCAACCTCTATAGAGACCATTCCAAACTCCTTCACCAGATGCATTGGAAATGATATATTTGAACGAATCGTATGACGTTTTGAATTGAAGCGATTGGGTACGTTGCTTGATCACTTCAGCTGGAACCCTAACCATACAGGCAGCTATTTCTCCAAGAGAAGCACTCACCATGTGTGCGACATTGAGAGCTGTTGTTTTGCTTTCAAAACGAGTGGTCAGTTCTGACTTGAAGAACTTTTTCGATGTGTCGTATGTGACAAAGAAGAGGGACGCAGAGGGAGCAGATGCAATGACGGCGGATCCAAGACCACGATAAAGTCCTTTAAATCCACCATTGGCGAAGAATCCACCACGAGCTTGTAGCCGGGTTTTGAGAGTGTCTATGGGGAAGAATGCAAGATCGGTTGCCGTTCCAGCGGCTCCGCCGCTCTGATAGGATGTTAGTAATCACGAGCAATGCGCGAGAAGTAATGGAAATGAACAAAGTGAACAAAGTGAACGAAGTGATTCAACTCTCACTGGCTGAAAAATCGACGTTTTACATCGAATCTCTTCGAAAAACAACTCTTTTCGCCCATTATTTGCCCTTCATTATTCTCGTTTATACTCACCACCAACGACACGAAAAACTGTGTGTTGTCCATCATGCCTTACCTCCCCAATCAACGTATCGGTCGAACTCAACCACCTCAATTTTCAATGTTTTTCATACCCTCGAGAAATCAGTCGACCATCTATCACCTGTCGACTACCTTTTCTTTTCCCCTTCCCGTCGACACTTTTTTTGACCGCACTAATTTTTTTTTTTTCCTCAAATTGCTGAAACTTACTAATAGTCTACTTTGTATTTGACCACTTATTCTTTATCCTTTTTGCCTACGTACCCAAGCTTTCACTCCCCCTAGTCTACAAATCTAATATCACGCGATGATTAGAGGCAGTGTGGCACGCATCTGCAGACGTCCCGTCTCCGCTAAAGCGGTTCCGGAATTTGTCTCAACTTCGAAGGCAATTACAATGGCATTTGCCACTCGATCCATTGGATCAACTTCAGCAGCTCAAACGGCATCAACAGCAGTGAACAACGCATCGCCAATCTCAAATTCCACTATTGAACCGCCACAAGGATCGTCTTTGTCTTTAAAAAATGCCCAAAGAGACTCCTCTCTGTTTGGATCTAGACCGATCTATCTCGATATGCAAGCAACAACGCCAGTTGATCCTCGTGTTCTGGACAAGATGCTTGAGTTTCTCACCGGATCATATGGAAACCCACACTCTTCGACCCACGCTTACGGTTGGGAGGCTGATAAACAGGTTGAGTTGGCCAGACAAAACGTGGCTGACGTTATCGGAGCCGACCCAAAGGAAATTATCTTCACTTCTGGTGCAACAGAATGTAACAACATGGCTTTGAAAGGTGTTGCCCGTTTCTACGGAAAAACCAAAAAACACATAATCACTACACAGACTGAACATAAATGTGTTTTGGATTCTTGTAGACATTTGCAAGATGAAGGATTTGATGTGACATACTTGCCTGTGAACTCTGATGGTTTGATCAACTTGGAGGATCTCGAAAAAGCCATTCGTAAAGACACAGTTTTGGTGTCTATCATGGCAGTTAACAACGAAATCGGTGTGATTCAGCCATTGGAAGAAATTGGACGTATTTGCCGTTCTCATAAAGTGTTCTTCCATACCGATGCTGCTCAGGCTTACGGTAAGATCCCAATCGATGTTAACAAGTGCAACATCGATTTGCTTTCCATTTCGTCTCACAAAATTTACGGACCAATGGGAATCGGTGCTTGTTATGTCAGAAGAAGACCAAGAGTCAGACTCGACCCACTGATCAATGGAGGAGGTCAAGAAAGAGGTTTACGTTCAGGAACGCTTGCTCCACCACTTGTCTGTGGATTTGGTGAAGCTGCTCGTTTGATGACTGCCGAATACGAAGCAGATCATGCTCATATTAGCAAACTCTCCGACAAGCTTATGAGCAATCTTCTGGCTATGGAACACACTCAATTGAATGGATCAAAGACAAGAAGGTATCCTGGTTGTGTGAACGTTTCTTTCGCTTATGTTGAAGGTGAATCCTTGTTGATGGCATTGAAGGATATTGCACTGTCTTCTGGTTCGGCATGTACTTCTGCTTCTTTGGAGCCATCGTATGTTTTGCACGCTTTGGGTGCTGACGACGCTTTGGCACATTCTTCTATCAGATTCGGTATCGGACGTTTTACAACTGAAGAGGAAATGGACTACGTTGTGCAGGCATTGACGGAGAGAGTTAAGTTTTTGAGAGAATTGAGTCCATTGTGGGAGATGGTGAATGAAGGAATTGATTTGAACTCGATTGAATGGGCGGGCCATTAAGTGCTGTTTCTTTGTATAGGAGAATTTGATATCTTGTTTCAAGAACATGAGAATTGTATATAAGTACAGAATGTTCGGCCATATGTATGCTAAAACGAACGAGGCGACGCAAAAAAATGGCTTGCGTTGCTCGTGGGAGAGTGAGTAATTAGTGAGAGAGAGTGAAATTGAATAATCTCTGCACAGGCTAACAGAGACAGGTGATTGGTGTAACGTGAGTGAATCACTCATCATCACTGAGATCCGGATTTATCACCCTGAGACCTCCTCTATTGGATGCCCGTTCTGTTGCACCTCCAGCAACTCCTGCTGCAGCATTCGGAAGGGAACCATCACTGAATCGTCTGTTTGTACCCGGCCTATCTAGTCTGTCATCCTCGGATATAAAGCCAAATTTGTTAACTCCGATCGCAGCAGCTGTAAGTCCCGAAACAGTATTTCTTGGAGAATTCAACATTGGTGGAGCGTCTTTTTCATTGACTGATTCTTCGTCTTCTTCATTTCTCTTTCTGAGCCAAAAGAAGAACACTAATGCTGCTACAAGCAATGCAATTCCTACAATGACACCAATGACGACTCCTGCAATGGCACCACCGGAGAGACCAGAGCTTGAAGAAGATTTTTTATGAGAACTTGTTGCTTCTGATGCAGATGCCGAAGGGTTTGATGTATTCGATGAGGCGGAGACTGATCTTGTGATTATGATGATTGAAGTTTCAGTTTCACCAGGGGAGACTGAAGTTGAGACTAGGATGGATTCTGCAGACCCAGTAGTTAATGAGGTGTTGGATGTGGATGAAGATGAGGTGGCGGAGGTGGATGAAACGGTAGATGATGAGGAGGATGGTTTTGGAGAGGTGGTGGAAATGGTGGAGGACAATGATGAGGATGCAGAGGTGGCGGTTTCATGTGTGGAATTTGAAGAGGAGGAGGTGTTTGATGATGATGTTTCTGCTGATGTTTCTGAGGAAGATTTTGAAGAAGCATCTGAGGATGTTTCTGAAGAAGCATTTGAAGAAGCCTCTGAAGAAGTCTCTGCAGTAGCTTCTGAAGAGGATGTTTCGGAAGAACTAGATGAGGAGGATGTGGTTGTACTCGACGAAGTAGTCTTGGATGTTGTTGAACTGGTTGAACTTGAGCTTTCGCTCGAGCTGTCGCTCGAATTTTCATTTTCATTTGCCTCATCTTGATCAACAAAAACCGTATAATATCCATCACCACCACAATCCTCCGCCCCATAACCGTCACAAATGGTATCGCAATTAGAGTCACTACTGGCATCACCGGATGGCTCTGAATCACCACAATAACACTTATTGCCTCCTATAAGAGCGAAAATGACGCTTCCCTCACATTGCGAACTGCAATGTGACGAGGATTGGTAAATGTATGTGTCTGAAAGCGATAGCGAGCTGACTGCTGATGTTTTATAGCAGCCCAAATATGAGAACGAGGCCTGTGCTGAATGTGAGAATGCGATAGTAGCAGCTAGGAGCGAGAGGGTGAAATGTTTTGCACGTGGCATGGCGGCAGCTCACCAATGAGCAAGATGATTGCTCTAACGATGATGAAACAAGTGAAACAAAAGTGGGAATGAAGCAGCCAAGTTGAGGGGAATAGCTTGGTTTTGTTAAGGACTCTGTGAATCCTTATAGCCACTTATAATTTTGAAACGAACGATTCTTTTGACAGAAACCAGTTACGAGTAACACAGTAATTGAATAGTGGAAGGATCGAATTAAATAACAACAAATAGAAAAAATAAACAAACAGGATCACCAAATCTCGAGAGAGGCCGGAAAAAAAAAGTTTAACAATGCGCATTATGGTATACAATAGGGACAATCCAAGGGAAAGCGCGTCGGGTTATTTTGAATAGCAAAAGCGAAAACGAGCGAAGCAAGTAATGAGTGAAGCAAGTGAAGTCGTTACTGATCTTTAGACTTACTTGTTACACTCAGTTGTTGAACTTCTTAGGAAGACTTCGTTATTATGAATGGCCATTGATAATTGCGCATGAATGACTAGTTTCGCTCATCGTTTGGCTGTCATTCGCTTGTAGAATATCCACAGACAAGGCTTATAAGTTTCCACTCAACTGAAGCGATTTTAGGCTATTATGTTTTGACTCACTCCACTACTTATTAAAAGATTCGCTTTTTTCTTCAATTCAACTTACACAAACGGCGAGTCTGTCTCGCGACTTGTGGGCAATCGCAAGTCCTTTCTGCGTAATTCGCATCGCTCATCGTTCATTTCAACAACTTTTTCACCTCCTTCGCAACAGCATCACCAACCTCAGTAGTCGAACTCTTTCCACCAAGATCAGCAGTCATAATACCCTGATCCAAAACAACTCTAACAGCCTCTTCAACAACACGACCTTCCTCAGCAAGGTTCAAAGAAAGCTTCAACATCATGGCAGCAGACAAAATGGTAGCAAGTGGGTTAACCAATCCCTTGTCAAGATCTGGGGCAGATCCGTGACATGGCTCGTACAAACCAAATGCCTCGTTAGTGTCTGGAAGAGAAGCAAGAGAAGCAGATGGAAGCAAACCAAGAGAACCTGGAATAACAGAAGCTTCATCAGAAATAATATCACCAAACATGTTAGATGTAAGAACAACACCGTTCAACTTGGTTGGTGACTTAACCAGAATCATGGCAGCAGAATCAATTAATTGATGTTGCAAAGTCAACTGTGGGAACTCATTCTTGATGGTCTCCTCAACAGTTTTTCTCCACAGACGAGAAGAGGCAAGAACGTTGGCTTTGTCAAGAGACCAAACTGGGAGTGGCGGATCGTTTTGCAAAGCCAAGAAAGCAGCCATACGAGTAATACGTTGGACTTCTGGAACAGAATAAGCTTCAGTATCAGAAGCAAAACCAGATCCATCATCTTCTTTTCTCTCACCAAAGTAAATACCTCCAACAAGTTCTCTAACCACAATGAAGTCGGTACCTTTGACGATCTCAGGCTTCAATGGAGACAAGTCCAATAAGGCATCGGAAGCAAAACTGCATGGTCTCAAGTTGGCGTACAAGTTGAGTTCTTTTCTAATTTTGAGTAATCCTTGTTCTGGACGAACTTGACCAGTTCCCCATTTTGGACCACCGACAGAACCGAGCAAAACGGCATCAGCCTTCTTGGAAGCCTCAAGAGCCTCGTCGGTAATGGCTTGTCCAGTAGCATCGATTGCAGCCCCTCCAATTAGGTGGTGCTCAAAGTTGAACTTGATTTCTGGCTTGGCTTCGGAGATAGCCTTGAGGACCTTGACGGCCTCGTCAACAACTTCTGGACCAACGTGGTCTCCAGGAAGCAACACAATGTTCTTAGTAGTCATTATATGTGGTGAGATGTATTTGATTTCAGGTAGTAGCGGGGGTGAAGTATATGTTAGATTATTGATATCTTGCTCTGCTCTTTTTTTTTTTTCACTTCCTCGAAGGACAGCTCCGGTAACCGGCGCCGGTGACCGGGGGAGGAGGGATGAGACAAGAGACGAAAATAATATTTATTTAAGTCGATCGACGCGACGATGATTAAAGGAGATTGGAGAAGAGTCTGTTCACAAAGACCCACAATCCACTTGCCAACCAACTCACCTGAGTCATAGTGGTCTCTTTCCTTTCAGGACAGCAAATCAAATAGCACAGTAGCTCCAATTTTCGGTAATACTCTACAAACTGATTCTCAACGCTAAATTCGACTAGTCAATTACTTACCTCTACCTATATCTGCTCATTGATGAACTGGTCAATGTCAACCTCGTTCAATGGGGCGTTACCAGAGTTGTTAACCGTGTTGTTTTTGCTCTCTTCACGCAATTCAAGTCTCTTCAACTTGCTTAATGGACCCCAGCCGTGAACAGGAGCATTCAATTGGAATGGATTCAAAAACTTGACAGATTGCTTGAAGTAATCACCTTGAGTCACAATCTCGTGGATCAAATCCTCTGCGCAGATGATTCCATAGTCTCCCAATTTCTCTTCAATCAAATTGTTATCATCAAGATTAACCTCTTTGGTGTGGCCCTCCTGGTCGGCCACAGTCACAGTAGCTCTCTTTTGAATAAGATTTCTCACAGTAGCCAGCGATGGAGTTCCAATCACAACATAAGGGTTGATCAATCTCAAAAGCGGTTTTATAGTGGCATTGGACTTGATAAAAGTCCCCGTGTATGTGTGTTCAAGACGCAACAAAGAAAGAACTTTTCTGGCTTTGCCAGGAACCTTAGCTCCATGAGGTCCAGGAACTCTCACCACAAACAAAAGTTTACTTTCTTCATTTTCAACTGGCTCAGGAGAAGTCTCGGTCTTCACCTTTTCATTTTGCGTCACTCTCTTGATTCTGTACTGCTCTCTTTCAGTCGATCTGTGTTTTGCAACCAATGTTTCAGCTCTGATGAACTTTGCTTTCCTTCTTTCTTGCTTCTTTCTCTTTTGCTCCTCAAGTCTCTTTCTAGCCTGTTCTTGTTTCTCCAGACGAAGTCTGTCAGCTTGCTTTCTTTTTTTGAGAAGCACCTCTGGATTACTGTTGAGTTTTTGTCCAACTTCTGACATGGTTAGATGGGGAGGATGCTATGTAGTAGGATGGGGATGGTAAGGGATTGTATCACTCAAGTCAGATCTGTACTCAGATAAAAAAAAAAAAAAAAAAATTTCATAAAAAAAAAAATTAAAAAAACAAAAAAATTTTGAAAAGTCGTGCAAATCAAATTTATTAACGGTGTACAGATGTGTATTAACCATACTAATACAACTGCTCAACCTTTCCACGCTTACATCTCTTGTACAATTCCAATGCTGTAACGAAATTCAACAGCTTAATCCACTGCTCGGAAAACACCTCTTCTCCAAATTTCTCCTTAGCAACGTAATTCGCATTCGACCTCAATTTCAACCTCTCTTCATCACTCAACTTCTCAGCATTGACAAAACACTCGAACAACCTATCGTAAGTGAAATCCTTGTTAAAATCTGGATCCGATGGATCAGTAAAAAACATTCCAGATCTTGCACTCTCGTCCAAAAGAGTCGATTTCGCTGAAATTACCTCCTTCGTTTTCGGATCAACAGGCATCACAATGTCATACAGAGGACCAGCGCTCGCATGGACAATCGGAATCAACCCGTACAACATATACTCCACCACAGAAATACCAAAATGCTCGTTCCACATTGCATTGATTCCAAATTCTGATTTTTTCAGGTATAAATCAACTTTTTCTCTTGGACAATTAACCTCAAATGTCACATCATCTTGCAAGTTCAGCTCCTGTGCTAATGATTCAAGTGATTTTACGTTCTCTTCATCGGCTGTGGAACGGGTAGAACCCACCAAAACAAGTTTATAAGGGTTCTTCGATTGCTCAACATACTTTTTGTACTCTCTCAGGAGCAATTCGTGTCTCTTTTCAGGTCTAAATTGCGCAATGTACAAAAACACCCGTTCCTTTGGTGAGCCAACAGGATCGATAATTGTACTTTCAGAGAGCCCCGTTGGTGGATACATGATTGTAGGTGGATAAAGATCAACAACGCTCTTCCAAATCATCTTGATATGGTTCAAAGTCCAAGTGGAGTTGCAAATACTCACGTCAATGAATCCACCAACAATTTCATACAACTTCATCATACTACGCCAGTAAGCGTATTTGAACCAACCGTATGGAGTTTTCAAGTTCAATTTCCCCAGCATGTCGGACGAAATCAACGGATAATGGATGTAAGAAACCACTGGAATGTCAAGAAATATTGAAATCAATGGATAACAAAATGGAAGACCCATGGTATCGATAAAGATGTCAGGAATGAGCTTTGAGAGACTTAAAAGGCTCACAAATACGGATCCAAGTGCCTGGCCAATGATCGTGAAATGTTTCCATGATTTTCCGTCAACAAGCCACTTGTATTTGTTGTCCAATTGAATGAGAACGAGTCTATCTTGAACTGATGAGTCAAAGAAATTAAGTCCAAAAGTGGCTCTGATCTCGGCAAGAAGAGCTGCAACAGTTTTGTCGTCAGAGGAGGTGAACGTGTAGACAGCGGCGATGTTCCGTGGTGAGTGTTTTAACGTGCTCATCACGGCTTCCCATAAAACACGCTCACCGCCACCATTGGCATCACTGTAAGGATGGAAGAATCCAAAGATCACCCTGCGATTCTCGTCTTCCGGGAGTTGAGGCTTCAATCTGACAGTAAACTCTGGGTTTTCTTCTTTGTCAATTCTCGCAATTCTGATTCGATTTGGGTTTCCTTTTTTGACGGTCTCCCTGACGAGCGGAAGGGTCGAATACAGTTGTGGTTTCTTCGCAGCAAGAACCAGTCTTCTGCGGAAAGAGCCGTGTTTGGCGCCCACTTTGGCCGTTGGAATCGCTCCATTATGTTCCAGTGCTGTTTGTATGACTTCGTTGTAACCGTGTGGTGGAACGACAAAGAATCTTAGCAAAAATGCTTGTAATCCTTTATACCCCAGAAAAGAGAAAAGAACTGTACCAAAGACAATAACGGAGAATGTGTTGCGATAATGCGGGTTATTGTAGAAGGGAACCGCAGGCGGTGTTTCTGGAGGAAACACCATGAACGGTGTTTGTGGGTTGCTCATTTCGCCAGGATGAATTGGGGAAACCAACAAAACAGTTGCTTTGGATTGCTAAACATTTCGCAGTGAAAATCAGTAAAAATACTGCTGGAAAAATATTTCGAGGATCTCGAAATAAGTTATATTGAGTTGATTTACTATGGTAGCCGAAATATGTTAATCAAGATATGTTAATTAACTGCCCAAAGGGCTCAAAAGTACAACGATAATTGAAACGGGATGAAAAGCAGTAGGGATTGAGAGATTTATGACGGGCAAAGCGAAACATCAGTAATTTGATGTCTCGCGAGTCATGAAATCACCAATATCTCGCTTCGCTCGACACACTTTTGCTCACATTTGAGTCTCCTTCTTCGAATCATCCGATAACGTGACATCTCCAAACCTATCACTCACCAACTCCCCATCCTTAGTATTACTATCCAAAGTAATAAACGAATCCCGTCTGCTCTCAAACCTCTTCGTACCAACATTCTCATAAACCTCACCAACAGTACCATTCATTGGTTTCGTAGTATCATCAGGAACAGTAACAACAACCTCATTTGTCACCATCGATGGTGGAATAGGTGAACTTTCCAACTCAGAAGGATTGATTCTCGATGTATTCTTTGGAAGACTCAGAACAGTGTCAAGCGACTTGTTTGTTAGAGAAGCAGATGGCGATTGCGCTGAGACACGATGGAAACTCGATTGGTCGGTAATGTTGCTCAAATGAGTAGTTCTTCTATTTTTCATCGAAGTAGAACTGGAAATCACCGAAGAAGAGGCAAGCGAAGATAATCTCTCCTGTTTTTTACGCTCCCATCCAAGAACAGACCGAGCTTGTGGATTTGGCAATGAAACTGACTTTTTGATATCACTGTACCAACTCATCATGAGTTCGTAATTCTCTGCTCTGAACACCCAATTGTGGCCTTTGCGCAAAAGACCATTCTGTTTAGCGTGCAACACAAATTTGTGGTAAGAGTTTGGATTTTTCTCGTCTTTTCTTGAATGTTCAGCTAATTGACAGTCTTCAAGAGCCAAAGACATCAATGGAATGGGATCTTTTTTTCTGTCTGAAGTTTTGAACTCATGAATAAAACTAGGCGTTAAAACATACCATCCTTTAGAATAAGATTTGAGGAATTTAGATTTCCGTTCCAGATATCCCGAACGAATCTCACAACCCAATGCATCGTTCTGGAAATTGTACCTGATCTCACTCATATGTCTCATTGGCAAGTTGAGATCAATGAAATTTTTGGTATCTTTATTGACAAATGCATCCCATTCGAAAGCAGAATCTTTCGTCAACAAACCACTATCCAATTTGGAGATGAGACCATCAAAAACGTTCTGTGCTTGTTGACCAAGAAGTTTAGCATAAACGGTGAGAGCGGTCTGAATTTCAATGTAAACAACTTTTTCGAGCTCTTTAGCTGACGTTTGCAAGTTATTGAATGCTTCATGCAAATAATTCTCCTCTGTGAGCTTCTTCTTAATCACTCTATTTAACGCTATGCGCAAAAGATACGGATCGTCTTTTGGTTGCAATTCTGAAGAGTTATGTTTGGATGTATCGATAGCGCGAGTGTAAGCAGATAGCTGGGCTTTTGTTTCCTGTTGATAAGCGTTGACTTGGTTCTTGAAATCGCTCTGGAGTGACTTTATCTCTTTGATTTTGACCAATAGATCTCTCTTCAAATCTTCAAGTCTTGGAATAACGCTGCCATTGAGCTCTTTGACAGCCGCCTGCGCAAGTAACGCCGCGTTCGAGTGATACTGGTACAAAACGGTCGGTAAATCTTGGATAGAGCCATTTCCGAGGGGTAAAAACAGCTTTTGTGCGATCTCAAACTCAACGTTCTGTTTTGAAAGCTCGACCGAATTCGATGCTCCAGAGTTCTCCTTATGTCCGCTAGAAAACAAACCGGGTCCTCCGCCTGTGGAGCTAGCGTTAACACGAACAGGTTGGTAGTATTCGCCGTCAAGACCCTGTGTCATGAATGGGAACGTGATAGCGTGATGTAAACGGATCTGCTGTCTGCTGATTTCTTCATGAACAGAAACGATTTCTTTGAGATAGTGAAGCAAACTGGCCACTATTGAACGCCAAAGACCAAACCGTGACGCCAAAACCTCTGTTGGATTCGCATCTGTCGGGATCAAAACTGCCAATGGATCCGAAGGGTCTTTTCTGGCCGCTTGTTCACGATCTTTTTGTCTCAAATTATGTAACATTTCTTGTGTAGACGACCGATTTGATTGGAAACTGCGTGTTTGTTCTGCCTGTTTAATGCGCTGTTCATCGAGTTGTTTCAACTGAAGCTGATTTTGCAACAGCTGTTGCTCTGAAACGAGACTCATCGAGGAGGGGGGCTGTACAGATGTAATAAGATAGAGAACTCCTGCTCGCTTGCTCCTGCCACTCCGCTGAGTGTTCTAGTATGCTGGCGCGTGCCGTGTTATCAAACTGACAGTCTGTTGTTTGACTTATAAGTTTGGAGGGTACACAGTGCACCCACTGGAATTATTCCATATATTTTTGGATGGCCATTTCTAAACATCCAATTTCCCCAAACGGAAACTGCCATCCTTGCACAGAATCTATTTTCTGCAGGAGACGGGGAAGTCGCGGCACGCGGAACCAAATGGAGATCTCCCCGCGGGTCTTTAGGGACATACCAGGAAGCCTCCATCAACTTTCGCGACATGATATTTTTTTTTTTTGTTTTTTGCCATTTTCCAGCCTCGCGAGTCCCGTTTTGCCGTGACGTCGTTCCACCTAAGCCACTCTTTTAACTTAACCCCTCCAGCCAATTTGACGTCATAATGCTGCCACCAGCGATCGAAACCTCAATTATTCATCCGCCACTACAACTATTCTAAACTAGCCACATTCCTACATTCCAAACGCCTCACCACCCTGCCCACTGCTCTCCCTCCCCAAACTTATTATATTCTTCCATACATCACAGCCGATAAAAAAAAACTTCCAGTGCGCAATGGCTTACTTCCCAATTAGGAAACCAAGGCGGCTCTGATAACAAGTTGCTGAAAGATACGTGATTCAGATCTTTTGTCAATGATTCTCCTTTGGTTCTCCGCTGCCTCCCATCATGAAGATCGTTGTCGTTGGAGGAGGCGTGATAGGCCTCACAACTGCCCTCACCCTGGCAAAATCCCTTCCTGCCGCAAACATCCTCCTCATCGCTAAAGATCTCCCCGGCGATAATGACGCCCTCTACACGTCTCCAAAAGCAGGTGCTCATTGGTCAAGTCATGGAACCATCCATGACGAACGCCACCTCTTAGGTTACAAAACTTTTTTAGAACTCAGCAAAATCCCAAACTGTTGGATCCATACTTGCACCCTCTACCAAGGCGATATAGGAACTTCTTCAAAACCATTTCAAAAACCATGGTTTGCTGACCATGTTCTCAATTACGAGTTTCTTGGCTCCGACGAATTGAGATTCCCCGGTGTCTCAAATTTGTACCGTTTCACCTCTTTCACCATCTCACCAACACCATATCTTTTCTACCTGCTGAACGAGTTGCTGCGCCACAATGTCTCTGTCAAGCGGATGTGGCTGAAATCGTTGGCCGATGCTCAAACCGTCCGTTTCCCAGACGGATCGACCCCCGACGTAGTGATCAATTGCACGGGAATTCAATATAATGAATTCTCTGAGCGTCATGATCCAGCCCTGTATCCAATTCGCGGTCATACGCTTGTCATCGAAAATACCTTGCCGTACCAGGTGAGCTTCGACGAACACCAACCACAAGAGCCTGGCGAGTTTCTCATGTTGTTCCCGCGAAAAGAAGGAGGCGCGATCTTGGGCGGAATCTATGACGAGCACTCGCCTGCGTTTGATGTGTCTATTCATCAGGACTACGTACAACGGTTGCGTGAAAAGGCTATGAAACACCTGCCTGAGCTGAAAGAAGTTAAGCTAATACACCACAACATCGGGTTCCGGCCTGGGAGAAAGGGTGGTCCCCGCGTTGAGGGCGATCCAAATGAGCCCTGGCTCATCCATAACTATGGTTGTGGCAGTCTTGGTTACATCGAGAGCTGGTGGTGTGCGCAGAAAGTTGTGAGTCTCGTGACCTCACTAGCCACCACGTGATTGTAATTACGTAATCACAAAATTTATAATTATCATTATTACAAAATTGACTGATGTTTGGAAATAAAAATGTTCCTCTTTGTTCTTCTTTTGAGCCTTTGTTCCGTCGTCACACCACAGTTGTGTGCAAAATATGGTGCCGATACACTTGGAGAAACATTTCGCAAAGCCCGGATGGTCCGCAGTGACGAAGGTCGCTTTAATTGCGGCCGCAGTGCTTTCTGCTGCCACAACCTTGTTTTTGATAACATTCAAGCCCGCTCTAATATCGATGACCAGGCTTATCCAAGTTGAACTCCGCATGAGCGCTGTGGAGGACACAAATGAGGCTGATTTTCGTGCGCTGGGACTCACTCCACACCATTCTGTGCGTATTGAGACGGTATCTGGTGAGTCAATAAATAAGCATACAGTGATTCATGGTCGGTTTCTGCATATTACAGACATGCATCCTGATGAGTTGAACGTTGTTGGAGGTTCTTTGATGATGAAATGTCATAAAAAATCCAAGGATGCTAAAAAAGACGAGAAATCCCACAAATTTGGTGATGCAATGAGCGGTTGTGACTCTCCATTAGACTTGTACGCATCTACCTTGGAATGGGTGAGGGAGAATCTGAAGGACAAAATCGATTTTGTCGTCTGGACGGGCGATAACATTCGTCATGATAACGATAGAAGTCATCCTCGGTTAGAAGAAGAAATTTTAGATATGAATGAAAAAGTAGCAGACATGATGTCTGCTACATTCATGGACGATGGAGAGGAGAATACAATGCCATTGGACCGTCGGGTGAAAATTATTCCGAGTCTTGGAAATAATGACGTTTATCCCCACAATTTGTTTGCTCCCGGACCAACGTTACAAACTAGAGAGATGTTCAAGATATGGAGAGATTTCATTCCACCTGAACAGATGCACACTTTTGATAGGGGAGTCTATTTTTTCAGAGAGGTTATTCCCGATAAGTTGGCTGTTATGTCGATCAATACATTATATCTGTTCAATAGCAATCCTCTTTGTGATAATTGTGATGGACGCAAACAGCCTGGTTATAAGCTGTTTGAATGGCTTGGAATTGTGTTGAAAGAGTTCCGCAAGCGTGGAATGAAGGTTTGGCTTTCCGGACACGTTCCTCCTGTTCCAAAAAACTTGCATTATAGTTGTCATGCTAAAATGAGCGTCTGGTTGCACGAATATCGTGACGTCATTGTGGGCAGTTTATATGGCCATATGAACATTGACCATTTTGTTCCGTTGGATTCTACCAAGTCGTGGAATACTATTCGAAAACGCCAGGGTGGTGTAGCTGTGGTGGAAGGTATTGGTGAAGATGATGAAGATGATATAATGTTATACGAAGAGCTCGGTCTTTTGGAATCTGATTTCGATATTGAGCGTGGTTCGAGACGGTATGATGGTGCTCCATCAGGTAAAGTGAGTTATTTGGAGAGCGTGAGAGACACGCTTTACAGTGATTTGAAAGGACCAAGGAAATCAGGTGAATTTGGTGAGAGATATTCGATTGCACATGTGACAGCTTCTGTGATACCAACGTTCAATCCGGGATTGAGAGTTTGGGAGTACAATGTGACGGATCTCTTCAAGAATACCGCATTTGATGCTGAAGAATTTGAGTCGTGGGACGTTTTTTTTGAACGCGTGGAGGAGGAGCTTTTGGCAAGTGATTTAGTCACTGAAAGATTGGATAACGCTGATGAAGATGATCCAAATTGCGATGTTTACAATTTGTTGGTGAAAGATCGTACCATTCCACCAATCATGCCAGCAGGAACTCCGCTTGGTCCGGCTTACAAGGCACAGTTGTTTTCCCCAGAGAGGTATACTCAGTATTATGTCGACTTGGACGAGGCAGCAAAAGATCCGGCATGGGAATTCCAGTATGAATTGCAATATTCTACCGATGACGATCATTATCAGATGAAGAGTTTGTTGGTGGAAAATTGGTTGGATTTAGCAAGGAAAATGGCTAAAGCTGGGGAGAAGAAGAGGGGAAAGGAAAAGACTGAGGATTTGGAGGAGGAGAACGAGGAGGAGGATGTTAGTATATTAAAGAAGGCGGAAAAGTTGTGGAGTGCTTATGTTGATAGGGCGTTTATTGGGACGGGATATCAGGATATGTCGTTTTCTAGGAGTCGATGACTGAGTTGTGAGTTGGAAATTCATGGGTTGATGAAATTTCACTTCTAGTGATTCATTCTTCAAATGGCTTCTCTCGTCATTTGCAAGTTGTTATATGGATTGTACATTGATGTAATGAAATTGGCGCTAACGTTGGTTATGAATATTTGAACAGCCTATATGACAAGCAATTTTGTTTGTATCAACAAACATCAGTAATTATTGAATCTTCAATCAATGATGTATAGAAATGATGAGCCTGAATTTTTACCAAAAACTTATCTCATTCACTCAAATCTCGCTTCGCTCTCGTATCACGTGACCAAAAAAAGGGATACAAAAAATAACCGCCCCTAAAAAGGATCCTTCAAACGCTAAACACTTCCACTCCTAACAACACCCAACACTACAAACCAATCCCCATCCTACATGGTTTCTATCAAAGCAAGAGAGACATTTGATGTTCTCGAAGTTGAGGACTGGGATGGCGAAGATGAATTTACACAATTTACCAACTCTGTGAGCTCCGCTAACTATATGGATGCAGTAGATCCCACCACCAATGTCATTGCAAAACAGTCGGTTATTCAACGATTGGGACAACCCTTAAAGCATTCATTTGATCGTAAGGACGTGGTGGCTCTAGTGTTCATTGCGGTGTGTTTCTGTGCTCTGTTGGCCACCTTCACGGGAGCAGTCCTCTTTGGTATGAGAGAGTACCGTGTTATTCTCAAAAAAATGGCTATATATGAAAAGGATTCCAAACGTGGCTCTTATGGATCACGCCGTCGTAATGAGTCGGACCATGACATCGATGACACTGCTGGCGCCGGTGGCGGTGGACAAGTTGTTGCCACTGCGGGCGGATCTCTTTCGCAACCAGGGACTCCATTTGGCGGTGGTGCACCTGCTGCTAGCAGCGCTGAAACTTTTGCTGTTTCGGGACGATATGCCTCTCCAAGAGAAATGGTGGACAACTTTGGGCGTAATTATTACAACAATAACAACAGCGAGTTCCGTAACAGCGGATTCGAATCTCCATCTGAAACCTTCGCATTCACTGAACCACATTATGAGAACGGCGGTCCCGCTGACAGGTTCTCAGGGTCTCTGCCAATGGAAGACCTGACGATCAAAAGCGGAGACTTCTCGGCAAATGCCGGAGGGGTTCACAGGGCAAGAACATTTAGAGGATTGAAACATTCATTGAGCAGATTATCAAGATTGGGAAAAGATGAAAGTACTAAAACAGGACATTCCAGCGATTTGAAACCAGTGAAAGAAAAAGTACAACCAGCTATTTCACCTGAGAAAGAGATTGAACCAACATTGGAGAGTCCAAGGCCAGGTTGGGATCCAGATTTTGATTCTCATTTATCACCAATCGACATTGTTAACGGTGGAATTTCTCCCCATACTGAGAAAAGCGGTGTTTCAGGTGAGCCATCAAGTGGTGGACTTCGCAGTGGTGGACTTCGTAGTGGTGGTCTCGCTATGAGTGATGGAAGTGTTTCATATTCTGGTCGACTTTTGAGCAATGAGAGTGGTAAAATCACATACTCTTTGACACAAATGAATCAGCTGGAACCTGTGGAACTATTCAAACAATTTGAAAAAGAGGAAGATTACAAAATGCTTGCAATCGATCTGGTATATCCAAAACAGCCGATTTATGCAGAAAGCAGTTTTGTTGAACTCGAGAAAGAATTAACGTCCATTCGTTTGAATTTGTTCAGCCATAATCTCGATAGAGCATCCAGAACTATTGAAATTATGAAGTTTCTGGCTTGTTCGTTTGGATTGCAAAAATACAACAATGCAAGCATTTTTCTTATGTCATATGGAATTCTTATTGAGCAAATGGTGGAATCTGGTTTTGTTCAACATCAATTCAAAGAAATTCCTGCTATTTTAGCTGGTTCTCTTTTGGAAGTTATTGCCAAGTATTGTGTTTGTTGCTGGAAATTTAACACATCAAAACACACTAGATTGAACAAGAAGTATTCTGAATGGGGTGTCAGTCCATTCGTTCAATCTCAAACAAAAGTTTTCAAGTACATTTCGATGTTAATCTTCACCGATCTTAAAACTGATCTTTTAGGTGAAGTTTTGATTTATTTTGCATCAAACCCATCTCCACACCATTTATTCTATCTGCTTCCTGAGCCAGATTCAGTTCAATGTGACAATCCAGAGGTGGTGGAGCTTGTTGGATATCTCAAGAAGCAAATCTACATGGAACATAACGACTGTTGTGTTCCACGGGCCAACAGAAGAACGTTTGGTATTGGACTCAGTGCGATGGATTCACAATCTCCATTGGCATTTTATGACCATGACAATTTCTCTTCAGCGGTTTCAAGTACCAAGCTCGATAGTCCTGGTTTGCTGGCTAAAAGGGCTCTTCCTGGTGCTTTTGATCGAGAGTTTATTGGTTCGTTGGTTAGCCCGGAGAGGACTGCATCGTTATGAAATGAATAATTTGAGGAAATCAGCTGTTATTTCATTCGCTTCGCTAGCTTCGCTAGACATTTGTGAGTCCAGGTGCTCACTCGGCAAAGAACTCGCACCGCTCGGTAGACAATTCGTCTCGCTAGTCGATCTTTTTGATGTCCTTCTCTTGTAGCTTAGCACACTTGCTCCTGTGCCTTCTTACTCTCTTACTTCTCTTACTCCTAGCAAACATTTTCAATAAAAAGTGGTATACTATTATATTAAGCGATCGGAAGCGTACTACTGTTTCTGAAGTGATCATAGTTAATCAGCGCCTGCATACACCCCCATTCGTTAAGCTTGTTGCGTAACCATTTCAGTTGAACAGGTTTGGTGAGGTAATCGTTACAGCCAGCAGCGAGAGCATTCTGCTTATCGGTAGCAGAAGTAGATGCAGTGAGCGCAACAATAATAATTGGCGAACGGAAAAGTGCCAAATCAAGTTCTTCGCTATCAGTCAGATCATGTTGATCAAGATCACTGCTTGGTTGTGGTAAATTGGCAAAATTGCCAATCCGATTCAATCTTTCAAGACGCCTAATTTCTTGAGTCACCTCAATTCCCGACATAACAGGTAGTTGAATATCCATGAAACATAGGTGGAATCCACCCTCTCGCCACATCTCAAGGGCCTCTTTACCCGTAGAAGCAATTTGAAAACGGACATTACAGGATTTGAGATGACGGGCCATAATTTTCTGATTAACCAAATTGTCTTCCACAACTAAAACGTTCACATTTGCAAGAATCTTGTTGATACCGAACTTTGGCTGTGGACGGAATTTGGAACTCGATTCTGTATCCTCTTTTTTCAACCCTTTTGTCTCTGATCGACTTGATTGTAATGTAACAAAAGAACTTGCTGAGGATTTCTCCCCAATCTCTATCAAACTTGCATCCCTTTTCGACCCGGAAGATGACTCAGCGGCCACCGAATCAACATTTGGTCCCACTTCCATCAAAGAAGGCGCGCTGTTTTGTTTTGGTAGCGCTGAAGGTGGATTCGAAGGTGATTTCGAGCTCGCACGCATTCCTTTAGGGAACAGTATCACCGTTGAGGATACCGACCCTCCTCCAGCTCCATTGCTACCTCCTGGTACGCTTGCGCTTCCGCTACCATGATACCCGTTTCTTCCTCCAAATCTCGTTATATCTCGTGGAGGAGGGAGCGACTGTTCGCCTAGAATCGCCACTTTGCTGCCTGCAGAAGTCGCGGTTCCAACACCAGGAACTGTTGCTGCCGGGAACATGGACATTGAAGCCGATTCTGGGAATAACTGATCGCGGGGAGTCGCGTTTGGATTCGAATTCGACGAAAGTGGTCCTCCGCTACCATGAAATGACGGAGTAGACGTGCGCTCGCGTATGTAATCAGAAGGAAGCGATGAGTTGTGAAGGGCCGATTTCATGAGAATCATGCTACTGTCGTTGGCTGGGGCATTGACTCCAACACCAGCACCCGATGCCTCAGATGTACGCTTGTCATACACCGGATAAGGCGTATCGACAATGAAAGGATTATCCATCGTCATGATTCCATTTGGACAGTAATGATCAAGAATTCGCCAAACCAAAGCATATGGTTCGAGAATCACAGAACTAGACGAATGAGAGGAAGCTGCCGCGCCCGCGCGCGGCCTTCCTGAAGGCGATAGAGGTTTATCAGGGTCCTGATTACCTGCAGCGTTTAAAGAAAGTAGAGAAGACTTTGACACCGGAACAGGAATTGGCGACACGGGGCCGCCTGATTGGGATGTTTTCATGGGCAAGGGAAGAAACGGGGTGTTTTGCTGCACGAATGGTTCGTGAACATTTGTACTAACGGAAGGACGCAGTCTTGTTGGCTTATTTGAAGCGGATTTGCTTGGAAATAAAGGCAACGAAGATGATGTTGGGATCGTCTGAGCAACTTCGGAGTTGCTCACGCCTGCACCAAATGATTGTGAAGAAGGCGAAGGAGAAGATGGAATTTCTAGCTTGATTATTAGCTCTGCCGGATCGAATTGTAATGCTAAAGATGTTGGGAACTTTTGCATAATAAGTGATTTCAGATCGTCGACAATATCTGTTGGCCCAACAAAAAGGGTGGTTGGTATCCCACCTGGTCTGCGTACCCAGACACGTTTTTTAGCGGCCATTGGTAATTGTGGATTTTGATAAGTTGAAGGTGAAGCTTGTGTGAGGCTAATATAAGGTGGATTTTGGGGCACAAACGAGGGTGGAGGCTGTGCGAAGGACATTTGAGGAAAATGGGAGTTACTTGAAGTTGTAGAAGGTCCTGAAAATCCCATTGGTGATCCTGATGGCAATCCAAAAACCCCTGGATTGGACCCGCTCAACAGTGGCGACGACCCGTTCACGCCGTTGTGATCACCCACGCCTGCTCTTTTCTGGTAAATGCCGTGCACGCTCATTGTGTGTGCGTGTTTGTGCGGTGTATCAGTTTAGGCAGAAGAATTGTGGCAGTTCAGGGACGTTTTTCCGGTTGTTTGTTGGTTGTTTAAAGGGATGAATTGACAGAAGGGAGGAAGCTCAAATTAAATGCGTTTAAACAAGGAGGAGGAAAAAAAAATGGGTTTCAAAATTTGGTGGTTTGGTTGGTGCACGACCAAAGTTTAAGATGAAAATTTAAGTTATCATAGGCAAATAGAGAAACAAATTGTATAGATTAGTCCGTTGGCCAATGCAATGAGGCGATTCACCATACATAAGAGTGTGAGTAGTCTATTAATAAGGTCTACTTACAAGTCTTCTTTCTTTCGGGATCTTTCTACAGCAAGTTTAGCCTCATCACATCACACCAAACCATGCAAAGAGACTGTACTCAATAAGGTATATTCTCAGCTGGGTATTCAAAGAGAGAGGAATCAATTGAAGGAGACAATTTCAAACACGGCGCCTACTCCAAAATCACCATTAGTTTCTGCACCACCCAAATATACCCCCAGATACAGCGAAGACTGTCAACTCCCCCCAATAATTGAAGTACTTCCATTCGAATTTGATCCTGCAAAATATCCATTGACGGAGGCGGAACTTGCAGAAGCCCCTGATACTGTTCCTGAAAGTAGGCAGGGTCCTGTAGATGACACTACGCCGCCGGTGACAGACTACAAACAACTGAAAGGTGTTGGTAAAGAACTTTTCGAGATTGGTTTACATGCGGGAATCGTGAAAACCAAACCTGTCTACAGATGCAAGTATTTTTCACTGAGTTTCTGGCCAAAAGAGCATTTTCTTGGGAAGATCCGCAAATCAAAGCCTGGCGTGATGATTTTATTGTCTAATACGCTTATTTTCAATGATCCAGAGATTAAAAGTGGGTCTATTTCATCATCATCTGCTGAGTCGATTGCTGCGTTCCGGCCGTTTAACCTTGCGGTCCATCGATCCAATTGTCGTAAGTTGATACGCAAGTCGTTTTTCAATCAATTCTCTGCGGATCCGCATTTTTTGGAGCATAAAGATGGATTATACAGATTTTCGTGTCAATTGTATCCTCGAACCGAGGAGCAGGTGAGGGAGTTGGATGAGGATATGAGGAGGGCTATGGTGGGTGTGAAGAAGCTAGATGGGAAGGTTTTGATGCGGGAGGCTGTGAGGGCGAATGCGAGGGTTGATTGGGCGAAGGTGAAGCGAATGACGAGTGATTGACGAGTGATTGACGAGCGAAGCGAGCATTTGCGACTCATTTGCGACTCAGATCCCTTACTCATTTGCAAACATGTAACCCTTTTTTTTCGTCCATTTGCCATGACTCGTCGATGAGTTCCACGTACCTGATCATCTCCAAGCTCGTCGAATCAGACAACTTCCAACCAGACCATAACCAAATTACAGTTCAAGTTGTCGCATGAATACCATAGATTATATAGAAAATGACATGAACGATATGAAGAAAGAGGAGAGTAGTTTCATTTGTCGATGCTGTTGCGAAGAGAATAAATAGATCAGTAGCTCGGGAAAATATTTTGTCCACTAGTGAATGATTGATTGGCATCGATTATTATTGCCTTCTATGATTATTGAGGCTCATTGAACGAAGCGGGTAACTCGAGCAAGACATGTGACTCATAGTTACCCAACAAATGACTCTCTTCGCCCGTCGTTTGCTCATTTCGTCATACTAGCCCACTCCGGTAACTCACTCTCATACATCCACTCCTCTCCCCCATACCTCCAAGCATGCAAATACAAAATCAAGTCCGATCTCTCCGGCTCCTTATACAACCGAACCCCACAAACCTCACAAACCTCTCCACTCTCCAATTCACTCCTCTTTCTACTCGACTTCTCCTCAATCTTAGCAAATTCACCCTCCTTTGTCGGATCCGCACCCGACGAAAGAAGACCGTCCAATCTCGAATTGTACAACGGGTCATTCACAATTGGATGTCCTAAATTCCTCAAATGAACTCGAATCTGGTGAGTGCGCCCAGTAACAGGCTCGCATTCCACCACACTCTCATTCAACTCCTCATTATACTCCAAACGACGAAATTTAGTAAGCGCACTTTTCTTACTGACTCCACTCTCAAACTTCCGTTTACTATCCACAATAACCACATCATCCGTACACGTTTGTGGTTCCCTGGGAAACTTTCCGATCACACGTGCAACGTACCTTTTTGAAACTTTTCGATCCTGAATTTGTTTCTGATATTTAGAAGCAGTCTCAAAATTCTTACTCATGATGGATACTCCACTAGTAAGCTTATCTAAGCGATGACATGGATAAAGTGAAGCTAAACCTTTGGCATTTTTCAAGATCTCTGTCACAGAATTGTAATAATAGTTTTGAACAGGATGGATTGGTATCCCCGAAGGTTTATTCACAACCAGTAAATTATCATCTTCGAATATCACCTCGATATCTGAATCTATCACCGGTCTCTCATGTTTGTGTTCGTTATGAACAATTACATCACCTGATCGAAGTGGTAATTCAAGCAGTTCGGACCCTTGGTGTGAGCTGGTGCAACCTTTGCGTTTTCTCAAGACTTTGACCTCGTCCTTGCTTATTTTGGTTCGGTAGTAGCTCTCATTGAATTCTCTAAATTCGTCTGTGAATATTTGCAGCACTGTTCTGTCGAACCATCGTCCTTTCACGGTGGTGTGATGGGTGTGATGGTACGGTTGAACGAGGCGTAGACCATTTTTGAGAAGATAGTGTGGTGGAGTAGACATGACGACGAGCGAACTGAATGAATCGAGAGTGAGTAGTGTAGTATACTGATCTGGGGAGTCGATTTAGATGAAAATTTTCCGGTGTAAGGGTGTCACCTACGAGCGAGACATTTACAACTCGGCTCCTCATGACTAGTTTCGCTCGCTCCAATCGTCATCTTCGATCTACTCATTATATCAATTCATATTGAATCCCTCTACCTTAGCTGACTAGCTCCACGCATGACTCGCTTCGCTTCGTCATTTCGTTTCGCTCGTCCTATATATGCCCATCACATAAGCCAACCTCGTCACAACCAAATCCACAGCCATCTTAACCGAGTCCCTGGCCAGTTCCATCTTCGATCCATCAACCTCATGCCAATTAATGGCAATTTCATCAATTTTTATTCCCTGTCTGATTCCAAGAATTAAAATCTCAACATCAAATATCCACCCCTCGGTGTGCATGTTTGGGAATATTTTGGCAATAGCAGCCTTATTGAATAACTTGAATCCACATTGAGTATCCTTAATAGTACGAATTCCAAACACATAAACCAATGCGTGCAATCCATACATCAAAAAATTTCGGATAAACGATCTTTTAACCACTGCGTCTGTATTAACCATGTGTGCCCGTGATCCAATCGAGATTGCAGGAATATTTTCGGCATCATTTTGGTCTATTTTGGTAATTGATTTCATCAATTTATCAACATCTTTGAATGATGAAGCTCCATCAGCGTCGGCAAAGATTGCGTATCGGCCCCGTGCATGTTGTAAACCGTGTGTAACGGCACCTCCTTTACCTCTGTTTTGGACGAATCTGACCACACGTAAAATGTGTGGTTTTAACTCAAACTCTTGAGAGGCTAATTTCAAAGCGTACTCTGCTGTCCCATCGCTAGATCCATCGTCCACAATCAGAATCTCGTACCGTCCTGCATATTTAGCCTTGAGATGCCCAATTGCATCTTCCAACATAATTTTCAGCCGAGATGTCTCGTTGTAACATGGCACAATCACTGAAAGTTCAATAGAATCCTGCGAGGCTGAGTTCTTTTTCGGCAAATCATGAGGTTTTCCTGTAGTATCGTTCGTCACATACGTTAATTCCGAATCAAACGAGTCTCTTGGCTTGTGTGAAAAGAGATACACTCCGAGGTATAACTGAGGATGTTAGTATGTTTAATTGTAGATGGGTAATGGTGTACTTACAAACGCTGTGATAGCCAACAACACAATGCCTAAATACGGAAGAATTACGACAATCATGTCGTTTTCTACCGTCATTTTTGGCCCCAACTTTTTGAATGGCTTGATGAGGCAAGAGTTTTGCGGTTTTGGGGGGGTTTGATGGGAGAAGTTGGGGAAATCAAGTATAAACAGAGTGTCAAGAAATTGGATGAATGAAAAATATGTTTTTTTTTCTCCAGGTTTAGCGAATGTCGAGAAACAATGAACCATGACGAGCGAATGAGGAGCGAAGCGAGTCATTTGCGAGTAGTTTGCGATGACTGGGTAAACAGCAAAAATTTCTGATTGAATAACGGGAAATTCATCAGCAACTTGTGAGTGAATCGTGAGTTGTTGCCACTAATTTTCTAGTCATTTACCCAACTCAGTCGCTCACAACAATATTCAAGTCAAAGAATTCATTAATACCAAATTCCATTCGCATTGATTCTCACATATAGAATATTCTTAAGTAATTTTGCTCCGCTTGTAATTGCCCGTCAATGGCCAGCAATCGAGATATTTCACACCTTACAATCAACTTCACTGTTTCGTACTCAACCTAGTAACTCATATAAAAATTGGTAGCAGAATTTTTTGGTAGCAAAATAACTAGGAATACAAGTCTCACTATGGTGGCTCATGATTATCAATCTCAATCCCCCCCTCCCCCCATTTTTGCCTCTGTTTTGATCTGCCCACTCCAAACGGCAAATGTTGATACTCACAAACAACTCGCTTCGTTCGTTGATTGACTAACCTTACATACTAATACACAAATGACCCGCTCCGCTCGTCAGGTCATCCGCTAATATTGCACACTCAACTGCCTCGTAATAATCCTTCCGTTATCCAAAAACGACTGAATCAAATCAATATAATACAACGGATCATCCATCACATAATTCATACTCTTCAACAACTCAGTCGTATTCAACTCCAACTCAAGCTCGTACTTTGCAACTCTATTTTCCTTAACCTTGGTCAGATCAATCTTCGTAAAAGTCGACAAATGTGTATAGCTAACTCTTTCCTTCTCTCTTTCCAAACTGACCTTCTTTTTAAAGTTCTCATAAGCAGAATCGTTCAACTCATAAGGCAATTCCAAAGACAGCGAAAGTCTCAAATCAAACAACGTATTTGGCATGTAAATCATCAAATCTGCAACTCGCTGTTTTTGAATACTGGCCATCTTACGTTTGGTCTTCACATCCAAAGAAACTCGTCCCGTGATTGGACGATCGTTACGCTTCTTCTCACTGGCAATCAAATCAATCAAATGAGAATTCTCAACAACAAACTTGCTTTTGTTCGCTGTCACTTTGTCCTGTGCCAACTTCGAAAGATAACTCTTGATATCGTGGAAATGCTGTAATGGGATACCGCTCTTGAAAAAACAATCAGTGTGGAAAAATTCAACGGATAAAACGGCCTCAGTATTAATAGGTAGTTGTAGCCGTCTGTCCTTAACTTTATCCCAAATGTTACCCACTTTCAGCTCTAACTCGACATATTGTTCCACGTTTGGAACATCTGCGTAGTCCTGTTTCAATCCTTCAACATTGGCCCAAATCCATTCTGTCACAACCTTATTGAAGTCATTGCGCGGAATAGACCCGGTAATTGAAGGAATCGAAAACTTTGTTGGCGTAGCAATCGATGCTGCTCCTCCCGCACGTGCTTTTGTGTGCTTTCGTGCCGTTGGAATATAATCTTTTGCCCAAACGGGCTTCTCAGTGTATCTTTTAGGCTTGCCGTTTGAACCTCCCGTGGGCGATCCGGGCCCCGCATCGGCACCAGCACCCGCACCGACATCCAACTCTTCTTGCTTATCCTTCAGCTCCTCCAATTCCCGAATTTGGTCATGTAATGACGACGAAACTGATTTTTTTCTTATCTTTGGTTCGGCAAATTTTGTCGTTGGCGACCCCTGATCGCTGGAGTTCGCCGATGAAACCCGTCTCGAAACATTAGGCGTCTTTTTCCCGTCAACCCCAACATCCTCGTCGTTTGTAAGGTTTGTGATGCTGTTCTGCTTCCTTATTTCTGTGTTCATCGCTGCTCTGTTTGAAGTGTTGTCCAAATCTGGGCCGTCGTTGTTCATCAAATTGTGGATCGAAAGCCGTGGCTGCGAGTTCGATCGCAGCGGAGGCGTCTGTTGAGACTGTGACAATGCT
Organism: Ogataea pini; assembly: GCA_003707665.2. Lineage (NCBI taxonomy): Eukaryota > Fungi > Ascomycota > Pichiomycetes > Pichiales > Pichiaceae > Ogataea > Ogataea pini. The sequence goes on along the minus strand of PPKL02000017.1, from coordinate 76,043 downwards.
GCTATCGGTGTTTGCGTAGCTGTAGTGGGCGAAACAGTCTCCTTTGAGGCGTCTTCGTCGTCGTTCTTTGATATCAAATTCTTCAAATCCATTGCACTTTTGATACCACTTTCAGCCTTATGGTGTATTGTCTCTATTAGTTGGTGTATGCAGCACTAATTGTGCAATTATGTCCTGGTGAATTTGGGCGATTGTTTTTATTCTGTTCAACTCAAGCAATAGTTGATCACTCGATGGTTTTTGTTCATTAGCTACACACCGCTTTAAAAAGAGTGGAAAAAAACTAAAAAAAAAATAAAACCGGTTGAACCGGTTTTTGTTTTGGCAGATAACAGGCGACCAAGAGTCACTTGGTCAGAGCATGAACATGTTCTCTTACTGGACATTGAGCTGCCCTTCGCACAGCTTGCAACGGAACAACCATCTCTGGACATTCACCAGGTACTTTCTCAAACTGGTAGTCCATCACACGGCCATCAAAATACACAATTGATGCAGCTTCTGAGATTTTGCGCTCATCCTCAGAAAGTGGTTCCATCTTGCTACCAACAATAGCTTTATTCGAGTTTTCCTCCGAACTTGAAACGTTTGTGTGTTGCTTTTGCTTTAATAACTCCTCGTGAGACACTTCAGAATTTGCACACACAAGAGAAGAGTAAGGCGGTGCTGATTTTTGACCAACACTCACATTTCTAGATCTATTTTGCGAAGATCGTCTTCTGGAAAATGGCGAGTGCAAATTTATATCGTCATCAGCTTCGGCACCATACTCAACACAAAACTCCTCTGGTGAGTACCCCTTATGGTGTATGTAATTGCATTCGTAATCTGACTCATCGATACAGGTGGCAAGCGACTGGAAGTAAAAATCGTCAAACAAATTTGGTAGCGTAAGTCTGGTTTTTGGATCCGGATCACACAGTCTCCAAAATAACCTCACTAGTTGTTGAGATGGGAAATTTTGTGAATACTTGCCCTTATTCGGAATCTTGTGTGAGTTTTTCTCAACAAAAGACGGGTTTAACTCTTTGTACAAATTGCAATAATGTTCAAATTCTTGGTAATTGGGGTCAAGACGTTGTGCTTCAATGAATGGAACCATTCCAAAGACCAAGACATAGAGAACGATACCAAGAGACCAATAATCAAACTTGAATGGATCGTACAAAGGGCGTTTGTCCTTTGAGATGACTCTGTTTTTAGTCACTTCTGGAGGCTGATATGGCGGTGTTCCAACCAAACTATTGGTCAGTCGAACGGGGGAATCGAAATTAGCCGGTTCCTCGTGCACAAATTCGCAGCAACCAAAATCAGCAATTTTCAAAACACCTCCGGTAGCCACCAAAATGTTTGCAGGTTTCAAATCAAAATGAACTAGTCCAAGCTCATGGATATATTTTAGACCAAAAGAGATTTGTTTGAAGTAGCAAAGCTTCTCTTCAAGCGGCGTATTTCTCCAATTGACTCCCCGTATCACAGAGAGCATGTCACACGAGTGAAAATCCATGACAATCCCCCATGATCGTTGCAAATTCACAGGCAACCGCACAAGATCATGAACAACAACAACGTGCAAATGCTTCATGTTCTTGCAAATGACGTATTCTTGACTCACTCGGCGATAAAAATCCTCTGGTGTCTCATTTCTGAGCACATAGAACTTCTTCAAAGCATAAATTCTCTTTGGATTGGAATTAAGTGCAATTTTCTTGATCGAAGATGCTCCTCCAGAACCAACATAATCGCTCGTTTCCACTGGCAAATGGTATTTTTGCTCAAGATCTTCCACTTCCTGTTTGAACTGAGAAGGTATATATTTGTTTGGTGACTCTGTTGCATGGTGAAGAGCCACTGAGTCCTCCATCTCTGCCTCGGGTACCTCAAACGGACGACGATTGAACATTCCATACGGATTGTACTCTAATTTTGGTAATATCGGACCCGTTGGAGATGATTTTTTGACATTTCGGTTATTTTGAAGATCGTCTGAGGACTCTGGTTGCCGATGTGAATGGTGTAGAACGTGGTTGGCCATTTTCCCCAATAGGTGTTTTGGCTTTGAAGCCGCCTGGCCGCTCGGTCGGTGATTAGCGCTGTCCGAAGAAGTGCCGGAGGATGCTTGCAAATCGGATGACGCCACCATTTTTCGGTCCTAATCCAATCTTTCAATTGATCTGTTCCCAAAGTTCTGTTGAGCTTTTATCACTGAATACATCGATGCTGGAAAATAAATCATTTCGGCCCAAATTACTTACACCGAGAATTTCGGACTTGATAAAAGTTGCCGAGTTTGGAAAAATCATGATGCGTGAATTTGCGATTTGGGGTTGGTGTAAGTGCCAGTGTAGGGATGTCCTGGAATCAGCATTGGAGGAGTCTGAATGGAAGTGTTTCAGTAAAGTAACGATTGAGAAGAGCTGGGTGCATTGGCGGTGTACTTCAAACATTTGGCACACTATCTCCCTACGAAAATTCTACTTATTTGAGTTTTTTAAAAGAAGGATAAAAGCAGAATGAAAGTGACCACAGTTTCCTCGACTAACACATACGACAAAAAAACTACAAAGACAGTGATTCATAGAGAACAACATTCAACAATCCCATCACATTGCTAACAATCTCATAATACGACCCAGACAAAACAAAACATATCTAGCCCAATAAAACAAAATATATTCAACAAACGTCAAAACTATTTCAACAAATAGCACCGTGGCGCAGTGGAAGCGCGCAGGGCTCATAACCCTGATGTCGTTGGATCGAAACCAACCGGTGCTATTATTTTTTAAATTTTTTAAGCCCATTCAAGGCTGTGCGTAGCTGAACGTTCAACGTGACATCGCTCGAACCATCCTGGATTATAATACCCCTGCATTCGGACCGAACATTGAATAACATCGTCCTCTCGAAACTTATGAGCGTTGAATACTCTCTAAAAGAGGTTTTTCAAGCACAGGCATCATTTTGGAAGAAAAACTTAACGATCTTATGGAGGACTTGATTGCAGATGGTTGATCTTGATGTGCTTACATAAGGCATGACCAATCAATCGCGACTGTTTTTTACACACACTATTTATACATATCTACCTGATCCCTGCAAACCATCCTCCCTTTTTCTTCCTCAATTTGACAGTCCATTTATCTTGCCATACAGGACCCCTTTCAGTAAAATTGACCGCTGATAGGTTGTAGAAGTTGACTAATCCGTTGTCAACAACGGCAACCAGCACCGATGGAACAGATTCACACTTTCCTTTATACGATTTGCCGTAAATAGCCTGTGGAGATTGTCTAGACTCACATTGTCGATGAATGTACTTCAATTCATTGATCGTGGCAATTCTGGAGTCAGAGTCCACAATAACGACCTGGAAGTCAGGAGGAGGAGGTGATTTTTTTCTAAAACTTTTCACTGGTTTCCAAATGTTATAGGCGATGGAAATTGAACTATGCGCAGGTTCAACTTCTTTGGATGGGGACAATGAAAGTAGTGAGCGTAGGTATTCAAGAACGGCCGAGTAATTCGACAAGAAACCAAGACCGAAAATACGAGCCACTGCACGTTGGAACCAGGATAAACTGTGCGTGCAGCTTATTTGGCGGTGTAAGGATGTAAATTTGACGGATCCATCTGGTTGAGGTAGGACAATAAAACCATTTCGTTTCAATGAAGAGTACACCAAGAGTTTGTTATGATGGTAATGGTCCGGTAGCAGAGATGAGTACAATGATTGAAGACTCAAGGGAGGCGAGTAAGTGCCATCGGTAGCCTTAAGTTTGGCTACACACGAACCTCTTTCTACGAGATAAAGTGCTTCTTCAAATGTGAGCCAGCATGTTCCTTGTTTGTCAACTTTTCCGACGGTTTCAAGGAACTTTCCCTTTGGATTGATCATGTACAGTCCAGGGGAAGCCGATCCCTGAGTCGTATCGATGTATATTGTGGCCGATAGAAGTTCTTTCGGATCGCAAACAAATCCACGTTTCTTCCCGAGTGCGTCGTACATGAGACTGCGGCTGTATTCGAGGTTGGAGGTATCATATTTGGAGCTTTCTGCTGTGTCTGCTTGGAGAAGTGGCTCAAAATCCTTCTCTCCGCGTCTTGGAACAGTGGTTCCCGAAATTTTCAAGAGCTGGGTCCAATCCTGAACGTCTTCTGCGACATCTTCGGTGCCATTTCCGGTCATTTTGGGCACTCACGGGTAGAGAAGTCGAGATGATTTGAACAGGATTTGTTATATAAAGATTTTTCGTACTTTAAAAAAATTATCTATACATTTTTTTTTTCGTTGGAAAAAAAATATTTATCATACTAACTGCCAGAACCAAACAGATAAGAGTTGAAACACGGCCAGAGGGGGGAAAAAAGTATAATTGGGAGGTGATTGACTGGATTACATCATCCATACTACAATTTCAAATACACTGAAAGCGGGAAACAGATTTGAAATGTCGCAAAATGTTACATACTCCTCGTTATCAATCGCAATTCTCGAAGACATGATCTGCGAGATCACTCAAGAAATCATTTCGAAGACGATATTGAACGAGAAAATTACGCGTGAACAATACGGAACAGTGAGAAACCCAAAGTTTATCGAGGTGAGCAGCAGCGCTGCAGCCGCTGACCATAATGAGAATGTGCCGCTGTCACTGATAAAAAAACCCGGACACCAGTCCAATAGTTCGTCAGCAGTGGGGACACCACAACCCGCAGAGCTTGTGCCGGACATTGGGCGTGTAGAGTTTGTTTGCAATGGTAAAGACATCTTCGCTTCGTCGGGCGCTGGAGGCGGGTCTGGCAACGGTGGCAACGGCGCAGCGGCCAACACGAGCGGCACAGACATGTATTTCAAGTGTTTGAACTGCGACAGGAGAATTGCGGGAAGCCGGTTTGCAGCGCATATCGATAAGTGTTTAGGTGGTCGGACGAGGAAGTGAAGGGGAGAGGAAGGGGAGGCCAATAATATATGGGCAGGTGAGAGGACGACATGTGATTACGTAAGCTCATATGCGAATGACGAGCAACCAGTAAGTGACACACACTTATAGAACATCAGTGAGTTTTTTCATATACAACGAAATCGTTTTAAAAGCTCATTTATCAGGAGCGAACCACTATTTTTTAATGTGAGGGTAGAAACTAGCAAGGAGCAGAAATTGGCAGAAAGAATTGCTTTTCGCTTGAAAAAGAAGTAGCCAAGTGAACAATACTCGTTTGGCTCGTTGCTTTTCGCTGTAAAGATGAAGTCTTCTTCTGAAGTCGCTAGCCTGCCGGTGTTTGGCCCCGCTCGTTTGGAATGCCTAGCCCCGGCAGCACATGCTCTTGTTCTCGTGCCAACGCTACTTTTTGTCTATTGTTAATGCAGTTAATTAGTGCTAGATCTGAAAAATAACTCCTTCTTTGGGAAGTGCAAATTTTTTTTTTTAATACGGCATCTGCGATCTCGATCAATAAACGCACCAGGGGAATATTTTCCGACAGGGCGATTAGCAGCAGTAGCGCCGGTAACAGGTTGCAGGTTGAGGACAGATCCATGGGTAGTAAGGGGGGAGGGGGCAAAGGTGCTTAGAATTGCTTAGATACTCCTTCTAGGGATCGTGCTCAGGACGAGCGGAAATAGCGTACTCAGAACTGTTTTCTGCCACCACCATTACATGTCAGTAGCCGTATCTGAAACCTTGACCGATTACTCGCACATGTGCAGGGCGGGTAGGCCCATATGTTAATAAAGAAAAGACGTTGAAACACGGCGCGAAACAATCTTCAAACAGATCTAGCTAACTCTGCAATGTATGATTGATAAGTTTGAGTTTCGATCGGCTAGACCAAAACCAACGTTTGTATGTATATGCTTCTGCCGCACATTTCGGTGTCTGAGTCGGATTTTTCTGCCGGGCTTAGAGGCCTGACTGTTGTGCACGCCACGACCCAAAACAATAATCGTTGGGACGACTGGGTCGTTTCTGCCAGGGTGGAGGCGGGGGAGGTACGAAAAAAAAAACAAAAAAAAGTCAACCCGAACTGGTCGCGACTCAGCTCGCACCATCGTCGCAGACTCCCGGGGCGCCCCGTTTGGGACGCTTGGCTTAGTTTTGCTTGGCTACGTTGTGCTTGGCTATACTGAGATTACACAAAATGGACACGGTCATTTCCGTGGTTATAGTCGATATTAATTATCTGGGGATTTTGTTCCTGTCCTCACGTGTTTCCCAAACACCACCCTCGGACCGAACATAAACCCCTCGACACCCCAAAAATATCCTACCCTGCTGAGGCCCGGCTGGGTGTAGAGTGGGGCTCGCGGGCAGCATGCCTTTGTGGCTGGTGGATGCTCGAAGGGGCTCAGAGACTGCCACACACCGCCACATGTGGTGTTGGCCTTGTGCAGTTTGTTTACATTTCCAGATTGGGATGCTAAAAAAGAAACAAACACCCGCGAACGCATGCAATGCGAGATTTGGCGCCGCGCACGATAATTGACTTTCTTTTTCCTCCCCCTTCTGAAGGAGCAGTGTTTGAGAACGCCTGGGATGAAATGATAATAAATATGCCTGAAAATCCGAGACTCTTGTATTCCGTATACTTATTTATTGACAAAATCGATTAAATTCTGTTTTCGTCGTTCCTTAGCTGTAATCCAACTTCTACATTCCTTTATTAAGACAGCTTGGAACTATGCAACTTTCCAAAACAGCACTTTTCGGCGTGTTCGTCAGCATTACTGCTTCCGTCGCCAACGCAGGATGCTCCTACGTTAATGGAAACTACTACTGTTCCCAAGTCGATGCAGTCGTTTACGAGGGTGTCGGTTACTCTGGTTCCTACAAAGATGTTACCAACATGGATGAAGACTCTTGTGAATGTACTCAAGAGTCCGTCACCATCTCCGGTAATATGGCCCCTCTTGACGAGGAGCTTTCGGTCCACTTCAGAGGTCCTCTCAAGCTTCTTCAATTTGGTGTCTACTACCCTTCGTCTTCTTCTTCCAAGAAAGTGAAGAGAGATGTCGAAGAGGAAGATTGCGCCACCACTAGACACGTCCACCATAAGCACAAGAGGGCTCCAGCTGTTGAAATCGTTGAAGTCACTGCCACTGTTTACGTCGATGAAGACGGTAACACCGTCACCAAGACCGGTACATTAACTACTTCCGCTGGAACTGGTGAAGCCTCCTCTGCTCAAAGCACCCCAAGCGCCTTGACTACTTCTTCCCCATCTTCAGATGACGACGACTCCACCACCACTTCCGGGGTGACCAATTCTTCTGACTGGGAAAGAGTCGCTTACTACTCTCCAGGTTCTACCGACAACGTCACTTTCTTGAACTACTACGGTGGTTCTGGTTCTGGTGTCTGGTCATCTTGTTTCGGTAACTCTCTTTCTTACGCCAGCTCCGACGGTACTTCAGGTGCTTCCAAGGCTACTGCTCTTGACAAGGTTACCATCGATTCTGACGTTGAATACATTATCATGTCCGGTACTGACTGTGACGATGACTCTATTGGAGACTGTGGTTACTACAGATCCAGTATTCCAGCTTACCACGGTTTCGGAGGTAAGACCAAGGTCTTTGTTTTCGAGTTTGAAATGCCAACTGCTACCGACTCTGCTACCACCAACTACGATATGCCAGCTATCTGGTTGCTCAATGCCAAGATCCCAAGAACTCTGCAATACGGAGATTCCTCTTGTTCGTGCTGGTCTACTGGATGTGGTGAGCTCGACTTATTCGAAATTTTGAGTGAAGGTTCTGACAAGCTCATTTCTCACTTGCACGATGGTCAAGGTGACAACGGTTCTTCTTCCGGTGGAGGAGGATCTTCTGACTACTTCGACAGACCAACTGACTCTTCGATGAAGGCTGCTGCTATCTTCAATGACGGCGACATCCACGTCGTTGTTCTTGGCGACGATGCTTCGTTTGACTCGTCTATTGACGCTGATACCATCAGCAGCTGGCTCGACATTTCTGGATCCACTGCCACCCTCTCGAGCTAGTCATTGACTTAGCTGGAGTATGCCTTTTCTACTGTTAAAACTGCTGTTTTGTTCGACTTTCGTATATATCTTTGAAGAGTTCACCTTCAAGGTGCCGTTACAAAGATCTTGTCCATTTGTGACAGACCTTTGTGACCTTTTGTTTAGTTATGTGAAAAATACCTCGCTTATATGATTGAGTAGTACTCCCATCCGGGCTTCAACTGGGGCTCCCAATGGGGCTCCCCACATTCTATAAATATCTTTCGAAACAACCTAATCTCATCTGCAACACGATAGTTCTTTTCCAGATTTTTTCCTCAATCACCGAGATCTCACATCTCGTTTCTATAGCAAGAATCAATGTTAAGAAAAAATTATTTCTGCGATAGCGCGTTTAGCGTTGTTGCCGCGGTAATCACAGGGTGCAAGATTTTATTCTCCCCACAGCCCTAAGAAAACGCGCGCGCGCGCGCTCGCGCAAGGGAAGTGGTTGGTCGGCGGTGTGGTGGCGGTGTAACACATCACACAGTATCGACGCATCAATCGACCCACAATACACTCAGGTTCATGTTTCTTACATCTCTTCACACAACTCCTCGCTCAACTCCTCGTGACTCAAACGGTGCATGAACTTGACAGTTTTATAATTTTTGCGGTTAACATGTAACACTGGGACATCGTACCTGTAGCACTCGAACCACTTTTCATTGCCCTTGGCTGTAATATCTATAGTGATGAGGTTTATGTCTGGAGCAAGTGGCTGGACGCGCGGACTTTTCAGCACTTGATTGAGAACCAGTTTGGCTTCATCGCACAGACCGCAATTATCTTTCCCAAAGAATGTGAGATTGATCTGGGGGCCAAGCAGGAGTCTAGAGGCAGAGAATGATCGAGTAACGACTGATCTGAACGAGCGCATCCGACTATCAAGGGCAGTAATCTTCAGCATTGTAATCGATGATTGCCAAAGGAAATTGGAGTAATATACTTGAGTTTTCACCATTTTATCTTGTTAATTTTTTCTCGATCTTGCTTGATTTTTTTTTTTATATTCAATGACAGACTTTCGAATCATCAATCTGTCACATACGACATAAGCGATGACACGCTAATATGTAAAATGAATCGTTTATAGCTCAGTTTGGTCATATCTGGGTTTGCTCAGAGTCCTCGTGAGAACTGTCAAAATACCAATAGGCCTTTATACCTGGACTTTCAGATAACGAGCAAACGACGAGTATTAAATTCTTGATCGAGTATTTCAACGAGGGCCTAATTCATTGATACTCAGGTGTATTATGAGTGCCCCTTACTTGTGATTCTCTACCACTATCCCTTACGAATTACACCTAGCACCATACACCTCACACCTTAGGAGTTTGAGGTCAATGCTAGTAAGAGGTACAAACCAGACTAATGGGACTGTTTTAATACCATTCGTTCGTGTTGAGCGAGTCAGTTATTTTGAATTCCCTGGTTGAAAACCATCCAATCATCTCTGTGATTCATAGATATCACAGTGACAACCACTAATAATTTGACAGTTTTTATCAATGTGAACTATCTTTCACTTATTCTTCATTAGACTCGCAAGACGTCGCTCGCCCGTCATTGGCAATTTCTCAAAATCCTTGTTACAATATCCATTACGAACGTTGATAAGCATGAGTTGCTTCGCTCATGAATCACTTTTCACCACTCGCTTCGCTTGTCGCTCACCATCCGAGAAAATCTCTCCCCACAATTCTAAACACTCTAATCTTACCACTTTTGAAATCACCCAGCTTATACCCATTCGCCTGAATTCCCTTTGAACTATTCTCGATAACCTTGATCTTACTCTTCACTTGGTCAAAGCCACTCACAATCGCAACATACGGTCTTCCACCGAATCCGAGTTCGGCAACCTTACTCTTATGGAATGGACCCGACGAATGACCTTCAAAACGGCCTTTCAACACCACCAAAACATCTCCAGGACGGATTTGCTCGTGCTGAGAGGTTTCAACGTTGCTGTTGTTCTTGTAGATAGTAGCTCCAAATGTTTTCGTTCCAATTTTTGGAAAAACATCTTGAGGCAACTGTTTGAACACCCAGCTCACAAGATTCTCGGGAACTTTGCCTGTACTTCCAAGTACCGATGAAGCAACTTGGAATGCGACTGCTCCGTATTTACGTGAGCTTGCAACAAGATAATCTTGACTCGGTGTTGGCTTTTCAATCGTAGACTCAGAAAATGCGAGAAGTTGGCCTGGCTTCGAATTCTCATAGAACAATTCCCAAACTTTAGTCGTGTAATCTTGATGAACAATGTAGTAATCCAGATACGTCACGATACGGCCATTACGTTTCACCACCTCTCTTGAGTCCACCTCAAAATATATGTCTCTAGTAACCACTTTATCGGCTGGCAACTGTTTTGTGAGCCACCATTCTGAAGATGACTGTCCGACGTCCGAAAGCTCAAGACTGCGTCTGTGTGGGCCAGCAGAGTGCATGCTGGAGCCTGTGTTTGCCGAGAGAATTGGCGAAACAGTAGGTGAGGACGCATGCGGTGGAGCTGACGGTGGTGGTGGTGGTGGTGCTGAGTGGTAATGGTGCGTTTTTGCGGTCTTCACTGTGCGAGAGTCTTTTGGAGAGTGAGAGACCGAGGAGGTGGTTGAAGCCCGTGGAACAGGGGGAACGGTCTGGGACGGTGGTGGCGGTGGAATCGTTTGGGAAGGTGGTGGTGGAGGAGGTGCTCTCTCCGTAGGGGCAGCTGTAAGTGTCGCAGGCACCGGGGCCTGTGGAACCGGGGCCTGTGGAACCGCTGGGGGTGGTGGAACGGCAGGCATTGGAGGAACAGCAGGAACAGCAGGAACAGGAGGAACCGAAGAAGCCGGCACTGGCGGCACAGGGGGAACGGCAGGCATTTCAACCGTACTCTTTTCCTTCAGATTTAGATCGGTATCATCATCCGCTTCATAACCTGTAACGAGTTCCTCGTCAGCTTCAGAGGAGTCGACATATGGTTCCTCAGATAGCTCAGAAGTAAGATCAGCGCTGGGAATGGCAGAAATGGGTGGAGCAGAAGGAGCAGGGGGAACAGCAGGATGCTCTGTAGTGGATGTCCTGGAAAATTCTTGAGAATTCCTGTGCAAAATTGGTGACTTTGGAACAGGTGGAATTTGGGAAGTCACCCTTGGAATTTCTGGAGACTTTGAAACGGGAGGAATTGATGGGACCGAGTGAACCGAGGGAGACTGCACATCACTGAAATGCGGAACTTCTGGAGATTTCGGAGCCACAACTTCAGTAACTTCATGAACCTTTGAAGTTTCTGGGGATTTTGGGATCTCTGGGATCTCTGGGGCCTCAGATTGTGCCAAATCCACCACTGTATGAGACCCACCGGATTCAAAATCGGCAGTGGTCACGCTCTCATCATGCTCGTCAGATTCATGATTCTCACCTGTGGCAACAGCCTTAGCGAAAGGAATTGGAACTCCTGGCATAACAGCTTGGGGTAAAATAGGAACGGCCATTGGAGCGGCCGGTGTTTCGGACGTTGAAGACCTCTTAATAGCCTTCTTTTTGGGTTTTTTGGTATCAGAAGCTGATGAGAAGGACATTGGAGGAGCCATTCCCATCATTCCCATCATTCCCATACCTCCCGAAAGTTTAGCCATACGTTCTCTCAAACGTCTTCTTTTAACTTCATCGTCGTCTTCGTCTTCGTCTTCATCTTCTTCGTCATCGTCGTCGTCATATTCCTCGTCATCATCACCATCGACCTCTTCCTCCTCTTCCTCCTCCTCTTCTTCTTTGTCAACTGATTCCTTCTTGTGAACCACCTCTTCACCAACTTCGCTCTCCTCGTCCTCCTCAATGTGCTCTCTCGTTATTCCGGCACTCGAAAACGAAGCATGTGGGAGTTCCTGCTCCACCTCTCCAGAGACGGCATCCACAAACTCATCCTCAGCCACACCAACGACGACTTCGGAATCACCAGTTTTGGCAGGACGAATTGCTTCCGCCGACTCAGCCACAGCTTTCTTTTTCTTCTTCTCCTGTTTCCTCTTCAACATGGCCTCAACAGCTTCCTGCTCCTCACGTTGTCTCTGCTCAAGCATTTTCATTCTCTCCCTTAGAGTCATCCGTGGTTTATCCTCCTCGTCTGACTCAACATGAGTAGACTCCGATATTATATCGCCTTGAGCCGGCTGTTTCACTGTCTCTTTGTTCCGTTCGTACGGTGATTTGCTGATTGGAGGCGGCACATACGACGAGTGAGGCGAAACTACATCAAATCGTTTGTTGACGAAAACAGGCTCTGCAATCGTCTGGCCAGGAAGTGGTGGTGGCGCAGAGGAGTCATTGAAGGACTGGAGTTTGTTCTTGAAAGCAGGTTCAGAAGCGTGGACTTTTGGTGAATAAATCGTTGATTTGAGCTGCTCTGGGGCCTCCTTGGCCTCCGGAAACGGATTATCTGGCTCTTCGGATAAATGCGGTTCTTCCACTGGAACAACTGTTTTAACCGGCTCCTCTGCGATTTTGGGAGCCTCTGCTGAAATTCCACCAGAGCCTTCTGGGGGCTCGCTCACCTCATCAACAAAACCCCTTGGGAAGTAACCCGAAATCATGTCACCACTTTTGCCATCTTTGTAGGTTCCAAACAGCCAATCATCGTCCACGACCTCAGTGACGGTGATTTCTTGTCCGGCCTCAAAAGCGAGATCATCGGCAGCGTTTTCTGCCTCTGGAGTATATGGAAATTTGGCCACCGCTGAATACGGAACTGACATCGGTATCGGTGGGAATTGGATATATTGGCCGGTTCAGATCGATATTTAGGCGCTCTGTTGTGGAATCACGTCAATTGAAGTGTCAGTTGGAAGGTTCAAGACTTCTGAGTACGCAATTGCGGCAATTGGTGAAGATGATAAAGGGGGATTGAGACGTTGAAGAGGGCAATGCGAGGTTAAATTAACGATGGTGGAGTTTTTACAAGTGTCACCTGGGAGTGGCCGGGTGGGAAATGGCAGAATTTGGGGGAACAAAAAGGAAGTGCGCGGGCACAGAATAAGTCACGTTTCAAAAGTCACATGATCCACAGGAAAACGCGTTTTTTTTTTCTTCACCCCCCTCAAAATAAGGGACTTATTTTCTGATTTGAATTGCTTGAATTGTGTATTTACTATATTTCCCCTTCTTCATTCGAAAGCCGCCATCATTATGCCCAACTCTCCCTCTAGAAAACGAGCGAAGAGATTGCCGGCAGATCTGTCAAAAGAGAATCGGCTGCCTAAAACCTCTGGGATCACCAAAAGACAGTACGTGTTTGACCAACTACTACCGAAGGCAATCAAAACTGAAAGTACGAGTTTCACTGAACCGGCTGCTCCTACGCGATCCACCTCCACGCGATCAATTGAGGATGACAAAGCGCGCCCAGCCAATGGAATTCTAGATAGAAAAGACCCAAACATACAAAAATCGGGATTGAGCCAGGAGATTGAGCTCAATATTAGAACACCAGACAAAGCTATCAGTGCTCGTTCATTGAGGACTCCTCGTCGTGGGCTTGAAAACACACAGCATCCGAGCTCAGACGATAACATTTTCTGGGCAGTGACGCCGAGTTGTCGGAAAGAGAAGGAGGCAGCATTGACGACGTCATGTTATGAAAACATGGAAAATACCAGTGTTCCTTCTTCGCCATTGAAGGAGCCAAGCATACAGTTGATTGATCCGAAATTACAGACATTGCTACAAAAATACAACAATTCGTTTCAGGAAGACGAGCCAAAAACGCCAGTTTTGTCAAGATCGGCGTCGGATCCACACTCTTTGGCACATAGATCGATTTCCCATGATAACCCGATTATTGCTACCAAGGAAACGTTGAATGAGAGTATGCTACAAAGCATTAACAAGTTGAAAGCCTCAAAGAAATTGATCAGTTCGGCCAGTTGTTTGCGGCCGTCGGGTGTGCATTTAAGTCGGAGGGCTAATACGATAGGAGAGACGGTTGACAGAAGTGTGTCTCAGATGTTGACATTGATTGGAAACACCTTGTCGGGGAATACAGATGAGGAGATGACTGATTCAATGAAGTCGGAGTTGCCAATTGAAACGTATGCGAATGCAGATGGCTTTGCAGATTCAATGAGATCAGGGATGGGGCCATTTGCAACCGCAGAGCCGAGCGACGGTGATGACGACGATGACGGCGACGACGATGACTTCAGCGACGACATTGACATGGAAGAACTCGATCGGCTTGCCACAAAAGCGAAAGAGTCAAAACTACAGGCCAGTCTGACACAAAACATTGAGGAGGAGGAAGAGGATGACCATGAGGACTTCTTTAGTGACGATGGAGATGAGATATTTGATGCGAGGAAAGTGGATGAGAAAACATTGACTCATTCTGAACAAGAAAAAACTACACAGCTCGTGCCATCCAGCTTTGTCCCCGCCTTCAAAGACATGAAAATGGACATCGAGAATCAACAGAGCAACTATGACGACAATTCAAACAGTGTGAAGTCCATGATTCAAAACAAAAAATGTCACAGATATCAAATCAACAGCGTTCTAAAAACAAAATACAAGAGCAATTTGTTAAGTAAGGAACAACTCATTTTGACGTGCAAAGCAGAAGATAACACCATCAAAAAGATTGTGGTTCGAGATCAGTGGAGCGAATTGGAGTACCAATCCAACGATCTTATACATATAATTGTGGAAGAAGGAAGTCAAAATCCTCGTCTAGTCGACAGATCAAACAACATGTTGATTTGGAATCCCGATCTTCTTTTGTCTGCAACATTGATATCTTCTGCTGTGGACTGTAAAAGAAAAGCGGTTTTAAGCAGTCGATTACAGGGACCGGGAGAGTACTCCACGCCACTCGTTCTTGGAAATATAGTTCACCACCTATTCCAAGAGTGTTTGGTAATGCAGAACATTTCGGACGAATTCATCAATTCCAAAATAGATGAAGAACTGGATGCGAATACTATTCCGATCTTGAGCATTGGAATTGACAAACAGGAGCTGAAAGGAATGATTTTAGAGCACGTGGTTTACATCAAGGGTTGGGTAGATACGTACATTCCATCCAATAAGTCACTCTTCAAGACAAAAACACCATATAAAGCGACCAAAGTGTTGGACGTGGAAGAAAATATCTGGTCTCCTATGTTTGGTTTGAGAGGACTGATTGATGTGGTTATTGAAGCGAATCTGACCAATGGGGATAAACTTGTGGTTCCCATGGAGATCAAGACTGGAAAGGAGTATATTACCAACAGGGCGCAAGCAACTTTATACACGTTGCTTGTTAACCAAAGATATCGCGTCAACTCGCCATATTTGTCGTTAGTCTACACGAAAATGAGACAGAGCTATTTTGAGGCGATCAACAGCAACGACTTGCGGATGTTGGTGAATATCAGAAACAGAATCTCACAGTATATGAAATATGGCACACGAGAGCTTCCGCCGATTAAAAAGCAATCAAGTTGCGAGAGGTGTTTCTCTTTGAACGAGTGTATGACTTATAACAAGCTGATGGAGGACGGAACTGCTGCGGAAAGTGGGATTGAGGAATCCCTCTACGAAGACATCACGTCACATCTTGACAAACAGACCCATAAGGACTTTTTCAATCACTGGGAGACATTAATCACCAAAGAAGAAGGTTTGATGAACAGTTTCAAGAAAGATTTGTGGTGTTTATCGTCGCACGATAGAGAATCCAACGGTGGTAAGAGTGTTGGTGGACTGATGGTAACACATTCGCAGGAAATTGAGACCGATAACGGGCGGGCAGGAAGATTCATTTATACCTTTGAAAGAGATTCTTCAGTGTATCCATCGATGATGACGTCTCAGCTGTCAAAGTATGACAGGATTATTGTCAGCGATGAAGGTGGTCAGTTTGGATTAGCATTTGGTTTCATCGAGAATATCAGATCGGACTTCATAGTGGTGAGCACAGATAGGCGGTTCATCAACTCGCAAGTGAAGTTGAGTGATTTCAATGCAACAAGAAACCAAGTTTTCCAAAGTGTTTTACAATCTGGTGTTGGCAGTCAAGCAGTTTCCGATAAGAAGTATCGAATTGATAGGGACGAGATGTTTCATGGGTTGGCATTGGCTCGATTTAACTTGTTGAACTTGTTTTTACCTGGTGGTGATGAGAAAACGAGAAAACGGGTTGTTGACTTTGAAAGGCCTCGATTTTGCAAAACTCCCGATCTAAAGTATGACTTTGACAAAAATAAATTCAATCCCGATCAATTGAGAGCTTTTGAACAGGTTTTGAAAGCTGAGGATTATTGCTTGATCTTGGGAATGCCGGGAACGGGGAAAACTACTGTTATTGCGAATCTCATCAAGTGTTTGGTTGATAACAACAAAACTGTTTTGATAGCGGCTTACACCCATTCTGCTGTGGACAATATCATCGAAAAATTAATTGATTTGATTCCAGAACTGAATCTTTTGCGAGTTGGTTACTCCAAAAATCTTAATGAAAAAGTTAGGAAGTTTTCTATGCATGCTAAAGATACAATTTATCCAATCAAGACTGAAAATGATTTTCGAAAAGCTGTGATGGACACAAACATCGTTGCTACAACCTGTTTGGGCATCAAAGATGTGGTTTTCACTCATCGGCAGGAGTTTGATTACTGTATTATTGACGAAGCATCGCAAGTTTCAATGCCTGTTTGTTTAGGTCCACTGAGATTTGCACAGAAGTTCGTTCTTGTTGGTGATCATTATCAGCTTCCACCGTTGATCCTGAACCCTGAAGCGAGAAATGGTGGTTTAGACAAATCGCTTTTCAAAATCTTGAGCGAGGAATACCCTGAAAGCGTCGTTGAACTGACTCATCAATACCGTATGTGCTCTGACGTGATGATGATATCCAATTGTCTGATTTATGACGGGAGATTGAAGTGTGGTACAGAGATTGTAGCACAGCAAAGTTTGAATATCCCGTATACCGAGAGACTGATTGAGAACTCTATTGGTATCCCTCCGGAGTTGCAATGGATGAATGATGTCTTTAGTGAGGAGCGAAAAGTTCTTTTTTTAAATCATGATCAAGTTCCTGCGACAGAGGTTTCAATTGGCGAGAAAATTGAAAACCCGACTGAAGCTCATCTGGTGAAACAAATCATCAAATGTCTTGTCTCATGCGGAGTCTCGAGTAGTTCCATTGGTGTGATGTCGTTCTATCGTGCTCAATTGAGATATTTCTACAGAAGTTTATCAGGTCTTTCAGGGTTGGAAATATTGACTGCTGATCAATTTCAAGGTAGAGACAAGGATTGCATTATTATTTCACTTGTTAGATCGAACGATAAGAACGTTGCGGGAGATCTTTTGAGGGAATGGCGCAGAGTGAATGTTGCGATGACACGGGCCAAATCTAAGTTGATTATACTGGGATCGAAGAAGTTGATGTCCACGATTGCTCAGTTTGAAGGGTTTATGAATTTGATTGAGTCAAAAAAGTGGATTTATGATTTGCCAGAGGGAGCAGATACGATTTACAATGACACTTTCTTGGACTTCAGTCAGGCGAAAAGTTCCATGGAGTCAGCTCAGAGTACGAGTAGAAATTTCAAAGTGGGCACACAATCGAAAGTAGTGCAAAGGACAGCGATATTGAGGAATGTTGTGGAGGAGCTGACTAAATAGACGAGGAAAATGACCAACGACGAGCGAAGCAAGACCAACGAGACTAAAGAGTCACCCATGTAAAGCTCGACTAGCGACTTAGTCATAGATCGTTTTGGTCATTGTTCATTGACAACTTAAGCCAGGAATAGATGATATACATTCTGATAAATAGTAAAATGAGCGCCAAATAAGTCAAATACCAAACACAGGTAATAAAGAAGTAAAACAAAAATACAGAAACAAATGAATGACTAGTGAAGCGAGTCATTTGATGAAGACTTGTAACTGAATGCTTTGCAAGTCATGAGACTGAATCTATCAATGAGAAAGTCAACCGAGTGATGAAGCACTCATGATTCGCTTCACTCATTGTTCGTGCGTGCTAAGAAACCCTTTTTCCACCTCCAATACTCAGCGAACCGCTCCCCCGAGTACCAACTATAATCAAAATCAATCAGCGAAATACCACTCTGAATTCCCGCCCAAATTCCCCAGTAAAAACCAGGAAGTCCGAAATAAATAGAGATTTCGGAGATCAAATCATCAATCATCGACTCCTCCGAAGTTGTGCGTTCATTTGGAAGATTGAGATACGAGGAACACCAATTTCTCAGCACCTCATTGTTTGGGGAAATCTCAGGGATTCTTGACTTATCGCAGTCAAATCCCTGCCATTCAAGAAGATGGTTGGATATATCGAATGCTCTTGGAGCTTTTGTCATGTATTCATAATCGATGAAAGATATTGGGTTTTTTTCTTTGATCTCGTCCAAATCGGGTTGAGACAAGCTGGAGTTTGATGATGAGAGTTTTTTGGAGAGTTCATGGGGGACGATGATGTTTCCGCTTAGCAAATCACAATGACAGGCAACACTAGGCGATTTTTCCGCTATCTGATTACGTAACCACTCTAGTTCAGCTTGTAGAGTTTCTCTAAGCGATGAATGTTTGCTTTGAATAGCCTGTAGTGTGGAATTCTCTTGACATGTTTTGACAATTCCATCGATTTCCGGCAGAATTTGAATCCAGTTTGAGATGAGTGACCAAATATTTGAAGGTTTATCAGTTGTAGATGCTGCTGAGACAACACTATTGAACTCTTTGCGGAGCTTTTGTAAGCCTTCTTCGATTGCATCCATACGCACTTTTTGATGCCATTCACCAAGTTTTGACGCGATCAGTGGATACAAAGATGGGCTAGACATCTCTTCTGGTTCAAGAGAACGGCCCTCGATGTAACCGTAAACCAGGCCATTACCGAATCTGGCATGAATTGGTGGAGCAAGACCAACGGAATTGATCACGAGATGAGACACAAATTCTCGATCTCTGTCAATGATAAGACTTGTTCCTCGACCATAAGTTCTAACCAAAACACGCTCCTCGGTTTGTGAAACTTTGTTGAATTTGGAGCATTCAAGAAGCATGTTAGTGATTCCTCCGGTCAGTTGCTTAACGTCAATAGATGATTCATGATTTCCGCCTTTCCAATGAGGGAAAATCTTGTATAACATCCGTCTGATCTCATCGCTGTTAGTTCCGCTTTCCGGCTCAATGTACCGGCTCGGAAGATATAGTGCATGAGTTGCGTAATGATTTAGCAAAGAATCAATGGTTGTATTTTTTTCACTGCTTACGTCATCAGCTTTATTTCCGAGCGAGGATGTTGAAGAAAACGAAGCAGGCGAAGCAGGCGAAGCAGGCAATGATTCATTATCCGAACTGGTATTTGCACTTGGAGATAACGATGAAACCGTCTTGTTTGTAAAAAATGATAGGTATGGCACTCTCCCCTTGAGGCGCGTGTCGGATCGATACGGTAGAAAATGGAGTCCACCACCAGAAATCAGACAGTAAGCAGGCTGGTGTGGGTCTGTAAGCAGGGATGAACTGTTGAGCTCAGTCGAAACAGTGGGACTCACATTGTGATTAACATCAGCTCCACTTGTGCTGTCTATGCTGTTTGGAAAAACCATGCTATGAGGTGATGCGTATATGAAGATGATCTGAAGACCGTGTGCGGCGGTATTTTGAGCCTTTGATTTCCGTCTCTTGAATGTGAAATGAGTGTAAAACGGACTTTTGAATTGAAATGTTGTAATTGTACACGCTGTTTGGTTGCACTAAATTCCACTAAAACGTTTTATCAAAATATGTTCTGTGGGGATGGTAGTTGTTACTTTTTTAAAGTTGATGATTTTTTTTTTGTATAAATCTATATATTTTCATGTGACTTTGGAGAGCGCGCGGAATAAAAAGTTACCCTACCGAGTAACTAAGAGGCACCGACATAATCAATACAATCACAGGTCTGAGCGAGCTGGGTTGAGCGGCATGGCAGAATCTTCTGGATCACGGCGGGGAGTCATCAAAAATGTCTCACGTGAGCTGTAGAAGTCTGCAGCGGCGCTTGTGCGCCCGGCGAAATTCGAATTGGCTCGAGGTTCAGAGCGTTCACTACGCTCTGCAAGCACATCTTCTTGCACTAGATAAGGCACATAGCACAGCGAGTTGTCGATGGACGGATACAGCCGACGGTAGGACCACCAGGCCACAAGACTGCCGAGAATTGTGCCCAGAAACACATCCACGAAATGGTGTCTGTAGTCCTGAGTACGCGAGAGAGCGACGTAAGCAGCATAAAGAGCTGGCAAAATAGCCAGTACGGAGCGCCAGGCTCCACCCGGCACGCGACGAACCATCAACTGGCCCATAAGCCAGAGCGAGGTGTAGCCAAACGAGACAAAACTTATGCTGGAATGGCCGGAGGGAGTTGTACGAAACCCGTCCATGAGGCGGTCTTTATTGGTGGTGGTGCACACCTCACTGGCGTAGTATAGGGTGTCTTTGACGGCATCAGCACGAGGAATGCATCTGGATAGGAAGTCAGGACGGCAGCGGCCGATCCAATTTTTGAGAACGTCGGTGATGAAAATGTTGGTTCCGAGTCCGACATACAATCCGACAATTGAGAGATAAAAAACGTAGAATTTGGCCTTTCTTGGGGTCAAAAGGAGATTGACAGCAAATATGATGAGCACTGGAATAACGAATGAACCTCTCAGTAAAGCCGGTCCGGTCACCCGCTCAAGTTCTGCGAATGGATGACTAATGGTGAGATCGTTGATTGAAAATTGACGTTGATATGGCTCCATTGTTTCAAACCAGAACCAATCGAGAATGAAGATGATAAGTATATAAATCACATCTGTTGCTCTCCATTTGACGAGAAAAGAATGGAAAGGCAGTTTTTCTGCTCCAAAGTTCTGTCTGTCGATACAAAGATTGCTGACGTAGAAGCCCATTATGGGTGTTCACAAGCGGGTGGCGATGTAGTTGATCGAGAGAGATTGGGTGGTTTGGCGGGAGAGATAAAGTTACCTGGCGTAAAAGTTTGAGTTGTAGATAAAAAATAAGCTTTGAGAAAAATGAAAATGTTACGTAAGCAGAAAAACTGGGGCACAGCAAGTTACTTACGCTTATTTTCAAAAGAGTCAAATATCTGTTTGTTTTGGATCAACAAATCCAGAATAAAAAGATGTCCTCCATTGAGACGTAACGTGATTGATAAGTCCTTGATAAATTGGTCAAATTTCACCACGGTTGAATCGGTTTCATCACTATTGAGCGAGTCTTCGGTAAAATTTTTGATCTTTTGCGGTTTGAAATCCGGTTTGAACTTGCTCAAGGCTAGAAAGAGTTCTTGAACAGATCCAAACTCTGCGAATTTCTTCCCAAGAGCGTCTCTGTATTTGCGTAGGTCATCGTAGTGTTTTTCTATAAATTGTGAGTCGTCAGGTAATTGTTTGTAATCTGAGAAAAAAACAGCTTTTGAGCTGTCTAGGAGATCAAATTGTTTTGCAGCTTCGATTGCCGAGTTTCTCTTAGAGATGTCATGTGATGGAAGGGTGTTGCTGTTAATATCTTGGTAGATGGAATTGACGATGTACTGGCGTCCTTTGGAAGAATTGTTGATTTTCGCCAGTGTGGGGAGAGTTGTGGAAAAGCGGCGCATCTCGAACCAACGACGAGCGAGGCGAGTAGTGAGTGAATATATCGATTGAGTTGTTATCGATGAATCAGCAACGAGCAAAGCGGGTCGTTCCAGGCGAACTAATCAGAATCTCACGGATTAGCACAATGGTTATGACTTCCAAGTTTTGAAATTACACTGGTAACGAAAGACCAGTTCAAATAAATATTTGAAATAATTAATTTTATCAGTTGATTTCTCGAAGTTGATTATTTCTGCCGGATTTCCTAGTTTAATGGATATAAGCTTCACTAAATAATTTTTAACAGATGTACCTGTAACACTGTGCACTCAAAATCTGCTACATACTCATCTATGACTTGCTATACTGAAGGTTTGCCACGCTCGTAATTCAATTCTAATTGGAAAATTCAGTTCAACTTTTCTGCTACCAAATTGGGTGCTACCAAATAGTATAGCTCAAAGAATGATTTTTTTTTATGGGCTTGAATGAATTCATGACCGTCAAAGATGTTTGGGTGTGAGAAAGAATGGATTGGTGAGTGTGTGAGAGGTCAATAATGACTTATTCATGACTTATTCACGACTCGAATCACTGCTGGCTCGCCCGCCCGTTATTTTCTTCGCTCATCAAATACCTCACCCCCTTCAAAAACTCCTCCCCCTCCCCCTCACCCAACACTTTAGGCAATTCCTCCCAACGCAACTTCAACATTATCCCATTGACTTCCTCCGTCTCCTCCACACTCAACCCACAATCTCCATCCAACACAAACCCATATTCATACTCCCTCAACACCCCATTCAACTTCTCCATAACCACAGAATCTCCATCACACAAGTTGGAAGCACGATACAGTTTCTTCAAAACCAATCCATATTTATCAAACTTCTCAAGTTCCGAATAACGTCTCACAATGCAATAGTACAACCGGGCCACATCGCCGTAATCAACACCGCCGGGAACAGCACGAATGTACCAGTTAACAATCGCTAAGGCATAATGCAGCTGTTTTTGGCTCATGAAATAATCTACAAACATTGCAACCGTTTCTTTCTGTAATTCTGAACTGGCGAAAACTTCCCACGCTTTTTCAAATTGGTCCTCATCAAGATAAGCTTCGACAATTTCGGGTGTTTGAGGAACAATTCCCTGCACTTTGCACCACTGACAAGCCTCTTCGACGCTTGAAATCCGACAATTATACTGAAACACCCTCCCCCCAATTGGCTGTAAATCAATCCCCACCTCTAACATCATCTCCAACAGCTGTCGACGAATTACGTCTCCAAAACCCTCAAATAAAATATGGTAAGTCTCTGAGTTGGGATGAAGACCACGCAAAGCCATATCTCTCAGATTACTCCGCAGTCCATATAAGTCGTTATGGACAACGTTAGACCGCAACATGCTGTTGACGTGACAGGTAGTCAACGGATACTTGGTCCGTTGTAAATGACGGTACATTCTGTTGTGTTCAGTGTAATTTTGAGAGCAAATCAGCGAACGTAGAGATTCTAATGCACGATCATCTGAAGTGGTGCATTCAACAAAGGGTTTAACTAGTTTGTTAAAATCTAGCCAAACTTCCTTTTCCGATAACATACAACTTGTCAAATCG
Source organism: Ogataea pini (assembly GCA_003707665.2). Lineage (NCBI taxonomy): Eukaryota > Fungi > Ascomycota > Pichiomycetes > Pichiales > Pichiaceae > Ogataea > Ogataea pini. The sequence goes on along the minus strand of PPKL02000017.1, from coordinate 52,760 downwards.
TTCCAAAGACTCTCCAATCGACTACTGTTCTCCTCTCTCCTAAGTGTCTTTGGCAGTCTCTTGTAGCCTCGCTTGAACACTATCCCTGTCACACGAGTGTAAATTTTCAACACCACCCAGGCACCGGAAATGTCACCTTCCGCCAAATAGTGATCCAAAAATCTCGTCAACTTATACTCCGACAACGAATACTTTGGGTTGCTGTAGGAGAAAATGTATCTCAAGGCATGTTCAGGCTTTTTTTCCAAAAGATAGCACGAAATGATCACATCGTGAACAAATAGGGGAGCTTCTTCAGGTCCAGACATGAGCCCTCGCTCTGTCAACCAGCGAAACACAGCCTCCAAATCGCTACCTCTTTCAAGTTCTTCAATGTGCAACCCTTCAATAATATCACTCAAAACTGGACCTGGATCCAAACCTTCTACCAACAGTTCTTCTGCCAAGAAACGCCGTTTTTCTGGTCTCAATGCCTTCATTAAACAGTACCAGGTAGCAGAATCAGGACGTAATTCATCGGCGTATCGTCGAATCCATTGGAAACTTTTAGTTTTGGCATCTTTTTGTCTTGTGGTAGCTGCTCCCCAAAGAACGTAGTTGAGTGTCACAATGTCTGGTTTCACTCCTCGAAAACGCATAGTCTCGAGAACACGAGACAACATTGCAAATCGATATCCGTCAACAAGGAACTTCACTACTCTATTGTAAGCTGAAAGTGTCAAATTCTCTCCTTCTGATTCCAAAACTCGAGTCTCGATGATTTGCTCCATTTTTTGCTGAAAATCAATGCTGTAATTACACGGAGACCCCAGACTGTTGCAAATAACCTCTTCGAGAGTTCCCTGTTCTTGGAAAACGGCATCGCCGGTTTTTTTCCTCAAGATCTCACCCTCATACACAGAATCCGTATGATCTGTTCTGCCCTTGGCCCAGTTCAAAAACTCATGCAGTGAGAAATCATGCTCCAGTGTAAGAACAGATGCAATCTCCAAACATCTCTGGTCTAAACGGTCTTTTTCTTTCAACATCGTCAGAACCTGCTCAACATTTCCTGCAACACTGCCCCCCTTCATGTTCTTGGCAGCTTCCAGAACAACCTGAGAACCATTTTCGAGGTCTTTGCAAACACCCACGGCTCCCAAGATATCATTTTTCTTGAGAAAATAGCGGACAAACTGAGCCCGAAGCACCGAATCAGGAACAATTCCATGCTCTTTTAAAAAGGTAGCAGCCTGTTCAAAATTATCATGTGTTTCGAGATACCATTTCACAACAGCATAGCCAACACCTTGTTCTGCGTGCCACCTCAAAACACCGGCATGTTGCACTTTTTCCATAACAATTTTTGGATCACGAATCCCAGCCCAATATGCTTCACAAACTTCACGAATGACAGGCAAAACGTCAATATTTTGAGCCAACATCCGATCAAAAAGCACAAGTCGCGGTTGCGGAGACGTAATTCCGCGAACCATCGTATACCAGAGGTCATTATCTGTAAATGGGTGTTTCTTGAATAGTTCCAAGTACTTATATGTACTCTCACGACCAGAAAGTTTCTCGGTAGCAAAGCTAGCTCGCAAAAGACAGTGCAATGTTGGAGGATCCAACTCCATGTCTCGTTCAACAATTAATTTGTCAACTTTGTCCAATTGGTATCGGATTGCAAGAAATTGCACGATTTTCAGCCATTCATTATTGGAAAGAGTTTCTGATGGAAAAGAACAAATTGATTGAACGAGTTTTAGTAACTTGCTACCAATTTCTTTTGGAAATATTTTCTCAGGATTTTTCAAAAGAACTTCCAGGGGAGCATGAAGTTGGTCGTATTCAGCACTGGAAATCGCCTTCTCCAGTAATGTTAGCTGAGAATCAAGGATAAACGGTTCTATATTCAGACCTTTTTGATCAGTGCGGATATTTTGAATGCCTTGATTTCCCTGAACCGTTTTCTGAGAATCTAAAAACAACTTAACCAGCTTCTTATCACTAAAGTACTCTAAGTATTCTCTTCTTATATGATTGACTCCTCTCTGTCTCAGTTCATGCAGAACTGTCGAATGATAAAACCCATTCTTACCATCCAGACACATCTGGGAATGCTTATCAGCCACAAGCTGCGCCACAAGTGGCTGAGTATCTATATTCAGTCTAGCCATTTCGTTGATAACGGAACAACGTAGGTCCGAATCTTGGACCCAATCGTGGATGATTTGCCATGTCTCATCATTTGGAACAATCCCCAGCTTGACTACGCCCGAGACCAGTCTCAAAGCGAGTTTTCCATCTGGATGTGGAGAGCCATCGGCATCAAACAGGGAATATTTGATAGGACAATTGAACGAGTGTATGCTGGGATGAATTGAATCTGAGACAAGCATTCTTGTCAAGAGTTTATTGACAAGAACAAACTCTCTGTTTTCGCTCAAAATTTCCAACATTCGATTGCATATTTCCAACTTCAAGTTTAATTTGTCGTCTTGAACAGCTTTTTCTAGTAGTTTCAAAAATAATAATTTAGATCGTTCATCTTGAGATGGTGAATATGACGAGAGAAGTTGTTCGAGTTCGCCATAATCGACGTGTGTTCGTTGTAGAGCTGCTGTGAGAAACGGTGTTGAGTCGAATTCCTTTGGAAGAGTTACCGTCTTCGAGGGGGGTGAATTGATGATCTTTTGTTTGAAGATGGATTTGGTTTTTGTGTAGGAAAGAAGGGTTTGAACGAGTTCTTTTTCGCATGTTGATTTGATTGGTTGATTTGAGCTTGTTGACAACAAGCGAACAAATCGCGGGTATCCTGCGATTCGAGGAAGCATGATTTCCAGGGATTATTGGAGTAATACTAGGGTGAAAAATTATTAATTTTTATCGAGAGCGAAAGCACGGGAGAAAAAATCGAGCCAAACTAGTCTTGAAGTTTTATATGTGAAATAGGTGAGAATTGGATGTCACATAAAGGTTATCCTACACTCAGCTATTCAGCTAATATGAGATGACTCGAACTCAAAGTAAAACGCTGAAAACTTGATGGCACGTGATTACGTAAGCAACATGAGAAAACCTGATCATCTATACCGAGCTAATGGATCCGGAACGGCCTTACTCACGCCTTGTGCAGCGGCTCGCATCGCTTGTATTTTGCTCGTCATTCGTCGGTTGTCGTTGCTCCTTTTGCTCACTCCTCAGCGTCATCATCTCCAAATTATCCGACGTACTCTCTATCAGCTTCTGTGAGCCTCTCGGGAAAAACAGACCCACTGGAGATCCTGGTGACATGATCGAAACAATTCTGCGCTTATTGTTCTCCACGATAGCATCATCGACAGGTTTTCGCTTGACTCCCGTCACACTGATGGGGACCACACCTGTCGCATCTGAGGCAGTCGACGTCAAACTGTTCGATCGACTCTTGTGGTGATTCCACGATTCGTTCGCTCTATTGATGATCTCGAATTTCTTCAAGTTATCCTGCTCCAAATGATGTGGCTGTGTCAGCCACGAAGTAGCCAGTTTTGACGTCAAAATTTCATCTTCGTCTCTCATTGCCGAAGTGATAATCGATTCATGTTTAATCTCATTATCCAGCGGAGAAAATTCATTTTGCAACTCCATCACAATTCTTTTGAAAGACTTTAATTTTGGAGTCATTTTTTTCTTTGAGATGATTTTCTTGAAGAAAACGTTGGGACTGCTTGATCCGCCAGCGGAAATCACATTTCCAGTCCCATCTTCGTCAGTTGGAGTCCCTGGAGACCCGGGGACAACCTCTGTGTCCACGGCAAGCAGTTCGTGCATGCTCGGTCGTTTCCCCGTAAACGAGTTTTGGCGGGAGGAGAAGTTCGAAGATGAAGAATGAAATCTTCTGTGCGTCGTTGCACCTTCAAAAAAAGGAACTCTCAGCTTTCTACGACGCATTCCGTACTCAAAATCGTCATCAGAAGCAGCCGACGACTCCTCTGAAGAGCTTGAAGCGTCAATGTTCAACTGAGATCGACCGGCTCCGTCTAAACGGTTCATGGTCCGGGTCACACGTAAGTTTGAAGAGGAGTATGAACGACCAAATGTGCTTTTGGGCGAGTCAAAGTAGTTTTTGCGGGGTGAGTATGTGGGTATTGGGGCAGAGAAGGAGTCGGGTGCGCCCTGGGTGGAAGGAGATGCAACGGGTTCCTGGAGTTCCTGGGGCCCTGCTGGCTCTGGAGGCCCTGCGGATCTATGTTTATTGTTACTCCCACTTGCATTCTGGGCACTAGTGCTGTCACAATTGACTCTATTTTCTGGATCTGTGCTCATTGTGGAGCGTTCTGACGGTGTAGAGATGCAGAGGAGATTGCGGGCAGCTGTGGACGCAGCGGCCACGCATTGAAGGGGATACTTAGTGGTTTGATGGGGGGATGGAGGAAGAAGAGGGAGATGTGTAAAAAATGAGTGTACAATAACAAAAAAAATTCAGAAAAAAAAAGATAAATCAGTGAGGCTTTTGAGTCGCGTCGATCGACGGAAAAGAGTGTCAACAGCGGTTTGGCTAACCATCCAGTCAGGAGTGGAGATATTAGATGAAGTCGGAGGAGAATCGTGTGGAAAGTTTCACATCGTAAGAAGGAGAAGCTGAGGAATCGTTGGCAAAACTATGGGAGCACACACTGACGACTCGCTCCGCTCGTGATTTGCCGCGATCGCTTCCCCAGTTATTCGTCGATCGACGCGTCGTTTGCTTTTGCATCTTCCCCTTATAATCCTGGTAATTTTCACACTTAAACCTCACCTCTTTTCTACCCCTCTCTTCTCTCAATCAACCCTCTAAAATATGAGTCTCAAAAACCTGATCAACCCTTTTGGCAAACAATTGTCCTCCAATTCACGCAGAGGATTTGCATCCACGGCATTGGCAATGAGCACTATCAAAGCAAAAGCAGTGCTGTACTCAAATTATGGTGAACCATTGGACGTTTTGAAAGTACACACTTATGAATTGCCATCGAAGGCGTCTGGTGACCGAGTGTTGATTGAGTCAGTGGCATGTCCAGTCAATCCTTCGGATATAAACCAGGTTCAAGGTGTCTACCCATCGAAACCAAAACTTACTACTGATCTCGGCACAGCAGAACCAAGTGCCGTGGGAGGAAATGAAGGATTATTCAAAGTTGTTTCTGTTGGTGAGAAAGTCTCAAAGTTGCAACCTGGTGATTGGGTCATTCCTGATAATGTGAACTTCGGTACTTGGAGATCTCATGCTTTGGCTGAAGAGAGCAGCCTGATGAAATTACCAAAGACTATCCCAGTGTCTCAGGCAGCAACTATCACTGTTAACCCTTCAACTGCCTACCAAATGCTTACTTTGTACGAGGAGTTGAAGCCGGGTGACTGGTTCATCCAAAACGGAGGCAACTCCCAGGTGGGACTCGCAGCTATTCAAATCGCCAAGAAACTTGGTGTTAACTCGATCTCTATTGTCAGAGATAGGGAGAATCTTGGTGAACTTGTGGAAAGAATGACAAAGTTAGGTGCGACACACGTAATCACTGAGGAACAGAATGCATCGCGTGATTTTGGAAAGCAAATCAAAGAATGGACTGCTGGTAAGCCGATCAAACTTGGATTGAACTGTATTGGTGGTAGCAATCTCACCAACATGGTGAGAAAATTGGGACAAGATGCTACTTTGTTGACCTATGGAGGTATGTCAATGAAACCAGTTGCTATACCTACCACGAACTTTATTTTCAAGAATTTGACTGCTAAAGGTTTCTGGATTACTGAAAATATCAAACGGATTCCAGGTTCTCGCGAGGCTACTATCAAAGAGGTTGTCAAGCTCATTGAGAGTGGTGATTTGGTCGATACTGGGAATACTGAGAATTCTTTGAGTTTAGATGCGTCGGAGGAGGAGTTTTTGAAGGTGTTTAAGGGAGCCATTGGGAAGTGGAATAAGGGGAAGCAGTTGGTGGTTTTCAAATAAGCACATGCAAATGACTCCCTTCGCTCGTCATTTGCAATTGATTGAGCAATGAATGAGATGGGAACTCACTCATCAACTCCGAACAGCGTAGAAACACTCAACCTCGCTTAAACATGCTATATTTATACTGTCATTGAAATTCAAACATATATCGGCAGAAGAACTCCTTCTTGAAAACCCCTTCTTCCCTCAAAATTGTAACTTGATGAGAATTGCTCAGAACTTGACTCGCTACGTTCGTCAAAATACTTGATTCGCTCGTATTTCTGGTAATTTCGCTACTTTAAAATTTTTTTTTCAAAGTTCATCTCTATAACAGTTCATTCACTACTAATCTTCACCATCCGTACGATGTCGATACAACGCCAGGCTGTTAGCGCATACAGAGAAGCTCTTAGAGCCACAGGACTCGCCTTCAGAGGTGACATCCCTACACTTTTTGCCGCACGCCACCAAATCAAGACCAAGATGAGATTATCAACAGACCCTGAAGCCCCAGAGTTATCGGTGGAAGATCGTATCAAACATCTTGGTGAGGTTTCAGTCTTCTTGAGAAGAAACGTCGTTCAGGGAAAGAAAGAGGACGATGACAAATACTTGCTCAACATTCACAAAGATACTGAACTTGGAGACAACGAAGACATCAAGAAAAAGAAGAACACACTTGGAGGCGACGGTCCTATTTCTGGTGGTGGATGCTGTGGTGGTGGAGAAGTCCAAATGAAACAAAAGGCAACTCAGTGAGGTTACCAATGAGCGTTACAATGTATATAGTGTTTCAATTTTTGCATATCACAAGACGACGAGCGAAGTGAGTCGTGGGTAAGCGAGTAAGAGAGTAATTGAACAGGTAACAACCGAATATATATTATGATTTATGTTCTGTTCATCTTTATCAGTGATTCACCTTTCACCATTCACTAATCTTCGCAATCGATCACATCCTTACACAGCCAAAGAAATGGCAGCCATAGTGCAAAGTTAGATCAATGATCCTTGGCTTCTTCGAAGAGCACCAAACGGAGATTGACAACTGCCGAGCTAATTCTGTTGACTCTACCACCCGCTATCGGCTGGCTTTCTCATTGCCATCTTCCCCAACTGGTTGTCGGATTTTTCCTTCCAAATTCACTGTTCCCAATTTTCCAAACTACTTTAGCTTTCCCGATTAGGCCACAATTTCCTCGATCTCAGCTTCTTCATCGCTAATTATCGGAAAATCATAAAACCCATCTTTATCTATATCATTGACAACCTTTGCAAGTTATCAGGTCTGTTGTATAATTCACTTGTATATCATCCTTTCAATCACCTCACGACTATCTCTCTTCCATTTTGACTCTCCCGGTTACGGCCCTATTTTGTTCCTGAACCGGCATTATAATTTTCTCGCGTAATCAGCAGGAAAAAAAAAAAATAAAAAAAGAAAGTGACAGTTCAAACTTACTAATACAACTTGCTCAGGTTGTTCTTCCTTTCACACTTGTTCTACATAAGTATCACATCGCTTTGGCAAAATGAGCACACAAATACTGCTATTGTTGCATCCCACGCTTGCGGCTGAGCCGGCCCAGGTCGAAAATACAAAAAGAGACCTGCTTTTTTCAAACCCCGAAGCAGATTTGGTTCAGCACGTCATTGACAGAGTCGCTATGGATCAATATGAGTTACCAGCAAACACCTATAAACTCATACATTACTTAGCACCTTCAGAGGCGAAGAAAAACAAATTTAACACAAACCTGATATCAAAATTGTACGAAGCACTGGAAGCAAACGGCCGTTTCACAGGTTTGATTCCAGACGACTGTGCCTTGGAGGCCATCGTTTGCGGGTTTATTGTTGCAGAAGATGAATCCTATTGGACGAAACCTGATGCTGCTAAACCTGCAACTGTCGCAGTGCCCCTCAAGAGAAACTCACAGCAAAAAACTGCCTCCATTCAAAAGAAATTGCCATCATTCAAGAGATTGACATCGCCGCCAGTTCTTACCGATTCTTCAGAAGCCGACGAAGACGAAGTTGAGTCTGTCCAGGAACAAATGAGATTGAAAGAGACGAAGTTGATGTTCTTCGACGACGATAGCGATATGGAGAGCAGTAACGAGAGCGACGACAACGAGCCCATTTCTAGCGCAAGTTCGCTGTCTAAAGACACATTCATCAATGAAGATGAGCTTCTGGCTTCTGCAGAACTCAATTTGAGCACTCCTGTGGTGGTTCCCGTGCAATGTATCACAAAGGGCAAGAAAAGACGGAAGGCTTGTAAGGATTGTACTTGTGGATTAAAGGAAAAAGAAGAGGCTGAAGATTTTTCACAACGTTCTGTTCAGGACACTATTTTGGGAAAAATGGCACAATCTGCGACTCAGGAGGCAATCGAGATCGAAGAACGCATCATGAAGAGGAAACAAAAAGCCAGAGAAGAACTAGGAAAAAAGATCAAGTTATCTGAAGGTGAACTTACAGAGATTGATTTTACGATAGAAGGTAAAACTGGTGGATGTGGATCTTGTGCGCTTGGTGACGCTTTCAGATGTGATGGGTGTCCATTTTTGGGTCTTCCAGCATTCAAGCCGGGACAAGTTATTACGTTGGACGCTTTTGGTGAAGATATTTAGTGGTTAATGGGTTTCACAAAAAAATATATTTTATTTATTCTGTCATTAAAGGTTTGCTTTGTGACTTGAGTAGCTGAAGGATCGACTCAAAGTCTATTTCTTCTTGCTTAAGGTCAATTGATGAAGATCTCAGCTCATTCTGATAGCATGATGGAACAGGCCATTGGTTTTCGTAGCATATTTGAGCGAGGTTCCTCTGTGTTAAGATGCGAGCCGAACCTGGTCCACTCGCGGTGTCATCGAGCAAATAATTGTAGTAAACTTCAGCATTTTTCAAATCTCCAACTTTGTGCAGATTGTAAACCATACTGTAGTAGAATTTAGTGGACAATTTGACGAATGGACGGAGTTTAGCAGCCAATTCTGCTGCCTGTGTGAGATCCTGTGCCGCCAGCCGCGCGAGCGTGTTGCTGAGCTCCGTAGAACGCAGAGACCCGTGAGCATCATGGCCGACAGCGTCGAGATATTCACGGATATATCTGGCAGCAAAGATAGGTTTCTTCAGGCCGTGAACGAGGTACTTGAGGAAACATTCTAAAATAAGACTGTCGTGAAGTTTGGCCGAAAATGGATGATGCTTGTCGTTGCGGTGTTGTTTGACTGTGGCAAGGTAGTGTTGAAACATCAGTTTTGTCTGTAGTTTTGTGGGATATGCCTTGAAGAGGAAGGAGAGATACAATGTCTGAATGACTTGTAAGGATGGATACACTTCCGGGCCCAAGATGAGTTCATCTCTCACGGCGGGCCTCATGAGCTCATGTGACGGATCAAAATCCGATGATACCCGGCCATTATACATCATATTCAGAAAACCTGTTTCTGTCAACAATTGGCGAGCAGATGGATAAAGTGCGACAACGTAGCCAACAAGAACCTCGATTGTCACTTCTGGACGCCGGGACATGTGTGCGAGGAAATGCTGGTTCATTAGACTGACTTGAGAGACTCCAAGATGTTTGGGGGCGTCGGGAACGAGCTCCAAGTAGGTAGTAAGAAGCATGAGTCCGCGGCGCAAACTGTTTTGTTTGATGAAAAAGTATCTGAGAAGTTGTTCGATGCAAGAATGAATGGACTCCGAAGAGACAACGGGGACTCTCCCATGGTGTAAACGGAGTTCGTTGTATAGAGGAATGTATTTGGTGTCAATCTCTGCGGGCAATAATGTCTCTTTATACAAGGAAAGGAATGCAGCAGCTTTGTCGGAGTAACGTCTTCGAATGAGGCTTTTCAGCATGGTTTGGCGCATCCGGTCGGTGTACTGATGTTTGAACACTTTTGCAACGTTTGGGGACACTTGAGGGCCAAAAGCGTCGTCAATGGGAAGTCCACAACTGAGGAAACAGCGTAAACTCTCGACGTTACCATTGGCGAGTCTGCGTAGGACACGCGACATATCGGGGTTTGGGGAGAAGATGTGCCCAGATTTGACTAATCTGGAGAAGAACCGGGTGTAATCGGATGTTCGTACTATGCTGAGAATTTTGCCGAGAGTTGAGGGGCGAAGTGAGACGGAATGAGTGTCTAGATCACTGAGAATGCCTTGGAGGAACTGGTCGTATGGTTGGTTGGAGGTAAGACGTCGGATCAACTTGTAATCTATAGTGAAGGAAAGATCGGGACTGGAAGAGTTGTTGCTTGACAGCAGATGATGGGGCCGTAATGGGGTGTAGTAGCTGAGAAACCTAAGACCTAGACTGGGGGAGAGAAGTGCTATTCCCGGCCGTCGTGTTAGAGTTACAGTATGCATGGTGGTTGAATGGAAAGAAAGAATGAAAAGAATGGAAACGGTCGTTCGAGCCGGCCTGCGGTCATGTACGGGGGTTGGGGGATAGAAATGGTATACGTAGTGCTATGGGTACGCCCCTAGAGGGTTGATCAAACTAGTGGGAAAAACAACGGTGAGAAAAAAAAATAAATATAAAAAAAAAAAATCAACTTCAACATCGGTCGATCGACGCGGATAGTCCCAGCTCAACCGACGATTTAACGGCTAAGACTATTCTGCGGTGAAGAGTAGTTTTTTTTTTTCCATAGATGCTTTGGCAGGTTGAGAGGTCCGGGGCAGAATTCCGGGGCCAACAAGGGGCCGCAAGATCATGTTCGCGCTGGCTTATATGAGTGCTGGCCGGTTCATGTCTGCCGCCGTGGCTGCGCTGGTTGAGCCGCACACAAGTCCGAACCTGTGGGGGAACGTTTCCCGACTCTCCTCCAGGCCTGCACTACCCCGGGCTTTAATTTGCTATGGGTAAACGGGGGTTTTCCTCAACGGGACCCGATCGGGCCTTGCTCCCACCAATCACAGACAGATATTTCTGCTTATGGGTTTTTTTTACCACTTTCGCGAATCTTGCTGCACGGACGCGGGAGCGGGCTTACGTCAGCCATCAGAAGAAAAAAAAATGGCAGGGGGCCAATCTGGAGTAAGTTCGGAGTGTACTTCTTTTGATAATTGTTTGTTTGTTTCTTCTCAACAGTTCTACAATTACACCTTTCAGGCAGATTCAATCACAAGAATCAGCAAATCCCCTAGTATCACCCTCCATTAGTCGATGGTAAAGGACTCATACTAGTCAAAATGCTGAGATCAGTTACTAGAAATACATTACGGGCCCGGGCTCGTCAACTTGCCCACCGTACAAGCATGGGCATCACCAGTGTCAGATCGTTGGCTACTGGTTTTGATAGTTTTTTGCAAACAAACAACGCCAACTACATTGATGAAATGTACGAAGCTTGGACCAAAGACCCAAGTTCTGTCCACGTGTCTTGGGATGCTTACTTCAAGAACTTGAATGGTAACAAGCCGGCTTCCTCCGCCTTCATTGCCCCACCAACTTTGGTTCCTCATCCAGAAGGTGGAATTCCAAACTTGGTTCCTTCCGGTTCTGGAGACCTCAGTGAGGGTATTTTGACTCATTTGAAAGCACAGTTGCTTGTCAGAGCATACCAAGTGAGAGGACACCAAAAGGCTCACATCGACCCATTGGGAATTTCTTTCGGTGACGATAAGAACAGTCCAACCCCAAAAGAACTCACTCTTGAGTACTACGGTTTCACTGAGGCAGACCTCGAAAAGGAAATCACCCTCGGTCCAGGTATCCTCCCATACTTCCTCAAACAAGGTACCAAGACCATGAAGCTCAAGGACGTTATTAAGACCTGTGAGAGCATCTACTGTTCTTCTTATGGTGTTGAGTATGTTCACATTCCTTCCAGACAGAAATGTGACTGGCTCAGAGAAAGAATCGAGATTCCAAAGCCATACCAATACAGCACCGACCAAAAGAGACAAATTCTCGACAGATTGATTTGGTCTTGTGAGTTTGAAAACTTCCTTTCCACCAAGTTCCCTAACGACAAGAGATTCGGTCTCGAAGGTGCCGAATCTGTTGTTCCTGGTCTCAAAGCTTTGATCGATACCGCTGTCGATCTCGGTGTTGAAGACGTTGTCATCGGTATGCCTCACAGAGGTAGACTCAACATGTTGGCTAACGTTGTCAGAAAGCCAGCTGAGGCTATTTTCTCCGAGTTTACCGGTTCAAAGGAATTTGATGAAGGTTCTGGTGACGTTAAGTACCACTTGGGTATGAGTTACGTCAGACCAACCACCTCCGGTAAGACTGTTAACCTTTCTATCGTCGCTAACCCATCTCACTTGGAAGCTGAAGACCCTGTTGTTCTTGGTAGAACCAGAGCCATCCAGCACTACAAGAATGATGTTGGTGAATTCAACAAGGCTCTTGCCGTTTTGTTGCATGGTGATGCCGCTTTTGCTGCTCAAGGTGTTGTCTACGAAACTATGGGATTCACTGCTCTTCCTGCTTACGCAACGGGAGGTACTGTTCACGTGATTGTGAACAACCAAATTGGTTTCACCACCGATCCAAGATTCGCCAGATCCACCCCATACCCATCCGACATTGCTAAATCTATTAATGCTCCAATCTTCCATGTTAATGCTGACGATGTTGAATCTGTTGTTTTCGTCTTCAACTTGGCCGCCGAATGGAGAGCTACCTTTAACTCGGATGTCATTATCGATCTTGTTGGTTACCGTAAACACGGTCACAACGAAACCGATCAACCTGCTTTCACCCAGCCATTGATGTACCAAAAGGTTGCTGAAAAGAAGCAAGTTTTGGACATGTACATTGACAAGTTGTTGAGAGAAGGTACTTTCACAACCGAGGACATCAACGAACACAAACAATGGGTGTGGAACCATCTTGAAGAGTCTTTCTCCAAGTCTAAGGAGTACCAGCCAGACTCTAGAGAATGGTTGACCACCCCTTGGGAAGGCTTCAAGTCACCAAAGGAGTTGGCTACCGAGGTTTTGCCTCACTTGCCAACTGCTATCCCAGAAGACACTGTCAAGAAGATTGGTAAGGCTATCTCCTCTGTTCCAGAAGGTTTCACTTTGCACAGAAACTTGAAGAGAATTTTGGGTGCTAGATTGAAGTCTACCGAGAGCGGTGAAGGAATTGACTGGGCCACCGGTGAAGCTCTTGCCTTTGGTTCTTTGGCTTTGGAAGGCTATCACGTCAGAGTTTCTGGTCAAGATGTCGAGAGAGGTACTTTCTCTCAAAGACACGCTGTTTTGCACGACCAAGCCTCTGAAGACACTCACACTCCATTGAAGCACTTGGATGAGAACCAAGGAGACTTTGTTATCTCGAACTCTTCTTTGTCCGAATACGGTGTTATGGGATTTGAGTACGGTTACTCTTTGACTTCTCCAGATGCTCTTGTTATGTGGGAGGCTCAATTCGGTGATTTCGCCAACACTGCTCAAGTTATCATTGATCAATTCATTTCTGCTGGTGAGTCCAAATGGAAGCAAAGATCTGGTGTTGTTTTGTCTTTGCCACACGGTTACGATGGTCAAGGTCCTGAACACTCTTCTGGTAGAATTGAAAGATACTTGTTGCTTTGTAACGAAGATCCAAGATTCTTCCCATCTCCAGAGAAGTTGGAGAGACAACATCAAGATTGTAACATGCAGGTTGCTTATCCATCTACTCCAGCCTCTATCTTCCACTTGTTGAGAAGACAAATGCACCGTCAATTCAGAAAGCCATTGATTATGTTCTTCTCCAAGTCATTGTTGAGACATCCATTGGCAAGATCGCCAATTTCTGAGTTCACTGAGCAAGAACAATTCAGCTGGATTATCGAAGATATTGAACTTGGAAAGTCCATCAACGAGAAGGAAGGTATTAAGAGACTTGTTTTGTGTACTGGTCAAGTTTACACTGCTTTGCACAAGAAAAGAGCTACTCTTGGTGATAAGGAGACTGCATTCCTCAAAATTGAGCAAGTGCACCCATTCCCATTTGCGCAATTGAGAGACGCATTGCTTTCTTACCCAGCTGTTGAAGACCTTATTTGGTGTCAAGAAGAGCCATTGAACATGGGTGCTCACTCATTTGTTGCTCCAAGAATCCAAACTACTTTGAAGGAGGCTGGTCTTGATAGTAAATTAGAACTCAGATACGCTGGTAGAGACCCATCTGCCTCTGTTGCTGCTGGTTCTAAGGCTATGCACTTGGCTGAAGAGGAAGCTTTCCTTAATGAGGTCTTCCAACAATAGATTAAAAGGATGAAGTGATTTGTTCGAGTTATTATTTTTATCTATTTTATGTCATGAGAAATCTAATTCTGAATTTATATATTGATTGACTCAGGTGATTAGAAGAAGCGTAGAGACGCTATACGAAGATGTCGTTGTCTGAATTTTGATTTGCTGCCTTCACCAGTATGACTGAACCCATAGTAACTTTTCATCGATCTTTACTATAAATGATGAGCAATTGACTAGATAATTTTGAAAATGTAAATGTCAAGACTGATATTTTTTGAGTATTCTAGTATACACAACGAAAGCTGAGAATGATAAGCGATGGGATTACGTCTCGTTGTAGCTGAATTTGCAGGTGGCAATGGACGAGCGAAGCGAGTTATTTGGCTCATCAATTTGACCCAATCGCTCACCAATTTGATTTCATTTTCACAAATGAGTCGCTTCGCTCGTCATTCGCTACACCACTGCCAATAACACCAACACCACAATCAAAACCCCAATCAATACCGCAATGCAACAATTTCCACCCCTCTCATTGGTCTCCAAAAACCTATTGATCTTCTTTATACCATTATTCACCAATTTGAAATTCAATCTATCCATATCCGTCTCCACATCCTGCAGCAATTCACCATGATAATCAAGTTCATTTCCTATACTGAGAGCCTGTTGGTGTAGGGTTTTAATCGAATTCGTAAGCTCATTGGAAATGATTTCGTCTTGTTGACGAACCATCTGTTGAGTATACTCTCTATTGAACTCATCTTCTGGATTAGGATCTTCAAACGGATTGTCAGAATACAGACCGGGTAGATTTGCTGATTTTACTATTGAGTTAAAGTCATTTTTGAGCTTTGTAAGTTTTCCGTTCCTCTTTGCCAACTCCTGGATTGTGATATCATGAAATGTATCATTTGAATTCCCACTTTGAGCTCTGTTTTTTGACTGATTGATTGCTTCTAAAGCGTTTGACAAGTCATTTATTATCTCTATGAGTTCGGTTTTGATGTTGTTGAACTCAAGCGAGTTTGGTGACGTGGATTGCAACAGTTCCAACTGTGCTATTCCATCTTGATAAACGTCATTAAATGGATCCATAATGATATTTACCGTGAAAAGCTCACTCTAATGACAAATCGAAAACGGAAATTATGATCAAAATAAGCAAAAAAACAAAAAAAACAAACACATAATAAATAGTGTGTCATAAAAAATTGCGAAGAAAATCAAAAAATCAGGGAGTCTAAAGGGGCGTTACTGTAGAAAAGACAGTCACCAACGAACGATTCAATATCATTCTCTCCTCATTGGACATGCCTCCTTTAATATCACAGCTATTACCGTCTAACACGGCGGAAAATGGTCGTTTAAACATGCTGCTAAAACTGTCTCCTGATCAGCTAGGTGCAATGTTGAGGATTTATGCAGCTGATCAAGAAACCCAATCGGGTTCACCAGCCACCAATTCACAACCTCAAATCAAGTTGGTCATCAAAAACAACAAGGTGGAATCCCTCAAGATCAATGGAAAAGCCTATAAAGTTGCTAGTCTCAAGGAATCAAAGACTGATGTGTACTCCTCTCTCGGAGGTCCCGAAGGTAATTGTGTCCATCTAGGCAACCTCAACTACAAATTGAACCTTATAAACTACAAACCTGCCCCATCAGGCGATAATGAGACGTTAAACAGGATGGTCTTGAAGTTCAAAGTTATCGAATACATATTGCAGCAGAAAGAACCTGTTTCTCGTGATCACGTGACCCGTGTATTCAAAGGTTTCAATGTTGAACAGATTGGAGAGATTTTTGAGGAAGTTGTCGATTCCAAGACCAGAGTTCCGGGAATTGTGCAGCAGATGATGGTGAGGAAAATGGGGAGTGAGTCAAATGCATATTTAGATAAAGTTGGATATCCAAAGAACCATCCGATAAGATTGATGATTTCAAAGGATGTTTCTCAATTGAAGTTGAAGGAGAAGAGATATCCACCAAAAGCTGTACTAGCACAGCCACCAGCACAGCCAGCACAGCCAGCTCAACCAGCCCCGCCAGCTCAACCAGCCCAACCCCTTACAAAACCCGTTCAATCTGCTCCTGCTCAGCTATCTAAACCTCCCTTATCCGAATCTTCAAAAGACCTCCCAAAACAGAAGAAAGAGTCAAGAATTTCCTTACCTGAATTCAAAGCTGTTGGACTGGGGTTAACTAGAAAACAACCAGCTCCAGTCAATTCACCTGTTCTATCGGAATCCTCCGACGAAGACGCACTCGTATCACACAAACGGAAGCGAACAGTTTCGGACATTTCGAGTTCATCGGTCTCATCAGCTGCTTCATCGGTGATGTCGACTTCATCAAAGAGAACAAAAGTCTCACCTGCAAGCTCTTGTAGTGAAGAAGAAGAAAAAGCGATAGATGCTAAGACGCCTTCTCCAATGGTGACTCCAAAAACGGCACCTAGTTCTTCAGCAGGTGTTTTGAAGCCATTGAAGAAGGTACCACCAAAGAAAGTGGGGACAGTCAAAGATTTGATTATCAAGTTTCAAAACTCTTATAAAGAGTATTATAAGTTGTATCGGGAATTAGAGAGGGGGGATGAGAATTTGAGGAGGGAGAAGATGAAGGAGTTGATTGAAATGCATAATGAGTTGAGGGTCTGGAAATGGAGGATTACGAAAGGGAAATGAGGAGCAAACGACGAGCGAAGCGAACGATGAGCGAAGCGAGTCGTGGATGAGGAGTGAATGAAGATCGAGTGAGAAGAGACTCACAAAAGACTTGTTAGGGAGGACTCCTCGCTCGTCGTAGCGAGTCATGAGTGATTTGTGAATTGGAGATTCACTTGGACTTTCAAGTGATTTATTGATGATGATTCTGATGATGTTTTTCCCAGCTAACAAAGTCGTTTTGCAAATTAATGATCAGCAAATGACTTGCCTCAATCATGATTTGTGTAAAAACTGATTATTAAAATTGAGCAGACTCAAAAAGAGCAAAGAGCACTTGCTCATCAAGAAAACACAGGTTCGCTCGTCATTTGCTCGTCATTTATAGTTCAAAAACATTGATTCTTATTTATTTAAATCTCTATGGCTTTTTTCAAATTGAAGTAAGGAGCAAGGAATGACGAACGAAGCCAATTATTACATACTCAAACGTCGCGAACAACTCGCCTCAGTCGTTGTTCACTCCGCTCGTCATTAGTCATACACAACTAGCTTCACGACTTGGTAAAGTAATCGTCTTCGCTCGTTGCTTACAACAACTTTCTTTCCACAAACTGATCGTACAAAGCCTTACCCAATCTACCTGGAGATGGAACAACAACAGCGTCAGCAGCAGTCAAAGCCTCAATCTTAGAAGCAGCAGTACCCTTACCACCGGAAACAAGAGCACCGGCGTGACCCATTCTTCTTCCTGGAGGAGCAGTAACACCGGCAATGAAAGAAACAACTGGTTTTGGAACATCTCTAGTCAAGTTGTATTGTTTGAGGAAAGCAGCGGCTTCTTCTTCAGCTTCACCACCGATTTCACCAATCAAAATGATACCCTCAGTTTGTGGATCATCGAGGAACAAAGTAAGAGCATCGATAAAGTTGGTACCTGGACATGGATCACCACCCATACCGATAACAAGACTTTGACCAAGACCGAATTTGGTGGTCTGGTTGACGGCTTCGTAGGTCAAAGTACCAGATCTGGAAACAATACCAATTCTACCCTTGGTGTGAATGTTTTGTGGCATGATACCAATCTTACATTCACCAGGAGCAATGACACCAGGACAGTTTGGACCAACCAATCTAGTCTTAGATTGAGTTCTCAAGATTTGAGAAACTCTGAGCATATCAGCTTGTGGAATTCCTTCAGTAATGGCAACGGCCAATGGAATCTCAGCAGCGATAGCCTCCTCAATGGCGGCAGCTGCGATTGGTGGTGGAACAAAGATACCAGTAGCAGTTGCACCAGTATGCTTCATAGCATCAGCCACAGTGGCGAAAACTGGCTTGTCTAAGTGAGTTTGACCAGCCTTCTTTGGGTTGGTACCACCAACAACTTGAGTACCATAAGCCAAAGCTTGTTCAGCATGGAAAGTTGCCTGTTTACCTGTAAAACCTTGGTAGATCACCTTGGTATCTCTGGTGATCTTGAGGTTTTTGATGGTATCGGCGTAATTTCTGGCACACCGCGTGGTGGAAAAGGATCTTCTGAACATGATGTTGGGGTACACTGAATGTTTAAACTGGGGAACGTAGGAAGAGTAAAGATAAGAAAGGTGAATTAAATATACACGTTTTGTTTGTCGATGTCTCTCCGCTTCATGGAATACTGCGATCCTTCACTAGCCACACGGGAGAGAGCGCCGCGGCGCGAAACGAAAAATGGCCCCACCGCGAGGTGGCCGGACGGTCGCGCGTTGGCGCGAGCGCTGCTCCGGTCCGGAGCCCGCACCGCCACTCCCGGAGTACGACTTCCCACAACCCCGCAGGTGGAAAACGGTTGTAAGTGGTGTACGGATGTGAAATTTTACTTGGCGAAGCGAGCTGTGGATGACTGATTGTGTGACTGGACTCGCTGGAAAGGAACAAACAAAGGTGCTAATTTACAAGTAAGTGATAATGCTGTCCCCAAACCGGTTCAATATGACCACATTGCTCATGGTCTTTCACTAATGACTCGTCAAGGTCTAATGGATGGGCGTACCCGGAGCGGCTTGGCGCGCATACCGGAAAAAAGTTGTAGCACTTTTTTTTTTTTTTCAGTGTGGCGGTGCGCCCCGGGGATTGCGGATCCGGTTCTCGGGGGACTCTTGGACGACGCGAGCGACGAGCAAAGCGAGTCGATCGACGACAACTGAGGTGAACCATAAGTTAAAGAAATGATATATGCTACACAGAAGGCATGTAACTGAACCAAGCTAGGTTAGCTATGTAACACTTAGTAGAGACTTAATCTCACAACTCGATATACACCCCAACTCCGTCCGATGTAGGTGTTTGGTGTATTTTTATCTGTTGGTGGTGAGTTGAATCAGTAAGTTTGAGGTTGTCAAATGATCAACACTTGATTGAAGTTTGCCAGATGAAAATACAATGATGAAATCTTAGCTCGTCGTTAACTCATCGATACTTACGATTATAGTGATCACCGGTCGCTTACGTAATCAACAAATCTTTTTTATCAACTTCTTAATAATCTATAACAGTTTGCGCCCAAGTCACTATTTACCAGCCAGCAACTTGCTTGGATAATGGCAACGTTTTATGTTCCTGTGATTATGATAATCTATCTAGAGTTGAATAAGGTGATGGGGGGAGGGGGGATTGCCAACTCGCTCCGCTCGTTAGCAACTCTCTTAGATCGTTTGCTAGTAGTTAAACAAACTCGTGTAGTTCAACGACCTACAACCGAACATATCCCAATACGTCCCTGTAATCCACAGCTCATCGATAATCTTCAACCTCGCAAAAACAGATCCTCCCTTCCAGATCAAAATAGACGGATCAATTTCCTTTGAATTCGGTAAAATTTCAATTGGAGTCACTGATGAATTGTTAACGATCGAATTGAGTTCACCGATTTGTTGCTTATTCAACTTGAAAACCTCATCTTTGTTCCCTTCAACAGCATCAAATTCCGCTTTCCATTGGGCCACCAGCTTAGCACATTCACCGAGCTTATTCGAAGCCAAAACAGTAGACCGATTCATGTGGAGACGGTCAGTCAATATGGTGTCCAATCCTTCGATTTTACTACCTCCTCCAACAACAAGAATATTCGAATACATTCTCTCAAGCCTCTGTTGATCCCCGAAAGAGGCATACGAAATTGATTCGATGATCGCTCTATCCAATGGAGTCATATTGACACGATAATCGTCAGAGGTGTTGGCAGATTTCACCTCCTTATGCTTTTTGATATTCAAGTTTGGCTCAACATCATTCAGTAATAAATTCTCGGCGAGCTCCGAAACGCCCATATCGACAATCCAACGCCCATTGGACTCGTTATCCTGTGCCAGAGACTCGGCAACTCCAAAATCTAAACCATCTAAAGCCCCATAACATCCAAAATGACGTTTTGAAAACTTCTTTCGTGGAGAAATACGGCCCAAAATAATAGACTCATCTCTAGAATCCAAATTATCCTTGAAAATCTCTGGATAAAATAGACCCATTGGAGAAACCATAACATCGTCAAAACACTTAAACTCAAATTTTTCACTCAATTGTCCAGGTTGTCTATTCACAAACTTGAACAGTTGGATTGCAACGTTGGCATCGTTGAAAGTCACATAGTTCTCCTTCAACTCATTAGCCAATCTCCAATCACGCAAATTGTTCAAATTGACTTTTCGATATGGGAACTGTTGAGCCACTAGATTCTTCATAAACAACCTTGTCACATCATTTGCACCATAAGATAACGTGATTTGAGAACTTGGGAAAATATATCCTTCCTCGAGACAGCAAATTTTCGTTGAAGTGGCTCCAATATCAACAACACATGCTGTACTCACACCAGAGCCGAAAGTGGCACATAATCCTTCTTGAAAAAACGCAATTTGCCCGAATCCAACAGTTCTACTGAGTAAATCCACCATTGCCTCAACATAATATTTGTCAAACAAATTTGGAATGATCAACACACAACTGTAACTGGACAATGTTTTCTTGTTGCTGATTCCAAATTTTTTTGTCAAAGTATCCATCAAAATCAGCTCGACATCTCCTAAAACTTCCTCTGGTGAACGATAATTCGTGTCTTGATCGTTGAAATGGCCATCAAGAAATGGTGACCGAATCTGCCAGTCCGACAAGTTCTCTAGTCGATAAACTTCGTCTCCAATGACGTAATTACCCACCACAGATTGTGTAGGGATGTATTCTTCCTTATGGATATCGTCATGATCTTTGATTGGTTCAGGTTCTGCTCTTTTGTTGTAGTTGAAACATGTTTCGTTGGAATTAGGCAGAATTCTCCGTTTGTAGTACTTCATCCTCTCTTTAAAGTTGGAAACAATGGTCTTTTTATGTGCCTGGAACGTTGAATCACTAACCTTCATATCCCCATTTGAATCTAATTCTCTAGCTGGATCCTGCGTCGATTCGCGGTCGATCGACGCGGATGATTTGTACGCAATCAAGTTTGGAACAACAACAGGATCAACATCAGTTGACAATCCAATTCTGATATTAGTGGATCCGGGATGGAATACAATCGTTCGCGAACCTTGAACAACATCCTCTTCATCATCATCATCGTCATCGTTGTCCTCCTCCAATTCTGAATTATTAGCGGAAGTTGCCGTTGAACCTGCAGCTCCTGAATTTGTTGGTGCACCTGCTTTCAACTTACTTATAACATCCTGCGATTGTTGTTTCTTCTCGAGTTCTGCTTGCTTCTTAGCAAGTCGTTTCTCAGTGATTCGTTCTTTCATCTCGCGAACCATTCGGATCTGATCATCTTTTTTCAAATAGTCTGTGTAGTAGTTTTTTTGGTTGATCAATTGAATTGTGGGTATTGAACTGAATTTGAAATTGTTTTCTTGGTCTGTTCTACGGATTCCCAACTCATCCAGTTTGGTTTGAAGTTTTTCCATTGCTCTCAATCGACCCTCTCTTCTTCTTTGAAGCACGTGCGCGGGAACTTTTGACGCTCCACCGCTAACAGTTGTACCCCCAACAGCGGTGGCGGCTGCCGCTGGAGGCGCTGTTGGGTCCGGTGTCGGTCTTTTGGAGGTGCCCTCTGTAGCCGGTGTTGAACCGAGCTCAGAATCAACTGGGTCAAGCGGTCTTTTGGAGGACTCGCCAGACGGTGTATCGATAGACATGAGTGTAGGGAATGCGAAGGGGAACGAATGGGAGAGGGTAATGCGAAGAGCGGAGAGGAGTAAGTGGAATATTAACGGAGAGGAGAGTAAAAAAAGTGATAGAGTTGTATTGAAAAATTGTGCGCGAAAACAACGAGGAAAACCAGGAGCGAAACGAGGAGCAGAGCGAGTCGTGAGCGAACGAGTAAATTGGTGATCACCAATTGACACCAAATGGCAATCCCAAATGGTAATCCCCACTCATTTAAGGCGAGTCATGTTTGATTGAAACGATTTGGCAACTCGCCTTTTTTGTTTGATGGGAAGCACCGCATCCTCGCATTGATAATCGTATATTCGCTCTTTAATTGATAATCTACATACCTCATTATGATCACCATGACACCCACTCAGACCTCGTTCCGGTCGTCTGGTAGTCACCAGGATGATCACCAAGTCATTCAGGACTTGGTTCGCTCGTCGTGACTGCTATATACACCCTTCCCCATACCTGAAAACCCCTAACACAAACCTCTCCACTGAATGCCACCTTTTCCCAAGAGAACAAACCAAACAAAGCACTAGGAACGCAAATGAAGCCACCATCAACACGGAAAACAGTATAGTGTACAGATAAAAAGCACTCAATGTAAACACTATCCTCATATAATTACTCCAATTTGGGAACTCCCTCTCAACAACATCACCAAATCTCATAATCAAAGACGATGTACTATCACCACGTTGTACCCCTTGAACATAATCAATAAAATCAAATGTATCTTGCAAAATGTCTAGTGAGAATGATGATAAACTCAAAATATTTCGGACCACTCGTATTAAAACAATGGGAAACAGTGTAATTGTGATGGAATCAACCATCTTCATCCAAAATGGTCTATCGTCTTGTGCCCGCCCAGAACGACCCATAAAACCTATCGTATCAGCGCCATGAATACCTCTGCCTTCACGTCTCAGCATATCTCTGGTCAACCGTAATCTTCTGCCATTTTGTGAACTTCCCAGCAGTTCATTTGCCAATTCAACCATTTCTTCAATATCAACTTCTGGAATACCGATATCCTCATGATTCTCACTGTCATCTTCTATACTATCAACATCTGACGTTTCTGAATCATCGCTATCTGAAAACTCATTTTGAGCCATTTCCACTGCCTGCCGGCTCCTTAACTGCCGCGAGCTCCGCAGCACACGAACAGATGTTCCCTCCATGTCGTTTGGTTGACTGTTATTATGGCAAACACTGACCACCATCGATCACCCTTTTCTAATAAAAAGTTGGGGAATTAATTTACAGATAAAAATGGTTACCCGGCGGACCAATCAAATAAATTCAAATGGCAAATAAAACAAGAATTAATTGAACATGTAATATAAACAACTATTAATTCAATCATCTTTCACCAACAACATGTCAGGCCCGGTTCCAGTCTGGAAAAAGTACACCACTGGTTCTAAAGGAGTCTGGGAGTTGATTAGAAAAACACTGACTCTTGTGCCAAACAGATCGAGTGGTAATCCATACGTTCCTTATTATCGTGTCCCATCACCAGCATCGACTCCTTTGAAGTACAAGGATCCACGCACTATACCTGCGTCAGATATTGTTCAAAACGATTACTACAAGCGTGATAACCGTAGAACCTACCCCCGTGTTTCTGCGTTCACCCAGGCGAAAGTTGGTGGACTCTTGAAATTGGGAACAGAAGCCAATCCAAGATTACTAAAGGGTGAGGCTGGTGTTAAGCAATTGGCAGTGGTTGAGTCTGAGCAACTGGAGTTGACCGAGGTTCTAGAATCGACAGATGTTTCTGTTTTGCGTGGAGAGTTGCTTGGTTCAAAGGGTGAACCAATTGTGGCTCCTTCATTGAATAAGCATTACAAGATGCGAATTCTTGAGGAGAGTGAGCATGGAATGTATAATGATGATTATCCGGTGAGGATGTTTAGTGTGGGCAAATGAGTGAGTGACATGTGAAGCTAAGCGAGTCGTGAGAGAGTTCAGGTGATTGGTGAACCAATCATATACTGCATTGATTACAGTACTCGTGTTTCATGATAATCACCTGGTCATTTTTTCACCACCTTCAGCTGAATCGCGTCCTTCTCTTGGTGTCACCTGCTTCATCCACACGTCATTATGAGCCGCATAAACTGTCACCTTATTTATTACTATTTATTATTTTTTATTATCAATTACAAATATTTATTCTCAAACACTAACAAACTGACCACCATCTTCCCCCGTTTTGAAACCATATCAGCTCGTGTTTGCCGTTATTTGCTTGTCTATGACCGGTGATCCGATTTTCTCGACTAGATGCAGCAGCCAATTTCTTTTTGAGTTTTTTTTTCACGAACTAATTTTTTTCACCTACTTGAGCACAACTACTTCTTTATTCGACATTATCTGGTTAGATACAGCAATCCTAACAATGTCCGAGGAGAACAAAGTGTACATCTCGTACAACAATGTGCACCAGTTGTGCAAAGAGGCGGCCAAGACAATCAAGCCGCTGGATATTGACCTTATAATTGCTATTGGCGGAGGTGGATTCATTCCAGCTCGGATTTTGAGAACATTCTTGAAAGAGGAAGGTCAGCCAAATAAACGGATTTTTGCAATTGTTTTGTCGTTATATGAAGATCTAAATACAGTCTCAACGGAAGCCGAACAGGTTGGATCGGTGGTGAACAGAATCCAATGGATCAATTACGAGCAAAGCGGAATTGACTTGTGCAATAAGCGTATTTTGATTGTGGATGAGGTCGATGATACAAGAACGACTCTTCATTATGCTCTTGATGAGTTGAAGAAAGACGCAGCTGAACAGGCAAAAAAGAAGGGATTGAAAGAGAGTGGGACGGAGTTCTTCATATATGTTTTGCACAATAAGGATAAGAAGAAGAAGGCCGAACTTCCTCCTGACATTATGAATGGACGGAATTATATCAAGGGAGGAGAGTTTCCTGATTGTTGGATTGCTTATCCATGGGAGAGTACGGATATTGTGACGCATCAGAAGAAGGCGGAGGAGCAAGGATATGATATATAGACACTCACGTGCGAACGACGAGCGAAGTGAGTCGTGAGAGTGTCTAGTAGTTCTTATTGTCACTACACTCCACGTTCGCTTTTGACAAGATACTCGCTATGCTCGTTATTTGTTTGTCATGGGTTATCTAGATATACAATTGTAATTGATTATTTTAATACGCGAACCGTATGTAGGTTATTAACGGTTTCTAATGAACACCAGGATGATCACTAAGCTGGTCGCTCGTTACGTCTTGGAAACCTCAAAAACACTCCTCAATGCCTCTTTTATCGGAACTCTGACGCTCCACAACACCTCATCATCCTTCAAATCCCCACAAATCCTATTTCTCACAATATACCAACCACGAAGAATAACCAGTGTAACACCTGCCATAAAAAAACAAATCCCCACAAAAATCGCTGGATTTTGATACTGGGTCGGACTCACGGGTCCACCAGCTTTTAGAACCACACCTAAAACCGGTCCTATAAACCCAAATATACCCGTCGCAATCCAAGACAACGCCATTGCAATTCCAAACTTACGCAAACCAATAATTGAAGCGGTCATTGAACTCATTGTTATCCAGATTGTACCCATTAACGAGCCAGTGAACAGCGCAAAAACAATAGCAGTGGCATAATTCCGACAAGGAATCCACATTGCCAACGAGAACAATGCCACGAGCCAGCTATTAGCAATCGTGACGTTGATCGGCCCTAATCTATCACACAATTGACCAGTTGACGGACGACCATAGATGATTCCAACCGAAGTCATCGTCGCGACGATCGACGCGTGCCGCGAGTCGTAACCAAGTGACCTAGTAAAATCTCCAAGATTATACATTAAAGTCACATAGCCAAAAAGAGTAAACATCTCCCAAATTGTGAGACACCAAATCCCAAAATTGGACCAAACAACTTTGTCATAAACTTTGTAAATTGGTTTAATGTGCTTGTTACGAGACTTTATCAGCACAAGACCGACAGAATTGAGAGCCGCACACATTATCGCTTGTGTTCTCAACGACCATTGATAGCCGTGCTTAGTCAGCAGCGGTTCTAATCCGATGTTGTAAACTATCCCACCAATTCCAGAACCAGCTGATGTGAATCCCAATGCCAAATTCCGTTTACCGTTTGGTCCATTGGAAAACCATTGAGGAACCACATTGATGTTTGGTATGCAAATTAAAGCGAGCCCTACTCCTTGTAGAACACCTTGAGTCAAGTAGAGTTGCCACAAATTCACGGAAAATGACGCTAATAAAACGGCTGCAAATTGAATCACAATCCCAACGGCAATTGTAGCCTTGAGTCCTAGTTTTCCGCATAAAAAATTTATGAATGGTCCAAATGTGAGCCCTGCTCCAAAAGTGAGACCCCCAATTATGCCGTAATCGATTTTTCTTGCCCCTGGAAACACATCAGTGTTGAGATAGTGCTGGAGGTAAAGAGAGTACGCTGAGTTCGCTCCCCACGAGTTGAAGTTGAAAAGGAAACAACCGATTACGCTTGAGAGTCCACCACCAGAGAATTTATCTGGTATTTCATTGATATTGGGCAGGGAAGTATGTGGTGGGGAGTGTGCTTGTAGTGTGTCGACCTCTTTTGAGGAATGTTGGTCGATTTCCGACATGGTGGATGTGGGTGATGAAAGAAGAGATTGTGATTTGAGAATGATTAAAAATGAGTAATTGAGTGATTAAGGGTCTAAATTTTTCACTTTCCTAATTGGGAGCAAACCGAAAGACGAGCGAAAGCCGAGCGGAGCTATTCATAAGGGAGTTGAAAAAGTAGAGCTAGTTCAGCGAGTCATGAGTAGTTCGTCTCAATCATGGATAAGTACAGCTTCTTAGATGTTGAACGTGTTATTGGGAACCTAAAGCTATAGATTCACTCAAGAACTACGGTTAAATATAAAATAGTCCTGAACAACCAAAATGGTAGCTGGAGATTACAATTTTTAAATTTCGCTGATTGAGGTTCAACAAGTTGAGCCACTATGTGAGAGAAGGGAACTGAACGTTTTGAGTTTAGATTGTGTGTTTATGTGTCGAATAATCATCAATGCTGAAAAGAC
Source organism: Ogataea pini (assembly GCA_003707665.2). Lineage (NCBI taxonomy): Eukaryota > Fungi > Ascomycota > Pichiomycetes > Pichiales > Pichiaceae > Ogataea > Ogataea pini. The sequence continues at coordinate 25,642 of PPKL02000017.1, read as the reverse complement.
ATCCTCATCAGTAATGACAAGCAGAGCAAATCATTTTTTATGCAGGGCACCCCAGTGATAAGAACTTTTGGAGTGAGTTGAAAGCATTTGAATTATGTATCACCGAACACTGAATGATGAATCAATAGATACCTGATGAATCACGGCCCGTACGACTCGCTTCGGCCGCCGTCTTTCAAATCGTTCGTTGTCGTCCAAGTCGTTCGTTGTCGTCCAAATCGCGTGCGCCGATCGACGCACTCCGCCTTCGCGTATGACGTAACCGCAATTGAAATTCAAATTGCTCCGAACTTTCACTTAACCATTTCATCTTCACTTATATCACCAATACTCTATCATTACCCTTTTATAACGCTTCAAAGCCGCTTCGCAACCCTCATCATCACAATTGAAACCATCGATCGCCATCATACCCCCCCAATGAGTTTCGACAACAATCTTGAAGGATATAACGTGGTGCAAACCATGTGGCAGAAGTGGTGGAATCCAAGTGCTGGTAATTTCACCACCACCGAGGCGTGCAAAGAATCCCGTGACGGAAAATTCAGTTGTTGGACGCTTGGAGTTGTTCTACATGCAATGGCCGAATGTTGCAAAGCTCACCGTGACATGACAATGCCAGTAGTGCCTCAAACAGTCCAGGCATGTCTGTTTTACAGAAATCCTAAGTATGGTGGTTATTCGGTCACTCACCATGGTAGAGTAAACTCTGGCGATGACGATATCAACTACGACGATGGAGCACACTTGGTTCGCGGAATGATCAGTCTTTACGAAGCTACCGGTGAAAAACAATACCTTGATCTGTCAAAAGAATTGATGAATTTTTTGATGGGAGGACTGAAAGAACATGAAATCTTCAAAGTTGTTGGGGAAAAATGGCATGTGAGTCGGAAATACATGGCAACAATCTCCAATTGTGCAGCAGCATCTGGTGCAATGATGTTGATCCCACATTCATCTCCAGAAGAGCAAAAAAAGCTTTATGAATTTGCTAAAGTGTGTCTTAATTTTATTTGGACTCTGATGCACGACCCCGGAGATCACATTATTATGGATGGTGTTGGATATGATTCTGACGTCATTGACAAGACAAAGTACAGCTACAACACGGGTAACACACTGACTCTTCTTTGTCTGTTGTACAAGTATGATAAGAACCAAGAATGGGCTAATCGGGCTAAAATGCTTGCAGAAGCAGCTACACACCGCGGAAAAACTTTGTTTGATCGTGATTACGATGACTGGGGTAAACGGTACTGGCATGGACCTTCGTACTTGATTCAATTGCTTGTGGAAGGTATTGCTGATTACCTACTCACTTTTGGAGACGTTGCTCCAGAATCAACTAAGAAGGCTTGTGAAGGGGAAATTATTAGGCATGTTTCTTACTTTCGTAAATACTGCTTTGATCCGTCTGACAGGTTGTATTATACGTCTTTTGACATTTATCGGATCAACGAGCAGGTTTACAAAAGGTACAAGGAGGAGTTTGGAGGTCATAAAAAGTACGATCCTTATGAAGATGATCGTGCTAACAATGGTAAGCCAGTGGGGGAGAGACCTTGTTGTAAGAGTTTGATGGGAAGTGCTGCTGCCGCGAGAATTTTTTTTCAAGCTGCCAGAGTTTTCCCTAAGATTGACCCGGTGCAGTGTTGAATGAACGAGCAGATGGAACGGTACTTCATGAAATGAGTGGATATGTAAACACTTAAAGATGAGTCAAACATTCAGTAACCTTGACTGACGTCTCGATTTTCTTTTCACTCATTATTCGTTCTTGATTATGGAATTGGCTTTTATTTTTATCTCTTGTGCAAATACTCATGTATTGATGTTAAGTGAACGAAAAAATTATGAGGAATCCAATTCATTTGACTACTGGAAAGAGCTTTTCTTTGAAGTCAAAATCATCACATTGTACAGCTCGGTCAAGTGAACATTTTGAAAATTCACGCTGAAACCACTGTTCAACTTGAAATACACTATATCATCATTGGGGATATATCTTAGATGAGGACATGAGAAATAATTGAAGCTGGCCGTAAAATTTCGTAATTCTTGAAGGAGGGATTGACAACGTAACTCACGTCATTCCATTTACTCTGCACGTGAATCACAATTCAAACACGACTCGCTTTGCTCGCCATTCGCTCGTCATTCGCTCGTCATTTAGTAATTTTTTTTCCTCTTCCACCTGACCTGAATCTCTACCATCCACCCCACTGTGGAGTCAGTCATGTGCCTTTCAGTATTATCAATATTACCTCCTGCGAAGATCCATTCAAATTGTTCCATTTTGGTTTTCCGTGTGCATTTGTAATCATTCTGCCACCATAATATAAAACTATCCATGCTATATAAAGTGGTACTTCCCTACTCTACACCCCTCTAGTAAAATCACTCAGTCAATACGAAAGTTGTGAAATCATGTCTGTCACTACTACTGTCACACCAGTCACCCCCATAATCGAAGAAAAGTCTCTTGACCAGCAGGTCGAGTCCATTATCCGTCACTCTAAAGATCTTCACGTCGGGGCTCCAGCCCAAGCAGGTCTTGTTTTCGGACCAGACCCAGAAGGGCTCAAGGAACTTCCAGATTCAACTCGCGAGAGACTAGTCAATGCCGGCGTTGACATCTCTAAAGGTTATCCTGCTAGACCAGAAAAATCCAGAGTCCCAGTTTACTTAGATGAAGCTTTCGCTATTAGAGATGAGGTTTTTCCTTACATTGAGAGAGGTAAAAATGCAGATCCAGAGAAAAAAGCGCTTTTTAGTGCTGCCAAAGAAGTGATCAATCTCACCAAACATGTCGGTACTGAGATCGTTGGTTTGCAACTGGAAGATCTCACAGATCAACAAAAAGATGAACTGGCCTTATTGGTTGCAGAAAGAGTCGTTGTCTTTTTCCGTGACCAAAAACTCACTCCACAAAAGCAATTGGAGCTCGGAAAGTACTGGGGTCAAGTTGAGGAACACCCACAAACCCCTCAAGTTCCTGGATTGCCGGGGATCACCGTTATCTGGCCTCAGTTTATTTTCAGGCCAGTCTCGAAGCCAAGTTTCAAAAACGCAGGATTGAGTAACTGGGATGCTACCAAATATAAAGGAGTTGATACATGGCACACTGATCTTGTCCACGAACGACAACCAGCCGGAATTACTCATTTACATTTGGATGCCATTCCAGATGTAGGAGGAGACACCCACTGGTCGTCTGGTTACGCTGCCTACGATAAGCTTTCAGAGGAATTCAAGAAATTTCTCGACGGGAAGGAGGCAGTTTACATTTCTGCCCACAGCTACCTCGACAGAAACGATCCCTTTGCCGGTCCTAAACGGATCGAAAGAGTCCATCCTCTTGTGAGAAATCATCCTGCTACCGGCTGGAAGTCTTTATTTGTGAACCGTTCGATGACAAAGAGAATTCTTGGAGTTTCCCCAGTGGAATCTGACTTGATTTTGAACTACTTGTTCGATGTTTACGAGAAAAACGCGGACATTCAGGTGAGATTCAACTGGAAGTCCAAGCCTGGTTATGGAGTTTCTGCAATTTGGGATAATCGTGTTTCTCAACACCGTACTACCTTTGATCATGAGAATCTGGAGAAGAGACATGGAACCAGAGTTAGTTCTTTGGCTGATGTTCCTTACTTTGATCCAGAGAGTAAATCGCAGAGGGAAGCTTTGGGTTTGTCGTTGGACGAGAAAGAGTTTTTCTGAGCAATCTAAAAGCAAAATTCAAGTAATATGATTGTTGCGGAGCCATAAGCTACCGGCAAAGACGATATTAAAATATCGTATGGTAGCACAGATCTGATAATTTTTTACTCCTTAATTTTTTTATAGTAAGACTTTGTGTTCCAATCATCCGAGAAATCCCCGTACTGTCTCATCCCATCTGTCTTGTAGAATTAACTGAGAACTCAGATCATCATTTTTCGTGAATTCCAATGACTCTTTTAGCTCGTCATTTAGATATGTTAGGACAAGATGAAAAATTGTGGCTCCCACACCTTTTTCAAATCATCTTGCAAATCATCAAGCCCAACCACCAAATTAGAGCGTCGTGGCGTCAAATATCTCCAACTACATTTGTCAGCGATTCTGTGCCTGGAGTTCCGAGATGCCGATCAGTGCATTCTTTGATTGTGGATTGTGTATGTCGTCAGATGAACTTTTTATTTCTGACGTGCCGATGCGGCGAGCTATAAAATTTTGTCATCTGTAATGACGAAATAGACAGCTACAAATTGATGCGAGAAAACTGGTTGACTGAACCTTTCAACAATGGATCAGAACTTCCATTGTGGTGGCTTATTACCTTTGGCTCACCGAAATGAGCCGTGTCTCTTCACCATTTAAAAGACGGGCTCTGCACCCGCTGTGTAGATCTTCAACTCTATCTTTTCATAACTGTAAAGCAAAAAATGGCTATCGATCTTCAGCCAGACGAAAGAACTTCTCTTCAAGTCTCCAACTCTCTCAAGAATGCAGATATAGAAGTTCTCGAAACCCAGGTGAGTTCCCAAGCAGAAGATCGCGAAGGTTTCCAAACCGAGCCATACATAGATCTCAGTGTTGAAGTGACTCCTGAGATTTTGAAAAGAAGAAAAACGCTTTGGTGGAGACTCGCTCGCTATTTTTGGGATGGACTTGATAAACATCCAAAAGAACAGCTATTTTTATTGAAACTTGACTGGTTTCTGCTTTCCAGTTCAATGCTTGGATATTTCATCAAGAACTTGAATCAATCAAATGTTGCCACTGCTTACGTTAACGGTATGAAGGAGTACTATAGCATGAACAAAAATCAATACAATTATATGGTGACTCTTTGGACCGTTGGATACATTGTCGGGGCGATTCCTTCCAATCTTGTTCTTCACCGTATTTCTGCAAGATTTTACTTGGGAAGTCTTGAAGTGATCTGGGCCGTTCTGACTGTGCTCATGATTACGTGTGGTCCCAATCAGATTCACGGTATCTACGGTATCAGATTTCTTGTTGGATTGCTTGAATCTGGATATTTCCCAGGTCTCGAGTATCTTGTTGGCTCGTGGTACTCGCCGGACGAGTTATCCAAAAGATCCACCTATTTCGCCGTTGCCGGTTCTGCAGCTAGTTTGATCTCTGGTCCACTGCAGGAAGGAATAATCAATCGTTTTTCGACTTCTCATATGGCGGTTTTCAAGTGGCTTTTTGTCTTTGACGCAATTATATCTTTTCCAATTGGTATCTACACCATGTTTGTCGATCCAAATACGCCTTCCACAACTGACGCCTGGTATTTTACAGAGCAGGACAAGCTTGTTGCCTTGGAACGTAGAAGGAGAATTGGAGCTCAGCTTAACACTAGACAAAAATACACTTGGGAAAAAATCAAGAGTTTTTTCACTACATGGCACATTTTTGTTTTCCCAGTTTTGTTTTTGTGCTACAACAACACCTGTTCTGCGATCGGTCAACCAACTTTCACTACTTGGATGAAGTACGACCTTGGATTGCCATCCAGCAAGTATAACATTTATCCTTCGATTTTGAGTGGTTGTGGAATTGCTGCTGCTTTGACAATATCGTATGTTCACGACTTTTTCGGTGGACGGTACAATCATGTTCCTGTTGGATTCTATTTTTTCTTCATCATTTTTGGATGTATTCTGTTGTCCGTTTGGGAGATTCCAAGAGGACTCCATTGGGCAGCTTATTACATAGTTGGGATTCCGACATCTTGGGGACAGCCGCAAATTTTCTCTTGGGTCAACAGGTTATTGTTCCAGGATGATATGAAGCGGAACTTCACTGTGGTGACGACAAACACTCTTGCTTATGTCACCAACGCTTGGGTTCCTATTCTTGTTTGGAACTCAGAGGACGCCCCTCGTTACCATATTGGATTTACGTATACTGCTTGTTTGGCTTCTGTTGGAATGGTGATGACATTTATCGCGTTCTACTTTACGAGGAGGGATGCTAAGAGATTTGCGGCTCGGGGAGACATTTATTCAAAGAACTTATGAGCGATGTGAAATAGGAGAGCTAATTGTGAACGAGTCGGAGGGAGCAAGTGATAGCGTATTCAAGATCTTAGATATTTCAGAGTATCATGCTTTGTTCGAATATTGTTAGTCATTTTACAAATGCGACGAGCTGAAATGGGAGGAAAGAGAACTTTCTCCCATCTCAATTGCTTGGTGATTATTTTGAATCATGAGGTACTGGGAATTTGTCGCTTGGTAGACATTGCCATTTACCAGTCCATGATTTTGGTAGCAAAAAAAGTACATGATTGATAGTTGATCGATGGTAGCAAACGACAAATTAAAAATGACTCGAATTGCATCTCGTCAACAAAAACTCATCTAACGATTCAGTTGACCCGGAAGGCTCATTCACCTTCAAAATGTTTTGCTCGTCGTTCTTTCTCCAGTAGTCCCCTAGAATTTTCAAAATCAGCCCCAGATTGCGATATTGCGAGATAAATCTAACGATACCTTGCGACTTACCACAAGCTCAAAAACCCTTACCAACATATAAAGACACGACATCCCCAAGGAAAATGTTATTTCTCACTGTTCACTCTTTCCCACCATCAACCAATCATGACTTCAACCGCCACAATTAACCTCAAGACAGGTCTTCCTTTTTTTTTGACCAAGAAATAGAAAATCTCATCAGAAATTCTAAGGACATCGCTATCGGTTCCAAGAAGAGCGATAACAATTTTACGGTCCTGACCCCGCTGGTCTTGAGATCTTGCCTAATTTTACATGTGCTCGTCTTGTTGAGTCTGGTGTTGATCTTTCTGTTGGATACCCTGGCAGACCAGATAAATCTGAAGTTCCAATCTATCTGGATGAAGCTTACAAAGTGCGCGATGACGACTATCCTTACATTGAAAGAGGTAAGAATGCCGACCGGGACAAAAAAAGCTCTTTTCGGTGCTGAAAAAGAAGTGATTCACTTTACCAAACACATTGGTACCAAAATCGTTGGGTTGCAACTATCTGAGTTGACAGACCAACAAAAAGACGAACTGGCTCTTTTGGTAGCAGAAAGAATCGTTGTGTTTTTTCTGTAATCAAAAGGTCACTTTGCAAAAGCAATTGGATCTTGAAAACTATTGGGGTCGTATGGAGAAACATCCACAACGGTCTCAAGTCCCAGGCTTCCCTGGAGTTTCGGTTATCTGGCAGACTTACTACCAAAAAAATATTGGCCTCAATCTTACATTCAAGAACAATAATTATAGCAACTGGGATAGTCTCTGATACCCTTCTGCCGGTACTCAAGGCTGGCACACGGATCTTGTTCACGAGAAACAACCCGCAGGAGTTACTCATCTACACTTGGATGCAGCTCCTGAAGTTGTCAGTGACACGCACTGGTCGTCTGGTTACGCTGCCTATGATAAACTTTCTGAGGAATTCAAAAAATTTCTTAACGGTAAACAGGCCGTTTACATTTCTGCCCACAAATATCTGGCCGAGAATTATCCTTTTGGTGGTCCTAGAAGAGTTGAGAGAGTTCATCCACTCGTTCGAACTCATCCTGCAACTGGATGGAAGTTTTTGTTTTTCAACTGTGCAATGAAAATGCGGATTATTGGTGTTTCCCCAGTGGAGTCGGATTTGATTCTCAACTATCTGTTTGACGTTTATGAAAAAAATGCAGACATTCAGGTGAGATTCAAATGGGACAAGAGTCCCAAACCTGGTTACGGTACTTCTGCTGTCTGGGATAACAGAACTTCACAACATCGTACTACTTGTGATCACGAAGGTATTGATGCTAGACATGGTACTAGGGTCGCCTCGTTAGCAGAGCTACCATACTTTGATCCGGAGAGTAAATCTCAAAGAGAAGCCTTGGGTTTACCGGTGAATGAGAAGAATTCCACTGAATAACGAGGTTTGTGTAAAGCGAGTCATTTGTTCGGTCACTGACCGAATCCTGGCCTACCAGAAACGACTAAAATCGCGAAAAAGTTGTAATCGGACTTGTTACTTTCATACTTCTCAACTAACTTCTCCTTTTTTCCCCAAAAGTTCACCGAACCAGCACCCAAAGCGTGGCATTAGGCACGAAATGATTCTGGCTCGTATTGAATCCAAATTGTAAGTTATGATAAAAATAATCAACCTTTTACAGAATTCGTGGCAAATCTCAACTCAATCAATCCTCTATGCATGTAACTCAACTCACCATGAGCAATAATTGTAGCTTAATTCAATCCCGTGAAAACCGATTAACTTTTTTACACTCCACTTGTCCGCACCGCAGACTTGGATGACTTGAACAACGCAATAGTCAGTAGCAAGCCACTTGAACACCAGCCAGCTATTAGACGGTATCTACCTCAACAATAGTCGGCTAGCTTGTCGGCTAGCCGAATATGTAAAAATTACCCGCCCAGGGTGCCACATTCCCATCCGCGACCGGAGTTCGTTTCCAACCCCGCGAGGTTTCCCGATCCTCGCGCGCCAATCCCCGCAGTGACGGGCGTTATGCTTCAAGGCGTGTAAAATACGGGGTAAGAAAAAAATTGCCGCTGTTTTTAAAAGTAGATTAAGAGCCATCGTAACGACATCGCCGCAATGTGGACCAACGCTCTCGCGGAAATGATGGAACAAACGATGTCCCAACAACTTGTCCCCACGCCCCCTCTGGCTCCCAAGCGAAAGCGCGTCAAAACAGGATGTCTCACTTGTCGTAATAAACACAAGAAGTGCGATGAGACAAAACCCTCTTGCAAATACTGCTTAAGACGTGGGTTGTCTTGTCAATGGCCTGCAAAAGGTGACACTTTCCATATCCGAGTGCCGGGAGAATTGAAACCACAACGAATAACCACGGCACCACCACCACCAAGATCAACTTCTCCGGGCATAACTGCCCCCAAAGATATAGTCTCACCTCCTTCTTCTTTATCGTCTTCTGATGTTCGCCGTGACTCCACAGATTTGGGCCATGCAGTACGTTCAGACTCATCGCACTACTCAGTTTATGACCTTCGTACCCTTTTGAACGAGGCTCACGCACAACATTCGTCCTCAAATTCGCTAACAACACTCACAATTACACCGGGAGTTTCTTCTACCACGTCTGTGACATCAGAGGACGGAAATGGTTCAAGAACAGGCCCTGAAAACCCCGGGACGACGGTTGCTCCTGGTTCAGAAATTCCCATTTACGACTCTCCCCAATATGGTACACTACATGACACGCTCCGTGACTATATGTTTCTCAATGCCATTACAACGAATCCTTGTACTCCGGTGCACGTGTCTGCAGACCTCTCAATCAACGATCAATTATCTTCCTTGAGCAAAGTCATTTCTAATTTTCAATACAGTACCGCCACAGCTGCCGCGGCCGCGTCGGGCACAGGTTCAGGCTCGAGTTCGCGAACGGATGTGGCTAGTATGGAGGGAGATTTTTTTGCACCGCCACATTTTTCAGAAAGTTTAGTTTCTCCTGATGAAAAGCTTGCTCTTTTGACTCGATACATCACGGAGGTGGCTCCGTGGCTCGATATGTTTGATCATTGCAATCATCTGACATCAATGTTACCGTTGATGGCAAAAGAAGACGCTCTTTTTTATGCCATTCTGACCATTTCTTCCCGTCAGAGAGATCGAGTTCATCCAAATAAGCCTGTTTCAGAGCTCACATATCATTTGTATGAGCGCTCGCTCAACTATTTGATCCCAAAAGTGAAACAGACGCCGGATGTCAGTGTGATTGCTTCCTGTGTGATTTTGTGCTGTTTTGAAATGATGCCGTCAAATCCTTCGGTTACTTGGCGTAAACATCTTGAAGGTTGTGCAGCTCTTTTTAAAGTGGCTGAGATTCACGGATTCTCTGGCACCTTGTACCAATCGCTTTTCTGGTGTTTTATCCGTATGGATGTGATGCATTCGCTATCGGGAAAACAAACGACGATCATAAAATGTGAAAAATGGTTACCTCCGGGATGTCGAGTTCAAGACGCTCGTTCTTTGTTTGTGAATCCGCAATATTCAACTAGTGAACTAAACGATATGTATGCCAATTATGTGGTCTTTCTGCTTGCTCGTGTTTGCAATGTTGTTTATTCAAGGGAACTTTCTCCTGATCAATTTGACTCGTGTTGGATTGAATTGTACAGAGAATTGAGTGTCTGGTGGACAGATCGGCCTGAACAAATGAAACCGGTACTAGTGGATTCTAGAGAGGCGAATTCATTCCCACAGATTTTATTCTGTGTGATTCCTGCAATTTCAGCGACGCAGATGTTTCATACTGCGTTTATTGTGTTGATGAAGTATAAGACGAGGTTGACGCGGACATTGAGTGGCATTGAAGTTGCTCCAGTAATGAAAAAGAGTGTTATATGGCATGCAAAATGTTCAATCGGCATAAGTTTGACTAACACTGACCATGGATGCTGGACTAATGCATTACAACCGTTGTCTATTGCGGGTAAGTTGATGAGCAGTAAAGAAGAGCATAGAGTTATTGTGGAGTTGCTCAGGAAGATTGAAAAGCATACGGGGTGGTCAATGAGTGGGAGGGTCAATGATTTGGAGGAGCATTGGAAGAATTAGCGTGGCGTGGCGATTGCGAAACGAAATTGATGAGACCTAAGAACTCAATATAAACATATGGTGTATTCGATTACTCGGAGAACATTCGCATTACTTAGTGATATAGCTGAATAATATTTTTGGCTATTAACAACCATGAGGTAACTCTTTACTTATTCTCTCTACCCTTATAGTTTTTAGGACTCTCAATGTTTATTGACTTGATTCATCTAAGTGCACTAGAATAAAGAGATAAATTGATCAAATAAATTCACTCACTAACAACTCGCTTATCTAGTCATTTACTAGTTCAAATCCTCAAAGTAGTACAACACTTCGTTCTCCTTCGAGTATCTCTCGTAATACTTTTCCACCTTCTCTGCAATTTTGACAGCATTGTAACCGAAATACTCATAAGCATCCTTGCCCGGCAAAGACTTACCAAACGACTTCATACTAATACCTGCAGTGGCGTAACGTTCCCAACCGTTGACCGCATAAGCTTCCACCACCACACTTGGGATCTTACCTCTCAAAAGAACGGATTTACGGTATTCCTCTGGTTGTTGCTCAAACAACTGTGTGCATGGGAAACTAACTGTTCTTGTACGAATTCCTTTGCTGTTCAGGATTTTGGCAGCCTCCAGAGCAAATTGGAACTCAGCACCAACACCAATCAATTGCAATTCCACGTCAGCAATGTCTTCAATAATGTAAGCACCCAAAGAAACCTTGCTGCGGTCTGTCAGACCAACAAATTGAGGAAGGTTTTGTCTGGAACACGAAATCAAAGAAGACTTTTCGGTTGCCTCAATTGCCACTTCCCAGGCACCAGCAACCTCTTCGGAGTCAGCTGGTCTCATGTAAAGGAAGTTTGGAAGAGCACGGAAGAAAGTGGCCAAAGCAATAGGCTGGTGAGTTGGTCCATCTTCACCCGTTCCGATAGAATCGTGGGTACCAACGTGGATCACTTGCAAGTTTTGCAAGGCTCCCATACGAACGGCCGGAGCAGCGTAAAGATAGAACATAAAGAATGTAGAGGTAACGGGGATGAAAGTTCCCTTATTGTAAGCTGCAATACCATTGGAAATGGCAGCCATCGCGTGCTCCCGAATACCATAGTGGAGGTAGCGGCCAGAATAATCACCGTTGATACCACATTGAGTTTTGATGGCTGGATTTTGAAAGTCCTTTTTGCCGTTCCAAGCCATGTTCACCGATGGAGACAAGTCGGCTGTTCCAACAACGAAACTGTTGACTGCCTTGGCCAGAGGGTTGAAAACAAGACCGGAAGATTTTCTCGAGGCAGTTGAAGAATCTGGCAATGAAGTTGGGATGTAAGATTTCCAATCCTCAGGCAGGAGACCTTGAACCCTACGTTTGAATTCTGCTGCCATTCCCGGATAAGCAGCCTCGTAAGCAGAGACACGAGCTTCCCAGTCTTTTTCGTATCCAATTCCACGGGCAGTTGCATCGCCAAAGAATTTGTAGACTTCCTCTGGAACAACATAGTACTCGTCAGGGTTGAAACCGTTTCTCACTTTCAACTCTTTAACAGCCTCAGCACCAAAAGCAGCTCCGTGAGCAGCAGCAGTACCTTCAATATTGGCACCGACACCAATAACAGTGTGAATGTTGATCAGAACAGGCTTCCCATGAACTTGTTTAGCAGCCTTGATTGCACTCACAATGCCTGCAATGTCGTAACAACCGTCTTCAACTTCCAAAACTTCCCAGTTGCAAGCACGGAATTTTGCGTTAATATTCTCGGTATTAACGAGATCAACAGATCCATCACAGGTAATCTGGTTGTTGTCGTAAAGAACAATAAGATTGTCAAGACCAAGATGACCAGCAAGAGAAATGGCCTCGAGAGCAACACCCTCTTGCAAACAAGCATCACCAATCATGGTGAAAATGGTGTTGTCAACAACTTCATGGCCTGGTTGGTTGTAAGTGGCAGCAAGATTCTTAGAAGCAATGGAAAGTCCAATAGCATTGCTGATACCTTGCCCCAATGGACCAGTGGTCACCTCGATACCTGGGTGCTCAATTTCCGGGTGACCGGGACAAAAAGACTCCAATTCGCTAGAATGGTACGTTTGAAGTTGCTCCATGGTCATGTTTTTGTACCCAGTAAGATGGAGGAAAGCATATTGAAACAGACAAGTGTGTCCGTTAGACAGCACAAAACGGTCACGGTTGAAGTAGTCTGGGTTTGATGGGGAGTACTTCATTGTGTACTTCCAAAGAGCCACACCAATGGCAGCCATTCCCATAGCCCCGCCAGGGTGACCACCACCGTAGTGTTGGACGAGATCTGCTATCAGGCAGCGAAATGCCTTCAAAACGAGGTCGTGAGTCATTGTGGTTTCAGTAGTCATGATGATGAATGTAGGGAAAACTGTGGGGTTGAACAACGTAAAAGTTGGCTGTTCTTTTTTTCTTGTGGCACTCAGTGAACTTTTTATAGAGATATAGCACAAGTTGATTTATCGTGATGTTTGTGGTCTGGATTGTGCGCCAATTTCTTCCTGTTTAGGTGTGCGGCTTGAATTTGCGCATTTCGCGGGGTACCCCACATCAAAAATCGCGGGGCGCTGCCGCACTTGCGCAGGGGGGGGTGTTTTGTCGCGGAAAATTACCAGTTTTGGTGACTCAAGACCGCGACAAACTAATGGCTTGAAAGATCTAGAGTCACCGGTGTCCGAGCTCTAACTGCCCCAAACTAGTATGATTTGAGCGAACATACTTGTGTGGGCCACTTGGGTAATCGGAATACATTGTGTTCGTTACTTTGGTGAGGTTTCAGATCGGTTGCACAGAAATCCTCAGTTACAAGTTCTGTTTGATGATGACGGACAATTGTTGATCGAATTTTTTTTTTTGGAGTAACTGCAACTTTTTTGCCGATCCAACACGTCAGCCATACGGAAAATATCGGGGGTTACTGGACTCCGTTGATGACAAAATCAAACACCACCGATCATTTTGGTTTGAAAAGATGTGAAGAACTTCCAATTAGCAATAGAGGAGCAGTTGGGCAGCGAAGAAGCTCGCTTGGGAAGAGTTTCTAAACTACACAATATTCACTACTCATCACTTCTTGTACATCTTTAGCTTGCAATATATTACAATTCATATATCATTTAGCAGTCTCACTAAGTACTCTCAGTCTTCGCATTTTCTAAAGTAAAAACTTCAGGCTTAGGGAAGTGATCGACAGTCTTCTTGTGTTTTTCAAAGTCCTCAAGAGCCATCTCCTCAGTCCAGTAGAGCGACACCTTTTCACCTGTGAACAACCTGTCAATTTGTTCAAGAGTGAGGTTTCTAGTTTCTGGGAACATAAAGTAGATTGCTGGAACAAAACAGAAGTTGAACACAGAAAAGTAAATGTAGGTCTTGTAACCAATGTTAGAAACACTTGTTGGGGTAATCTCAACAACCAAAAAGGTGAAAATCCAGTTACTGGCAGAAGCAAGGGCGGCAGCTTTGGTTCTTATAGCAAGAGGGGCATATTCAGCAGGAAGCAACCATGGAATAGCCAAAAGACCAATTGCAAAGAAGAAGTTGAACAAGAATAACATCACCGTAGCAACAATACCAGATGCGTTGTTACCGTTCGAAACAGTTCCGGCCAGAATAGCCATACAGGACCCTTGTCCGATGACTGCAAACAGCATCAACTTTCTTCTTCCAACACGGTCAAGAATCCAGATTGGCACCAACGAGGAAAAAAAGTATGCAATACCGTTGAATCCCGACATCAATAAGGCCAAGTTATGTGACAATCCAACAGATTCTTCAAAAATACTGGTGGCGTAGTAAGTGATAAGATTGATTCCAGACAATTGTTGCATAAACTGACCAAACATTCCCAAGAATGTTCTGTAGAAGAACTTTTGTGGACCATTTGTGAAAACCACACGGAATCCACCAGCCATTGTGGCTTTCTCCTCATTAAGTGCAGTCTCAATCAAAACCATCTCCTCGGTGACGCTGTCATCGTTTTCATCAATTTCAAGTGCATTAACGCTGGCAAGGTGAATCACAGTACGTGCCTCGGCTGCACGACCATGAGCTAACAACCATCTTGGAGATTCAGGCAAAGCGAACGTAAGAATCAATGTCACAATAGCAAAGAATATTTGGATTGCAATAGGAGCACGGAATTGTGCCTGACTTTTCACGTAACTCATACCGTAATCAACCCAATAAGACATCATCACACCAAAAATATTGATTGCTAATTCAATAGAAAGTTCACGGCCACGGTTGTTAGCTTTACAGATCTCTGAATGCCACACAGGAATAGTGGAAGTGTTCATACCATTACCAAGACCAGCAACAATTCTTCCGACAATCAACTGAGCAATTCCATAAGCTGAACATTGAATGATCGCTCCAATCGACAAGACAGCACAGCCAATGATTATACTCCAACGACGACCAAGTCTTTCGCCAAATGTGAAGGAGAAAATGGCTCCAAAGAAACAACCAATCTCGTACAACGCCACGACAGTACCCTGAAGGGTAGAGTTACCATTTCCACCATCGGTGGTATCAATGGCTGGAAATTGTTTAGTAAATGCAACACCAGATAAAAGTCCGGACATCACACCTTGGTCAAATCCGAAAAGGAGGAAACCGGAACCGGCAGCCAGAGTGACTGCCCATTGTAATTGTTTTCCAACAAGTCCCAAATACATCTTTGTAAGAAGAAAATTGATTGTGTTTGTTATTTTCTCTTGATTCTGGAATCAATAACTATTATCAAGTCTTTCCAATACGATAGAATGGCAAGTAGGTGCGCAGATCATATATTTATACTATTTTCTGTGGAACGGTGATGCAATCTTTTCTTAACTTTATTGTTCCCCACAGAAACATTTATCGCCACTTTGTAAATGTGGGGTGCAGTTATTGCGCAGTGCACGCCGGTGAAGTGTGTTAGGATTCAGCAGAAATAACCGATGTCTGCATTTAGCTGCGCGAAACTAGCCGCAATTCGCTTCTCGCACCTTGATTTGCGACACGCTCTGTCGTTAGCGTTCCGCAAGTTTTCCGCAACTAGTCTGCCGCGTTACGACGTTTCTCAACGTTCCCGTAGACGCGTTTCAACTGGTAATGCTTGTCGGTATAAAAAGTAACAGATGAACGTAAAGAAATTTCGATTTTCGGAACTCTTCACTCTAACCAATACTATCTTTTTCTCCAAATAATAGATTCACATCATCATGACTTACAACACTGTCGCCACCATTTCCGATCCCGCTCCATTTTCGCCTGCATCCGTCAAACAGGGTTTGACCATTGCCAACAGAACTTACTTCGTCACTGGAGGAGTTCGTGGTCTTGGTCTTGCTCTTGTTTCGGGAATCGTTGAAAGCGGTGCTCATGTTTTTGCTCTCGATTTGCTTCCTGAACCGGAAACCGAAGAATGGTATACTGCTAAGTCTCTTGCTGCCAAGAACGGTGGCTCTATCACCTACCACAAGCTCGATGTCACCGATGAAACTGCCGTCGAAGAAACACTTGCAGTTTTGGCTAAGGAAGCTGAGGATGCTGGACATCCAGTTGAAGGTCTGGTTCACTGTGCTGGAATTCAAGAAATGATTGATGCTCTCGAATACCCTGCGAAGAACTTTGCCAGAATCATCCAAGTCAACATTTTGGGATCCTTTGTCATGGCTAAGCACACTGCGAAGCTCCTTGTCAAATCTAAGCGTCCAGGTAGTATTGTACTGATTGCTTCCATGTCTGGTAACATTGCCAATAGAGGACTGACCTGCAGTGCTTACAACACTTCCAAGGCCGGTGTTCAACAATTGTGCCGTTCTTTGGCCCAAGAATGGGGTCAATATGGAATCAGAATTAACACTATTTCGCCTGGTTACATTAGAACTGCCATGACTGACGGTCTTTTGGAGGCTAAACCAAACCTGGAGGACACATGGATGCGTGGAGCTCTCCTCAACAGATTGGCCACTCCAGACGACTTCAAATCTGCTGCTGTGTTCCTTCTTTCTGATGGAAGTCGTTTCATGACTGGTGCTGATTTGAGAGTCGATGGTGGACACTGTGCTTCCGCTTAAGAGGATGTGAATATACAGAAGTTTATAAGATGGTTAATACATAAACTGGAATTTCAAATGATGATCGAACTGATGGTTCACTGATGTTCAATATTATAATCATTATAATGATATTCAATATAGCGGAAGGTCTCTGATACCGGTCAGAGTTGGTGGGAAGAAAGTATGTTTTTGAGAAGAGTTTTATGCAACTTGATTACTGTTTGGCTTTGTGACATTTTGATTGATTTGAAACCACTGAAAGTTCTATCAATAATTCATTACATGCTTGCCCTTTGAATCTGCAATCAAATATGCAAAACAAATTTACAATTTCAATGATCCTGTGAGATGAAGAAGACTAACGAATGTTTATATATTTCATTGCAGATCAAAATGGGGACAACAATTCATGAGATTCGCCACTTTTCGTTACAATTATTTCTTGTTGATGTTAGTACGGAACCTGGAGAGGAATTTACGGCAATTATCGGTTGACTTTGTACTGAAAAATTTCAGTTATCCTGAAGTGGTGTTTGTTTTTTCCACCTCTGGCTATTCGAAGTTGATGACAGCTTCAATTAAAGATAATATAGCCTTGTTGATAACATCATTTCGCTGATCAGCTCTGGCGAGTCCTTGTTATTGGGTTCCCACTAACTTATAAAAGTGGGCACCGATTTACGTCCTTCCGCAGTACCACAAGATCGTCGACAAACAGATTCAATTTTTTTTCATCCTTCCGTTTGTAGAAATCTGTCGCACTGATCGCCAAGGAGATAATCATTTATTGTTGAATTATGGCTGCTCGGCGCTCTTGATGCCGAATTAGGCAACTCAGATACAGATAAGCTCAATCAAGATTCTCGACAAAGATAAATCATTCTTGCTCGCCAGGTTTCATGGGAAAGCCACATCTGATAAGGCTTTGTCACTACCGATCCTAGAGGCCCTTTATAAAGATGCTGTTTCATCGATTTTTGTTTTTCATTCGATTTTATTTGTAGCTCATAGTTTGTCTTACCATTTAAACAGATACAAGATGTCCGACAAGAAACTTTTTTCGGACGTTCACATTACTGAGCTCGCTGAGATTTCAGTTTCCTCTGTTCAAGAAAGAGATGGTTTGGTTATCGAGAAATCCAGTGGTGTCCGAAGAGGTCTTAAAACCAGACATATTACTCTTATCGCTCTTGGTGGTATCATTGGCCCTGGATCTGTTGCATCTGTGGGTACCATTTTGAATGAAGGTGGTCCTGCAACGCTTCTGGTTGACATTGCACTCTTGGGACTGATTGGTTTCGCTGTGATGCAGTCAGTTGGTGAGCTTTGTTCAATTTATCCACAAACTATTGTTCAACAAGCAAGGCGCTTTGTCGATGATGCCTTTGCGGCATGCATTGGTTATAACTATTTGATTGCCTGGGTTGCAGTTCTTGCCAGTGAGTATAACACCCTTTCTTCTACACTTATGTTCTGGGGTCCACAAGTTCCCGAATACGGCTATTTTCTGATTCTTTGGTGTTTTTTCATGGCTCTCCAGTTCCTTGGTTCCACTGGCTACGGTGAAATAGAATACTGGCTGGCTCTTGGTAAAGTGGCTGGTATATCAGCATTCTATATCTTCACCATTGTCTACATGTCCGGAGGAATCAGTGGAACTCCTGCTTTCGGTTTCCACAACTTCAAGACTCCATGGGGTTCACATTCTGCCATCAAATCTCTAGCAATGGTGTTTGCGTATGCGAGTACCGAGTATTTGGGAATCGAAATGGTTGCTGTTGCTGCTGCTGAAACAAAAAATCCACCTAAAGCAATTCCAATCGCTATTCGCCAAACAGTATTCAGAATCTTATATGTTTACCTCCTTCTTATGTTGTCATATGGTATCTGTGTTCCCTACGACTCTCCACAATTCACTGAGTCAAGTAGTGCTTTGAAATCGCCAATGACTATCGCCATCACAAACGCAGGCTGGGCTGGGTCAAAACATCTTATCAATGCTTTCATTGTTTTTGTTGCCATCAGTGCAATCAACTCGTGCATTTATATTGGTTCACGTACAATGGTTAATCTCGCTGCGGAAAACATGCTCCCATTTTCCAAGTACATCAAAAAAACAAACAAACGTGGTGTTCCTTGGGTTTCTGCTATTATTTTCAACCTGTTTGGCTTCCTTTGTCTTTTGAACTTGAAGACCGGAGCCAAAACGGCATTCAGCTACATCATCAATATTTCCGGTGTTCCAGTTTTCATTGTCTGGGCAGGTATTAGTTACACCCACATTCGCTTCAGACAAGGATGGGTAAAATCAGGAAGGAAAGTTGAAGATTTACCTTATAGATCCATGCTTTACCCTTACATCCCATTGTTCTCGATCTTTATGAACGTGTTCCTTTTACTTGTTCAAGGTTGGATGTACCTCAAGCCTTTCAACTACAAAATGTTTGTTGACTCATACATCTGTGTGGCTATGGCACCTGTCTTCTTCTTTGGCTTCAAGCTTATCAAGAAATCCAAGTGGGTAGAATTGGAAGACATGGATTTCGAAAGTGGAAGAAGGAAGGATTTAGAAGAAGTCCTGAGAATCAGCAATTTACAAAGAGAGAACGAGAATCTCACAAAAAAGCAAAGGTTTGTTGAGTTTTTCAAAACCTCTTTTTAATTAGCAGTTTTGACAGTAACGAAATTGAGAAGTACTTTATAGAACTACGATGATAATTTTCCTAACGAGTCATGACTCAATAAAAGTCAGTCATCCATATGTAGTTTTGTTTTTTTGGACAATCAACTTACATGTGGCTAGTCAGGATTGGTAACGTAAGCTGCCTTTACCCAGCGGAATTTAAAGTGACTACATGGTCGGAAATAATTAAAAACCGACAATTTTTAATGGAATTAATTGGCCAAGTTGATCTAGAAAGTCTGAAAGTAAACTTTGAAGAATCCACTTTGTCGAGAAGCACGTAGAGACATGAACATGTTTGCAGAAGATTTTCAAGTGTGAATAGTACTTTGTGGTGGTAGGGGATCTGATACATTGTAAGGTTGTGAATTTTTACCTTTGACTAGCAGACGGATTTGAAAAGTAGGCATAGCGAATTATTATTTTAAGGATGGAAAAAAAATGGACAAGTTGGGAGTCGAACCCAAGACCTTTCGCATGCTAAGCGAACGCGCTACCAACTACGCCACATGCCCTTCAGTTGAGACTTTTGCAAGTATAGTTGAACATTATGTACAGAAACAATTGAAGGTCAGAGAACTGCGATTAACTTGCTCCTTTGACTGATTGAAGCATAACAGTTTGATTGAATCATTCAGTAGAAAAAGCTGTAAGTAATCTAACTACGCTTAATTGGTTTTGGAGTGTTCTCCGATCACACCCTCAATCCTTACTTTGTGTTGAAACTTACAAACGTATTTTTATCTTCAACATGAAGAAACGTAAAATTTAATTCTCAGGACCCCATTTTGTCCCTGGTTTCGTGATTAGGGTTCGGTTTGTGCTCTGGATATGTGTCAAAATATAACTGTTACTTCCGAATAGCCGTAGTTGCAAACTGAATCTAGCACAGTTTGCGGATTTCATTACTTTCTTCGCTCCAAATGCATAACTGTCAAGCTGAACTCCATCAAGTCAGCTCAATTATAAGGTCACCCAATTCAGTTCTACCGATGGCTGCCGAATTCCGATTTTTTTTCAACCTTTTTGGAATAGCTTTCAAACTGAGGCCGGGATTTATCTCATGAGAAGCAACTACTCTTAACAATCACTAGCAAAACAGAAAGATTAAGAAACATGTGGCCAGGAATGAAAACCTAAATTCACCGTTTTGAGAAATGTAGACGTAAAATGAGGGAGACAAAATTCAATGAATACGGAGGATAATATTGAGGGACTTGATTTGACAGGGAAGTTCGATCTGGTCATCGAAGTCTGTTCAGAAATTGATTTTGAGCTGGAAGAGTGCTTTCAAAAGCGAAAGCTCATGTCATTGTTCCTGCAAGAGACTCGGAGAGTGCAACGAAGGCACTAGGAGATCTGTTGAATGAAATCGAGCTTGCTCAATTGGACTTGACTGATCCGGACTCAATTTTATCAATGATTGACGATTACGTTGTTTTTGCCCGGCCATTGCACTTTTAGGTGCTAATGCTGTAATCATGTCGGTCCAGGATCACACGACCTATGCGCAAGGGAACAAAATTCAGTTAACAACCATTTATATTGGACATTATCGACTTGTCATGGGATTATGGCGTGCTTTGGAAAAGGCTGAAGGTGCTCGTATTGTGTCTATCTCTTCGGGTGCTCATGTTGACACAGGCATTTGGAATAATGATTTGAAATTTGAAAAATTCTACACGTTCCAATTCTGGCCAATGAGTAGTCTGATATTGCCAAGATACTGTTAGCAGTTAACTTTGACGAATTGGAAACCGAGTTTGAAATTACTGCAGATTTCTTTCGTCCCGGAGTGAAAATTACTGATTTAGTGAGGAACATGATTGAAGAAGACTTGTTCAAACAAAAATGATTTAATGAGAATGGAATTGTCGATGAAGGTTTTGAAAAATAGATGAAATCCATTGAGCAAGATGCTGCTATCAGTGTTCTCTGTGCTACTAATCCTTCAGTGGAAGGTGTAAGGTACTATTATGGTTGCAAAGTACCAACATTTTTAAAAGAACGCCACCCTCTTGAAGCCCGTCGTACCCCCATTGTGACAGCCTACACCCTTGATCCGCAAAAATTCAGGAATTTGTGGAGCTAACTAAGAAAACAATTCGAATTACTTCAAAACTAAAATAAAATATTCTTGTTTGAGTATTTCAGGTAGAAACTTTTAGTTTTCTTTCTGTAATACTTTCCCCATTTGATGAAAATCAAACAACTGAAGTTGAAAACCATAGAAAGCATGAACATTAGCCACGTGGTTGTTGACATACCGTCTCTATCCAACCAAGGCTGGATGGCAAAGGTGAAGCCCATGCCGATCATGTTTCTCAAAAACAACATTAGCACCAATCCTTCGCTCTGCATGTCAGGATAACAATCTAAAGCGTACGTTATGGTTAGGGCACCTGCTGAACCAATTCCAAATCCCATAAAAGCCATTCCAAAACCTCCTGGAAGAATCCAATGAACTCCGGAATTGATTCCAAGCCCGTACATCAAGAGACCTGCAGAATTGATCACAGCAGGCAATAAGATAAACCAGAGGCGAAACTCGGGCTCCAAGACTCCACCATTTCTTCTTGCCTTCCAAGCGACAAACCAATCAGAGAGATTACCACCCCAAAATGTTCCAAAGAAAGTACCAATTAGTGAGGCGAAGTAGGTATCACCAGTAGCAGCAGCACTAAAATTGTATGGAGCGTACGAGAAAAACTCAGATTGAGTTGTGGCAATTAGAGATAGCCACATCACTTGAACTCCATAAACGAGTCCACCCCAAACAAACGCTGGCAAACCCATAGCCAGAAGAGGACGCAAGAAGATGACATACAGAGGTCTCTTGTCATTGTAAGTACTTTCAATAACGTTGAGTTTCTGAAGATAAGTTCTCTTGGTAGGTGTAATCACCTCAGTAACTGTGGCGATGGCTTTCTCAGTTCGGTCGTTTGACTTTTGACTGATGAGCTCCGAAACAACCATCTCCTCTTGCTTTTTGATGTCATGTCTCACAAATGTGGAATCTTCCATAAAGAAGACTTGGATTCCAAAAACCACACCAAAGAAAATCACCAACCACCAATAACACCATCTCCAGCCTTGAGATTCGACGATGTATCCAGCACAAATCGGTCCCAGGTAGCTTCCAGAATACAAGGCGAAGGTAAACAAAGAAATGATATTGGCCCGCTCATGTTGAAAGAAAACGTCGGTTGTTGATATTTGAACCAAGGAGTCACAAGGAGCTCCTGCGAAACATGTCATGATGTTACATCCATATAGTTGTGCGACAGAATGGGAAACTCCACCGATAACGTTTCCAAAAAGCTGACAAAGACTTGCAAACAGGTAAACTCCTCGTCTTCCATATTTCATCGCCAAAGGTTGTAATACAACACATCCAATACCCAGGAAACACCACCCCACTGCTGATGTGTCATTTAACACTGTATAGGTGGTGTTGAAAACAATCGTCCAATCAGTCCAAGCTGGACCACTCCAGTTTGTAGCCACAGAAGTGAAAAATGCCCAGAACCATAGAATGGCAAATTGAGAGTACTTCTTTTTTTTGGACCACCGCAGGGGGTCATTGGGATCGTCAGAAGGCTGAGGAATAAGAATCACGTCAGAGTCTCCATTATGTTTCACATGAAGCGTGTTGCCCACATCGACAAGGTGCACCGTGCCTGGCACGTAATCTTCATCACCAATACTAGTCATAACTGTGGAGATATTGGTCGAAAAGATTTTGTTTTGAGCAGTAGGATGCACTTTTTAAGTCGGATAACTCGAAGAGATTTCCTTATCGAGATAACGAGTTTTTTTCCTAAAAGGGAATTTTTGCGTATAAATCTTATCGCGCAAAGTAAAATGAACTTTTTTTCTGGTTGGTTGCATTGCACAATTGGCTAGTAATCAGCCTTACTGGACAAGAAATTATTCAGTGAAATCTTGAAATACTTCCCCAATGAGTTGAGTGGAGAAAAAAACCAATGTTAATATAATGGCTCCAACAATTTATTTTGAGCCCTCAAAATTGTGTAGTTGGGTAATTGCTGCATTACCTCAATGTCACAAACGGCGAGTCAAAAACTTCGATTCATGAATTTCATCATTCATTGGATTCGTCATCGCACCCGAGACTTTTTTTTGAACTTTCAAACCCTCTGTGAATTTTTTTCGGGCACTGCAACGTTGGCTTGGATTCTGGCGTCGAACTTGAACGTGTCTGCCGAGGAAAGATCAACCGGTGAATTTTGAACGTCTGCAAGAGCAATCCCCATGGTATTATCCCTGTCTTCGCCAATCCCGGCTTTGACTGTCAGTTTGAAAAACACAGTTACTGCAACGGCACTCAAAATAACGACTGAGCCGAGAGCACTGAGCAAGCCTGGAAAATGATGGAATATAACAAGATCGAAGAACGTTGCATAGACCATTTGCGCGTAGATTATGGCAGTTCCATGCGACACCTTTTCACGCTGTAACTCCGCTGTAGTATTGCGTAATAAAACCTGTAACACCCATACCTGCAAGCACCAGCCATTGTTTAGACGTGTGCAGAATCTGGAATGACAATCCAGGAGTTGCCACAATGCCCAAGAATGAACAAATCGCCGCTACAAGAGAGTATACGGATACAGTCAGTAGGGGATCGGCTCGGTAGCCGATTTTGCGAAGACAGCAAACGGGACAGCTGTTCCACCACACGAGCTCAAAGCAAATAAGGCACCAAGCAGGCGTAAAGAAGATGAGGAGGATTCTAGTTGTCTTCGAGCATCTTTTGCGATGCCTGAAGCAACAAAGCTTGTGACTTTGCCAATCAAGAAAGACGGCTGAGCAACAAGCAACACACCCAAGAATGCAATAGCACCACAAAGCGCCTCAATCCGGATATAATTTTCGTTCAATGTAATGTAAGCTGTAAAAGAACTGAAAATAGGAGCCAAAAACGTGATCACGACTGTATCCGAAACCGTGAGGCACAAAAGGGCCGAGTACTGCCCAATCACCCCAAAGAAGCCATTGAATTGACGGCCAAAAACCAACCATCGAAGTCCTTTTGGGCCAAAGGGAAAGTTCGATTCTTTGTAAAGGATGAAAGTAAAAGGTTGAAAGTACACCCAACATAGGTAATCACCATTCGTGTAAAGACAATCTGGAGAGGATTCATGGGATCGTCAACGTCTTCATCCATAAGTAAAAAGGCTTGCAAATCATGACCATGATTGAGTTACACTACTCAATTAACGGTGAAACAAAACACCGGCATTTTTCATCACATGGTTTTGGTAGAAATGGACTATGAAACCGTAAAAACATGATCTGAGGCGGTATGAGTCAGGACTGGAAGGAGTATTTTGTTGTACCAGGGAAGACATCTTTATCAGTTGTCCATGTGTGCAAGATACTCATGGCTGGTGAATAATATTGAAAGTTGGCAGTTGCGAAAGAAGCGAGCTCTAAAAATGGTAGTATAACTGAATACTTCGAGAAGTCCGATCTTGCAAAATATAGAGTCTGTGTGCTCGAACCGAAAAAAAAATAAAAACCAAAATAAACGAAACTAGCCGTACAGATAGCAATTCAAAGTCACGTTTTGTTGGCAGTGTGGTAGGATAGACCAACAGATGACAATCTTTGGTTTGTTGGGGAGTCAGGAGAAGTGACTGTTTTGACCAAACCTGTTCTGCCTGTATGAACTAGTCACGTTGATAATCTATATCTATTTCTCAATCGCTGGAGATTGAACCTTGCTTGAACATAACAAATATTGCAGTTATTTGTAACATTTTATCACCAGATTTAAAGTTATTTTAGCTTAAGATGAAGCAGTCATAAGCCACTTCTTTTGCGTTTCTATAGATGTGTGTACATAACCGCTTTTCATAATCCCCTACCAAATGCTTTATCAAATTCTATAAGATCACTATAGTCTAAGAGATGGAAAAGAAGGTGGAACCAAACTTTTTGAAAGGTTCTTTTGAGGCAAACTTCTAAGCCTAAGAGTGTCAAGGGATCAGATCACTTTGTGATTGCTTCAGTGTGTTTGCTTAAGAGATTTTTGTCTACTGCCAACGGTATGATTTCGCCGGATCAATGATGATTGTTTCTCAAATCTCTGAAAAGCGACCAAGCAACTAGAACGTTTGATTTCAACCTCATTCGCCAGATGATCGCAATGACTTGCACCAATATAAGGAGCACTTCTTATCTCCACAGCTCTTATCGCGAATAGAAAATTTCCTCGAAAGGAAATACCCAGTTATCTTATCGCGAGCATGGCGACCAGACACATCAGTGGAAAGGTTGGTGGACAA